>JAQFVV010000254.1:667972-1126278 GCA_028023455.1 Epiperipatus broadwayi
GCTTTATGCGTTCAGTCCACGCTAGTTTCCTTAAAGAAAAACTATTATAAATGTGTGTTAAAATTAATTCATTTGAGATTTAAACTAATCATTTCTATTAATAAATTCATGTTAGAATTATTCATGAATTTATATATATTATAACTGCGTGGATTGTGCGTGTATATATATTTATAAATGTTTAAATATATATAATTGTTCGAAAGTTTCATTAAGTCCGGGAATGTTTATTTTACTTTTAAATAATATGTTAAATTTTTAGTGATTAATAGTTACATTCTTTCGATAAGCTTTCAGATTTTCTCTTTCCAAAACAATGGTTAAAGTTTTTATTAATTAGAAATAGATAAGTCTTTAAAATGTTAGGACGGTCCTAATTAAAATCATTTTCTGATATTAAAAATTCATTTTCTAATTAGAAAATGAATTCAAGTTAATGAGTTTGAAAGCCTTATCAAAGGAATGTATCTAACAACAACTAGTACATTTTTTTGTAAGATTGATTTAGCCTAAAGGCATCAGATACAGTATAAAGAGCCCAGGAAAAGTTTCCAAGCAGCTATTATTCCTCATTAAGAGAAGCCAGATATATTTCATTAGAGAAGAAGCCGCCCAGTTAAATTATGAAGTAAAATAGTGTTTCTACCATGGTGGGGGGGCTTAACTTCAAGAGTCTGACTACGGTTCCTTAAGTCCCCTGAAAATCTTTAATGTGGCTGCAATATAAAAATATATATACCAATCGTAAGCTGCCAAAACCTTAGAGAAATCCATCAAAATGCTATTCACCTAATTTTCAAAATGCGCGCATACGTTTCATCCAACTGGACTCTGCCTTGTGGAAACTCAGAAGTCAACCATGAAGAAATGGTAATATATTTCCTTTTGAACCTGGCCAGTTCTGAACTTTAAGTTAAAACATCTTTAAGCTATCTACTGTAAAATTGTCTTTTTGTTAATGTTATTTTAAATTATGTAGTAATTCTCTATCTTAATCTCTAGTCTTTAAATTTAATATTTAACTTTCTCTTTTCTTACGATGGCGGTTCATTTATTATATTATATATATATATTTATGTGTGATTTATTAATGTTGTTTATTTTTTTTATTATATGCCAATAATAACTTCAACTCGATAATAATTTCCTTCGTTGCATTTGCCTTGTTAAATAATATTATATTTATTTTTACAGTAATTCTTACCCACTAGAACTATTTTGATACAGTTCTATTAATTATCGAGTTGAATGATTTGTACAATTTTTGCTATTTTATTAATGGCTAATAACAACAAATTATTAGCTCAATTTTAACCTATGCTCCCGGCCACTTTACTGAATTTATAATAGTTATTTATTCACATTAATTTATTGTTTCACAAAAAGGTTGATAAAGGAATTAAATGAATATATATATTCTAATTCAAATTTTATACTTTCTAGTAATATTCAGGAAGGGCATGGGATTTAGGGCATAATTAATATAATTTCTAATTGCATTAAATACTTTTTGATTAAAGCACGTTTGACTTTAATTTAACTTGATCAGGTCATCACGTAGAGCACTCTTTATATAAATTGGGTTTTATTATTTAAATACGATGATTACCAAGTCATCATTTTCCGAACGTTGCTGACGCGAGCCATCTCCTGTTTCATAGGCTTGTCCTCAGTGATATTTCTATTAGTTTAATTATCTAGGAAGAAAGCACTTCCTCCACTTGCTCGTTTTATATTTGGAACACCAAAGGTTCGAGGCTACGACCCGACCTGGTTTTCCCTGTGTTCTATGGATCCTTCATATAGGGCATTGAAGACTTGTCAAATACAAGCAGCCCTGCTATTTTCTCAAATCATAGACAAGCCATTATTTTTCACATTTATTCTTATAGCTCATAAGTCGTCAGTACCGTTTATTTCTCAGTTCCAGTAAAGCCCGCTCTCATGCTCGTAAATCGTGATGAATTGATTTTATTAAAGTCGAACAAATTCATGTTTATTTATAATTAAATAAGTTTTCTATTAAATATTAAAGTTATGCCCTAAATACGTATCTTGCTCTTTATGAATTGATTTGCGAATGTGAAAATAAATCTCACATTCTTTCCTTTAGAATCAGAATAATAATTTCAGTCATAGCCAAATACCTTTATCTACCTTTATTTTCTTGTCAGGGGCATAGACATATATTTATCATATAATATTGCGTAATAGTATTGGCATATAATAAGGACTGCCATTCTTGTTGTAAATATAAATTCTGTTTAAAGACTAGAGGTAATCTATATAATCACAATCTAAAAGTTGAACAAAATTAAAATTATTATTAAACATTTTATTAACACATTTGGGTTTTTTTTAAACTTTCTTTCTTATTCAAATTATTTTAATATTAATGCTCACTGTCTGTATTGGCAACCCGAACATATATATATATGAGTTGACTTATAAAGATTGTTAGTTATTTTATTATACTTTATTAGAGTTAGATCAGGAGTCTCATTAATCATCATCATCCGTTGAGCTAGTTCCTTGGCGCATAGTCATGTACCGTCGATATATGTCATCCATTGATTTGATCTGAGCTCGTGAGTTGGGTTTGAATTCAGTTTGAAACACCTGAGTTTGAATCCGACTTTGAGTTTGGGTTTGTTGATGTGTTGGCTTCTTTTTGACCGGTACATGGTTATGTTTTTGGCTGCCCAACTGTTGTGGCTTCGATTTAATAAACCCCACACCCTATAGACAGTAATTATGATCTTAGTTACTCAGTCAATTGAGATCTCGTTAAATTAAATGTTTCTGTAGAGAGGGATGTTTTTGTAGAATGTTATATATATTTGAAAAAAAGTTTTGCGATTTATAACGCATAACTGAAATGATTTTAATAAATTAAAATGTCATTTTGTAATTTTGTTTCTTATAAAAATGTTTTCAAGATTATTTTTTAAATGTTCTTCAGCAAAAGATTCGTTAGGTAGAATAAATATTAATTATACGTGTACTATATCAGTATATATATTATACGTTTGTTTATACGCGTTCGTGACAGTAAAAAAAATATTGTTAGAAAAGTAGTAAGAGCAGATCAAAGCAAGGGGTAAAATTAGGTGAAATGTTTTTCCGTGTCAAAATTAATTATCCATCTTAGTATATATGTAAAAATATCCAGTATCAATATCATGTTCAAAGTTTAATTTCAGGTATTGCTTGCTAGCACATATATTAAATGTTCACTCCCTATTCTTAGTAGCCTCAAAGCAGGTGAAGACCTTCTGACTGGGAATTATATGTCAAGCAGTCCGATGCAGTGTGACAATATGCTTAAATGACAATAATTTCTAGAGTAACCTCAAAGTAGGTGAAGACCTTTTGTGTAACACCAAGCAGCCAGATGCAGTTGGCAAAATGCTTCAATGGTTTACACACTCTTATGCTAGCAAGATTAAAAATGATATCAAATAAAAGTTCTTGTGTAATATTAATTTTGACATTTTTTTTGTGTGTGTGAAAAGCCTCATGCTTATTTGAAATGAAATAGTTGAACTATGTTTAAAACGTTGTCAGTTTTAAAATAATAAATATTCATCAATTAAATTGTTCTATCCTAAATTATGTCAATCATATATGGTTTGGGTGATCAATGGGTTATTTCACATGTCCTATTAATCTCATATTGCTGACTGGCGCCCATATAAATAAATTTGTCAGCAAATATGATTGTCAGTACAGCAGAGAGTGAGTTGCCTAAATAAATAATAAAAACCAAATGGATCCAACATAGAGAATTACTAGTATCCTTGTTAAAATATATCAATATTTGTATGTTACTAATTACTTGTATAGTCTACCAATTAATCAAGTAAACTTATAAATGTATCAAATATAAGTAAAAACATTTTTTTTTCATTGTTTTTTTTTTGAAGTGGAAAAAAATGAAGCAGTCGGATCTAAGTTCGATCCTAGCTTCATGATCTTTCACATGTAGCCAACTTCAAACCCTTGTACTAACTTTGAATTTCCGATGCAATGGGGCTTTATGCGTTCAGTCCACGCTAGTTTCCTTAAAGAAAAACTATTATAAATGTGTGTTAAAATTAATTCATTTGAGATTTAAACTAATCATTTCTATTAATAAATTCATGTTAGAATTATTCATGAATTTATATATATTATAACTGCGTGGATTGTGCGTGTATATATATTTATAAATGTTTAAATATATATAATTGTTCGAAAGTTTCATTGCGTCGGGAATGTTTATTTTACTTTTAAATAATATGTTAAATTTTTAGTGATTAATAGCTACATTCTTTCGATAAGCTTTCAGATTTTCTCTTTCCAAAACAATGGTTAAAGTTTTTATTAATTAGAAATAGATAAGTCTTTAAAATGTTAGGACGGTCCTAATTAAAATCATTTTCTGATATTAAAAATTCATTTTCTAATTAGAAAATGAATTCAAGTTAATGAGTTTGAAAGCCTTATCAAAGGAATGTATCTAACAACAACTAGTAAATTTTTTTGTAAGATTGATTTAGCCTAAAGGCATCAGATACAGTATAAAGAGCCCAGGAAAAGTTTCCAAGCAGCTATTATTCCTCATTAAGAGAAGCCATATATATTTCATTAGAGAAGAAGCCGCCCAGTTAAATTATGAAGTAAAATAGTGTTTCTACCATGGTGGGGGGGCTTAACTTCAAGAGTCTGACTACGGTTCCTTAAGTCCCCTGAAAATCTTTAATGTGGCTGCAATATAAAAATATATATACCAATCGTAAGCTGCCAAAACCTTAGAGAAATCCATCAAAATGCTATTCACCTAATTTTCAAAATGCGCGCATACGTTTCATCCAACTGGACTCTGCCTTGTGGAAACTCAGAAGTCAACCATGAAGAAATGGTAATATATTTCCTTTTGAACCTGGCCAGTTCTGAACTTTAAGTTAAAACATCTTTAAGCTATCTACTGTAAAATTGTCTTTTTGTTAATGTTATTTTAAATTATGTAGTAATTCTCTATCTTAATCTCTAGTCTTTAAATTTAATATTTAACTTTCTCTTTTCTTACGATGGCGGTTCATTTATTATATTATATATATATATTTATTGTGTGATTTATTAATGTTGTTTATTTTTTTTATTATATGCCAATAATAACTTCAACTCGATAATAATTTCCTTCGTTGCATTTGCCTTGTTAAATAATATTATATTTATTTTTACAGTAATTCTTACCCACTAGAACTATTTTGATACAGTTCTATTAATTATCGAGTTGAATGATTTGTACAATTTTTGCTATTTTATTAATGGCTAATAACAACAAATTATTAGCTCAATTTTAACCTATGCTCCCGGCCACTTTACTGAATTTATAATAGTTATTTATTCACATTAATTTATTGTTTCACAAAAAGGTTGATAAAGGAATTAAATGAATATATATATTCTAATTCAAATTTTATACTTTCTAGTAATATTCAGGAAGGGCATGGGATTTAGGGCATAATTAATATAATTTCTAATTGCATTAAATACTTTTTGATTAAAGCACGTTTGACTTTAATTTAACTTGATCAGGTCATCACGTAGAGCACTCTTTATATAAATTGGGTATTATTATTTAAATACGATGATTACCAAGTCATCATTTTCCGAACGTTGCTGACGCGAGCCATCTCCTGTTTCATAGGCTTGTCCTCAGTGATATTTCTATTAGTTTAATTATCTAGGAAGAAAGCACTTCCTCCACTTGCTCGTTTTATATTTGGAACACCAAAGGTTCGAGGCTACGACCCGACCTGGTTTTCCCTGTGTTCTATGGATCCTTCATATAGGGCATTGAAGACTTGTCAAATACAAGCAGCCCTGCTATTTTCTCAAATCATAGACAAGCCATTATTTTTCACATTTATTCTTATAGCTCATAAGTCGTCAGTACCGTTTATTTCTCAGTTCCAGTAAAGCCCGCTCTCATGCTCGTAAATCGTGATGAATTGATTTTATTAAAGTCGAACAAATTCATGTTTATTTATAATTAAATAAGTTTTCTATTAAATATTAAAGTTATGCCCTAAATACGTATCTTGCTCTTTATGAATTGATTTGCGAATGTGAAAATAAATCTCACATTCTTTCCTTTAGAATCAGAATAATAATTTCAGTCATAGCCAAATACCTTTATCTACCTTTATTTTCTTGTCGGGGGCATAGACATATATTTATCATATAATATTGCGTAATAGTATTGGCATATAATAAGGACTGCCATTCTTGTTGTAAATATAAATTCTGTTTAAAGACTAGAGGTAATCTATATAATCACAATCTAAAAGTTGAACAAAATTATAATTATTATTAAACATTTTATTAACACATTTGGGTTTTTTTTAAACTTTCTTTCTTATTCAAATTATTTTAATATTAATGCTCACTGTCTGTATTGGCAACCCGAACATATATATATATGAGTTGACTTATAAAGATTGTTAGTTATTTTATTATACTTTATTAGAGTTAGATCAGGAGTCTCATTAATCATCATCATCCGTTGAGCTAGTTCCTTGGCGCATAGTCATGTACCGTCGATATATGTCATCCATTGATTTGATCTGAGCTCGTGA
Source organism: Epiperipatus broadwayi (assembly GCA_028023455.1). NCBI lineage: Eukaryota > Metazoa > Onychophora > Udeonychophora > Euonychophora > Peripatidae > Epiperipatus > Epiperipatus broadwayi. The sequence continues at coordinate 674,599 of JAQFVV010000254.1, forward strand.
GTTGGGTTTGAATTCAGTTTGAAACACCTGAGTTTGAATCCAACTTTGAGTTTGGGTTTGTTGATGTGTTGGCTTCTTTTTGACCGGTACATCACCAAGCGATCTTTTATTATTATTCTATATTTTTATCTAAATCTTAGGTCTATTCTACTGTCTCTACAACTACTATATAACTACATATATACGGTTATGCCGTCTAATCCTTATTTTAACACTTTTTTCCTTTAACACTATTTTGTCGTTTATATATATATATTTTTATAATAACACATATAAATTCTTAACTTGAACAAAACCCCTTTGTTGTTTGTTTTTTTTTTCTTTATTTTAAAAAAAAAACTTTTTCTTTCTTCCCTTTTTTCCCTTTTTTTTTTTTTTTTTTATAAAATATTTCTCAGTCTAAATTCGGTTTTCCGATTGTTTGACTTTATTTAACCTCGCTGTATAGATCACATATGGGTATATCTATTTTACTCAGGGCGCTATAATTTAATTCAATCTGCTTTTTTTTTTTTTTTTTTGAATGTGACAATATCCCGGACTGGCCCCCAAAACTGTAACACCACCGCCGTGCGGTTAAAGACCCCAGCCGCACTTAATTATGTGATCGACCGGTTAACCACCGATGATGATGATTACCACAAGCAAGAAGCCAATATACACCCTAAAATCGAGTATATATTCTTAATTGAACACTGACATAATAAAATATCATCCCAGCATTATATTTCCCAATTAAACGCTTCTTCTCTGCTGGGCAAATTATTTGTATCGAATAATTAGTTCTGCCCAGCGCCTGGAATATTTATAAAATTTCCCGGAATTATCACGGTACAGCAGGAATATAAATTATAGCACTTCCTTCCTTTACTCTATTTACAATACAGACTGGATTTATTTATCCATTTAGCTTACTTTATTTTATTCCTCAATTAATCAACTTGTTAGCTCACTGATCTAATTTTAATTCACTCTAAATAGTTATTCGCTTGGTAGAGAAAAGAAAACGCAAATGACTAAGTACTTCCTTTTATAAATAAAATTTAATTTGCAATTCGCTAATTCTAATGCATAATAAAATCCTAAAACACATATATATATCCACACACTAACATAATAAATACATAAATATACAATAAAGAATATAATTCAAATGAAACATTAAATAAATTATCGTAACTCAATTGTTACCTTCTCATACATTAATAGATTACAATCATAAGTTCTTTTAATGATAACTGTCCGAAGTGTTGCGCAACTTTTTAATAATTTAGTTCTGACTGATTTCTTATTTCAAATTAATTCTGACATGCATGTATTAATAGTTACCTAGGTATGATTTTTCCAATGTCGGGTCAACCATCGAGGGGGAAAACCTTCCCTTCTTTTGCAGAGATGGTTGCTCGCTTTTTCAGACGTTCCAGTGAATGGAGTGAGAGTTTATAGTCTTTTGACGTGGGTTTGTTTCCTTTCTAATTCCACATTTTAGTCGGTCTTCATCCCTTCAACATTCTACTTCGAATCTCCAGGCAGATCTGGTTCTGTAACGGCGGTCTCTTCTCGGCAGCATTTTAGTTGTTATAAGTAGTGAGCGAATGGTTAGACGGAGATAGACCGAGCAAACGCCCGGTGTTTGCCACTAGCCCTCCATGTCAGCGTACCCTTCTATTATTATTTTGTTAAATTCTAGCCAGCAAAAAAAAACACAACCGGTTACTTCTAAATCAGCTCTGCTTATTCTCTCGCTGTCTTGCTATCTAATGTCTCTAATTGCCTCTTTCCTTTTCATTCTTATCTTACCAATCTATCTGGAATTTTTTTTTATACAGTTTACATTTTTCCAATTTCTAATTACAATTTTCATTTCATTCTTTTGATACATTTAATATTGAATGCCACTAATTGCAACATTCCTTTTCATTACTTTATCTCGTACCAATCTATTTGGAAATTTGGTACAAGTTTACATTTTTAATTTTACAATTATAATTAATTTCTTTCATTCTTTTAAATATTGAATGTTACTAATTGCAACATTCCTTTCTCTCACTTTATCTTGTACCAATCTATTTGGAAATTTGGTACAAGTTTACTTTTTTTAATTTCACAATTATAATTATTCTTTCGTTCTTTTTACAAGTGATTTTCTTATTTAACAAAGAAAGAAAGAGACGCGTTCAGTTTTACACCCCTCCCCTTTCCTTTCTAATCTTTCATCATTATTTAGCTTTTCTAATTTCTTTTAAAATAAGTTTTTAGAATCCTTTTAACTAAATTTTTTCTTTCTTTTTTTTTTTTCTATTTCTTTTAACGAAACCCTTCTCTTTATTAATATTATTGAGAATCAATAATATATACATGCGAGCCTACATTTATGTAGATATCGCAATATATATATATATATATATATATATTTGTAACACTATATTTTACATTTAAATCAAATATCATAATTAGAAACTCTTAAAAATTTTATTGGGTTATCAAATCAAGTAAATACTGATGTTTATCACTGTTATTGTGTTAAATAATTAGATTGGAAGTGATCAGTGGCATACACAAAGAAAGGGGGGAGAAGGGAAATAACCCCCTGCCTGAAAATTCAAAAAGAACTAGAATTATAATTACTGCATTTCAAAATTGCATGCCTTTTCAATACATAAAAATTCTGATGTTGTACATCTGTGCATTATTGTTTCATGCATGCTATGCATTTTATTTCAATTGAGTGGTTGAGTTGACAGCAACAACTTCACATAGTGTGTTCATGTGTTCATTTATGTTAATGTGTTTTTATGGAAAGTTATAAGTATTTAGAATTCTAGATTATTATAGTTATTAATTTAGATGTAAAACAAAAAAGTACAACCATCAGTTTCAGTTACACATTACATTGAAAACTTTTATACACAAAAAGTATAACCTTTCATTATCACTTATTGGTTATTGTTGAAGTGAATATGATTTTAATTGCCTCTTAAGTTTTTAATAGTGATATATCAAGCATTACCCATTTTTTTTAAAAAAAAAATGTTTTAAGCATTTTCCTTTCCTTCACATCCTAAAAATACATTCAAGTAATTTTTCAAAAGAAACATTTTTGAACCTATTTTTTTTTATTTAATTTTTGTTGAAGTTAATTATTATCTTTATTATTTGCTTTCTGAATTGTATTTTAGAGTGCTGAGTATGAAGTGAATCAGTGATTATTTTTCAAATTTTGGAGACAAACAAAAAGGCAAAAAGACTTCAGAAACATCTCCAATGCTAGTAACAAGATCCAGTTGCTTCAGTTTCTAAAAATGTAACATATAATAACCACATTCCACTCTTTTTACACTTTAAAGCAAAGTATTTATTAATATTACAGTTTTGGCTGTTCCTGTGTCTTCGTCAGATCTTATTATCTATTAAAACTCTCACTTATCCACCATTTTCTTTCCCCTACAAAATGGTGGGTAAGTGAGAGTTTTAGTAAATAATAAGATCTGATGAGACTGCTTTAAAGTGTAAAAAAAGTGGAATGTAGTTATTATATATTATATACTAGAAAAGCAAAAATAAAGAAGGAAAGAAGAGAAACTATTGAAGATTAAAAATGTAACAGTGAGCAATATAGTGGCAGATAAACAAGACATAAAAGAAGATAAATTAGATACCTTAAATTTGTGATTTTAAATTAAAGCTTTTGAATGTAAACACAACACTACTGATCTGGAAAATTATGAGTTGTTGAAGAATTTATGAGTACTGGATACCAATTACAAATTCCCAGGGTGGAACTGTAGTCTTACATTTCAGTATAAGTGGCTGCAAGAAGTCAAGTGGTTGGTCTACTCTCAAGCTCATGAAGGGGCATATTGTAAATTTTGTAAAGTTTTTATAGCTCATTTTGATGTAGGTAAAGGTAAGCACATAATTCTTGGAGTACTAGTAAACAAGCAATTAAAAAATAGAAAAAAGCTAAAGAACTATTTTAAAATCATAAAACCACACATCATCAAAGAAATAGCAAACTTTTTGGCAGTTTTTGTAAATAGAACAGAAGATATTACAAAACAAATGGGTAAAGGAAGAAAATTTCAGATTTAAGAGAATTGAAAGAAGTTAAAGCCTATAATTAAGTTTGTAATTTTTTGTGGAAAAGAGAGGCTGCCTCTAAAAGGGCACAGGGATTCTGAATCTTTTGAAAACAATAAAGAAGATGAGGATTCTAGAAATGTAGGTAAATCTAGAGCCTTAGTAAAGTTTTGTGTTGAAGCAGAAGATTAGTTTCTTCAAACACATTTAGAAACAGCTGATAAGAATGTGACTTATTTAAGTTCAAGAATACAGAATAAATTATAGAGATATGCACAAACATTTTGATATCAAAACTTGTAAGACTTCTTTAAAACTCTTCATTTTTTTCATTGCTGTTGATACAGCAGATATACCAGGAATAGAACAATTTTTGATAAACATCAGGTTCATCGATCAAGTTGATGGCTCATTTATTATTGGTGAAGACTTCCTAAATTTGTACCTGTCTGTGATAATCATGGAACTTTTTTATCTCAGATACTAATTCAATCTCAAAGAGATTGACCTTGATCTCAAATTGCAAGGTATGAAATTCGATAGGGCTAGTAATATGAGTGGGCAATTTAATGGCCATAGAGTGAAAGTGAGAGAAATATTCCCATGTGATTTATATACAGCATGCAAGAAATTTCTTGAAACTAGCTCTTTCTCATACTTGCACTATTCCTGGCATTATAAATTGGTTATGAACTATCTTCAATTATAACTTTTTTTAGAAAATCAAGAATGGTAATCTGTAATGCGAATAAGAGATTGAAAAAATAAATTAGATTCAAAAAAGAAGAGGCTGATCAAATTCTGAAAAATGAGATGGAATGAACACGTAGATGCACTTTCAATGTTTGTTGAGTTATGCAACAACATTAATGACTCTCTTGCCAAAATTGAAGAATTTACAGACAGTGAAGTATCAAGTAAAGCTTTCACATTTAGATCAGTTATAAAAATACCTGTTTTTATAATTGGAATGTGCATTGCTAATTACATATTCTCACTTTTCCATGGATTAGTGGTGCTTCTGAAATCAAAACAAAGTGGCTTGAAAACCTGTGTAAAAATTTGGAAACAGAAATTCAAGAATTATGTCCAAAATTTACCGATATTTTAAAAAAATGATGAGGAAATTGTATGATCATCAGGTGCCTGTGGGCTCAAAATTCCTAGAACTTGCAAACCAGAAATAAATCAAGTATAGAAATTGATAGTCCAAAAGAGTATTACAGGATATCAGTTTTTCTGCCATTTCTTAGTTTCTTTACAACTCAAATTCATAACAGATTCTTACAGCATAGAAAAATTTTGCAGAGCATAGAAATTTTTCTTCCTCAAAACATTAAACAAGCTGCAGATGATGAAACCTTCCTATCTATAGAAGCCATCAATGATAAATGGTCAGGTGATATTACTTGCAATAAAGAAGCATTTTTGGTGAGGTGAAGACATGAAAACATCATTGTATTGATCCAAAATCTCTTTCAATGGACTTTATCCATTGATATTTGAAACTCTCATTTATATCCTATAATTCACAATAAGTTGAAGTTGTTTGCAACTTTACCTGTCACAACAGCCACGGCTGAACAATCTTTTTCTACATTGCATAGAATCAAGACTTACATTTGAAACATGACACCCAGAGCAGAGATTGAATGGTTTAACTATAATGAACATTCACCAGGAATTGTGTGCTTCCTTAGACGCTGACAAAGTATTAGACACTTTGGCAAAGAGCTCAAGAAGAATTATACTTTTATAATTATTATATAAATGTATGTTACTTTATTTCTAATAAATAATAAAAAATGGGATGTTTTGGTGGCATTCCAAATTTTAATATTTTGTATGTAGAATATCGTATTAAAATTTTTTTAAGCTTATTTAACCTACCAAAATACCCCATTAAATTAAATTTTAAAATTTTTAATTAAAAATGTACATTTTTTCCTCTTTGGCTGAAGTTTAAATTAACATTATTTATAAAATAATTTATTATGGAAGGTATTATATCATATAATAATTCAGGTAATACTGAAATTTTTCATGGAAATACTACTAATGTTTTTGTGTTTATCAAGATATTTTAAAAGGCTTATACTTTTATAGTGTATAGTTACTTTATTTGATGTTTAACAGTGGTGTAACCAAAGAGGTTACTGGTGGCTAGAACTCCCCCTCACCATTGGTCATTTGCCATATAATACCACACATTCATGCGCACAGCAACTATAGGAAATTTAATATTTTTTTCTAGCTTATGCCTTATGTTAATTTTATGGTTTATTATACACAAACAAAATTAATTTAACACATATTTATCTTATTTGAGCTCAAAATATATATACAAAATTAATAAAACACACATTTTTAAAAGTTAAATTACTTAAAAAATTTCTTGTGAATAATTATTGTTGACTTAAATGTACTTTAATGTGTGACTGAAAAAATATCATATGTACCATTTAATTTTATATTTTTATGATGGATTAATTTCCTAGTCCTCATGCTTAGTTTGTAATTCATTCTTATCAATTTACTTTTGTTTTTTAAATTATCTGAACTGAACTGCTGGAACTAAAATACAATTAATTATTGGCATTGGCAATTTGTGTTGCTCTACTTCTAGTGGCTATAAAAACACAAGAGATATTGCAAATTTTGTAGGAAAATCTTCACATTTACAAAATGAAATAAAAGTGATAGAATTATTTTCTATACAAATGAAATATATGTTTGTATATTTTACTCATAAATGCTATTTTTGGGCACATTTGACCATGAAAATATAAAAAATTTTGCCTTTGACACTGACAACCAAGGAGCTTCTATCCCCTAGACCATCACAACTTAATTTATGATAATAGTAAGGAAAGTAGTTTATTATTTAAGGCTCGAACGGGATCGTTAGCAACAAGAGAATATACATGTAAATGGAAAACCATGGATAATTTAGTGTGTAGATTGTGTAAGGAAGATATAGAAAATATTAGGCATCTGTTGATTGAATGTAAATGCTTGAAAGCAGAAAGGGTACAGATAATGAAGTTATGGGAGGATAGACATGAACAAAGTGACTATACAGAAAGTGAGTTATTAGTTTTTATGTTGGGTTTGCGAAGAGATAAGGAGGATTTAGATATAAAGGCCATAGAGTTGACAAAGTTTAAGTTGTGGAAATGGGATGGGGCAGAATATGGGAAGACTTAAGAGTGGGGAATTGAGAATAAAATGGCTAACAGATTTATCTGGGTATAATTGCTGAGATATTCTTGACTTTGTTTAGGAGAAGCCAAATACATCACATCACATCACAACTCTTTCTTACAACTCACTTATTGTGTCTAGCCCCCTAGACCATTTTCTAATTGTACCATTACCTTGACCTGATTGAAATTAGTCAATATTATTTTTGCAAATTAAAACAATATTTTCCTCACCTGAAATATTTTTTTGCATATGCCCCTAGAAGTGATATCAACTTTTTTCATACACTACTATCTATTAGAAAAGATCATTAAAATTATCCAAAATATCTCCTGTATAGATTTTATCAATGATAATATCCCAAAAATATGTCCATCTTATTTTTTTAAAATCATGGCTGATATTTGAAAAAAAAATAAACCCATGCACATAAAAATGATTTTGAAAGAAAATAAATACACATAATAAAAAGATACTATACTAACTACAATAAAAAAATATTTAAAAATACTATTAATAATAATTTGTATTTCTATGGCTAGATGGTAAATATTATAACTAATAAGGACAATAACTTGTAATATTATATTTAAACATGCATTTGTGGGCCCATGAGTATTTGTGTCTTAAAATGTAATAAATTTAAAAAGGTAAAATTGTCAAATGCTGTAATAGATTTATTCTTAATATTAAATAAAAAAGATTTATTATTAATTAAAAATGAGAACTTTAAAAATAAACAAAAATCACTTAGTTTAATATTTATTATTATAAGTAATTTTATCATACCATTTACAACTTTCTTAAACACTTTATCAATATTCTTCATTTATATCAAAACTAACAGTTTTGTCTGTCCTGCAGTCATCATCAGAGATACAATATTCAAATATATAATTAATACACTTATACACATATTCACATACATAATTAAATACATAAAATAAACAAAATAAAATATACATTTTAACCTGACCATTATAAATAATCATTTCCTATTTTATTACTTTACTCTTAAATAATTCTATCAATATTTATTTTATATCACTTTATTTATTTTTTTAAATTATTATTTATTATGATTATAAACTTTAACATTTATTCAACTATTTAATACATATTATTGTCATTTTACTTATATTATAAATCAACATCTAATCTTTTCTTATTTTTATAAAATATTTTATAATTATCAATTAACTTTTCCCCCATTACACATTACTTTTTTACATTACAAAAATTACCCACCTCTTTACAATCCTAATTTTTAAAACCTGCCTGACAAAATTTTCAAAAGTTTGTACACTTGTTTAACACCTCCCTCTATTGTCATTTTCTTCAACTTTATTCTTTTAACCTTTTTCAAATTCAAACTATTATTAATAATAATTGCTTATAAAATTATTGTCTGGTAAAGACAAAATCCCTATTAAGATTTTGTTGTATATTCTTAATCAATATTGCTTCTTTAATTGTCTTATCCCTTCTATTATTAGGAAAATTAAAGGGGCAATAATGATTAATAATATAAATCAAAATCTTAATAGGGATTTTGGGGTAAAGACAATAATTTTATAAGCAATTATTATTATTATTATTATTATTATTATTATTATTATTATTATTAATTAATAATAGTTTGAATTTGAAAGAGGTTAAAAGAATAAAGTTGAAAAAAATGACAATAGAGGGAGGTGTTAATCAAGTGTACAAATTTTTGAAAATTTTGTCAGTTGGGTTTTTAGAAATTAGAATTGTAAAGAGGTAGGTAATTTTTGTAATGTAAAAAAGTAATTTGTAATGTAGGAAATGTTAATTGATAATTATAAAATATTTTATAAAAATAAGAAAAGGTTAGAAGTTGATTTATAATATAAGTAAAATGATAATAATATTTATTAAATAATAGAATAACTGTTAAAGTTTATAATTATAGTAAATAATTTTAAAAATAAAATAAAGTGATATAAAATAAATATTGATAGAATTATTTAAGAGTAAAGTAATAAAATGGGAAATGATTATTTATAATGGTCAGGTTAAAATGTATATTTTACTCTGTTTATTTTGCATATTTAATTATATATATGAATATTTATATGTGTATTAATTATATAATTATATATTTGAATATTGTAGCTCTGATGATGACTGCAGGACAATTTTGATATAAATAAAGAGTATTGATAAAGTGTTTAAGAAAGTTGTAAATGGTATATGTTAAAGTAGAAATCAATACATAGGAAAAGGAAGAGGAAGAAAATTATATTACATCCATAATAAGTAATTTTATTTGTAAAATAAATTGTATATTTTATTTTATTGCTAATTATTGTCATATAAGAATTTAATATTTAAAATAATATTAACTACCATTTTAAATAGTTTTGTCTCAAATTAGTCATTTTAAAACTTTTAAAAATTTCAAATCTCATCTGCTTCAGATCATTTCCATAGCAACAAAAGCAGAATATTCTTGTACAAATCCAAAGCATGAAATATTGTGGATAAAAAATTATAAAACACTAATCATATGGCAGAAACTTATAAATACAACTACCTGCAAAAATTTGTTTAGCCTTCTTTAATTATAATGTGTTCAATGACTGTATCAAATTTAAATCTAGAATTAGCCATTTGTTATCCTTCACCAACAACATAAAATCTGAATAGAAATCAGATAACATTTGTCTCTTATGGCAAATCTTTCCCCTATATCATTCTGAATGAAGAAATTAAATTACTAAAACCATTTATCATTTAGTAATGCATTTAAACAAACAAAATTTTAATATTTTGATTCAACTGTGAACCTTTAAATTTACTTATGGAATGCTACAGCTTGTTATAACACTGGAATAATTAGCCATCTCTTCTCTAAAGATTACAATCATTTGTTTGGAATTATATTGGTTACATCAACCTAAAGTTTGTTTAATATAAAATTCATGGGAATTATGGATTGATACATTGTTTCTCCTTATATTTGTGAAAACTACTTAAAATAGTAAACAAATATTGTAAAATGAACCTCAATGTTGATAAATTAATGAATAGCTTTGTCTCACAGTTGTGAAAATGACCCGAACTCTAATTAAATATTAAAAAATTGACTTGAGACATTAGATTAATGAATCGCTCCATATTATATTGGTTAAAAACTACTTAAAACCTAGGATATTCTGTAAAAACTAATTTAACTTATGGATTAAAATTTGTTTGATACTACAGTGGATATAGTAATTCAAAAGTTAATGGTTTTATATTCATTGGTATGATATCTTCATAAAAATGCCTAGAGACATTAAAATTTATGAAAACTATCTCTTAAAATGATTAATACCTGCATCAATACTTGAAGGAATATGAATAAATAATTAGTGATTTGTTGAATACTTTTGGAAAATCAATATTAGTGAATCTCTGCTGTAAAAGCTTAGCCTTCAAAATTAATTATGCCCTTATATGGATTTTTGGTGATAAATTTATCTTTGTCAAATTTTATTACATTGAAAAATACATGATATCTTTTATTCAATTGGAAATATTTAAAGTGTGCCTAGATAATGCTTTTTGGATGTTTATTTAATAATTGTGGATTATATATATATATATATTTATCCTAGAGTTAATTAATTTGTTTAATTATTTTAATATTTTAAAGTTATTATAATTATGGTTTAATAAAAGTTCTCCAAAAAGGAAATATCACAAAGAAGATACAGATAATACATTGTATTTCTTAGACAAATTAGATATAAATGTGTGTTTGCAATTCTATTATGTCTTGGAGATCAGTTGTGATGTAAAATATACTAAATCCAAGTTAATATACCTTAAATCAATCTATTTTTTTATAATAAAAGATGTCTAGAATAAGCAGTTAAATAATTATAAGATTACCCTTCTTATTTTGCCTTGGGGTTAGTCATATGAGTTAGTGAGGAGTACATGGTATAATGAATTGTTTAGTTGAAGTCACCTCCTAACAATATTGTGTTAATGTTTGAATCCTAATGTAAGCTTAAAAGGTATATTTTGTCATGCCATCAATGCCTGTGATGGTCAGATCTCATTAAAGTTATATATTTTAAGAATAATAATATTAGTTGGGTAAATGCTTTATTCATTCACGAGAGGATAAAAATCTGATACCTATAGAATAGGTTCTTATTATTATGATTTTTGTTAGTGCACTTAGAACTGCAGTAAAATATTCTTGCATTATATCTATAGTTAATGCTTAAGTTGAATAAACACTATACAACCTTTTCCAATGGAGTGTTTTGTGTCACATCAGTTTTGATAAAACATGAATTCTTATAACTCAAGTAGGTATTTATAACTCAAGGAGAAAGTATTTATCAAATGTAACAGTGCAATATGATTTTTAACTTTTCAAATAATTTATTGTATTATGATAAAAATGGTCCCAATTACACTTTATCTTTATGAAGTAACTTTTTTTATTCAATTTACTTGGAATATTTCCATTTTAATATTGAATTCACTGGTATGAGTAGATACAATAAAATTCCATTGCTATTTTAGTCACATCAAGAATAGATCATTTTAATAAAATCACTGAAAGTAATAATTTTTAGAAAAGTATTTATATTTCATTAATAACTCTGAGACAATTATTTGATCTAAACAAAATGCAACCTAAGAGTTAAAAACTAACTTGCTAGCCTTATTAAATATAACATACAGGAAGTTGTATTACAAAAAAGTTATATATCCATTATATACCCAATTACATACTTGGTGTGGGAATGAGAATACCCTAAAATAATAACATTAAAGTTATGAGAATGGCTGGGATCTTGCTCCATTTTACTATATTTAGAGTTACACATAGCTAGTCGAATGGATAGTATTTGTTTTTTATTAGTGGTATTGGTCAAGAAAATAGCTCTTTATAGATATTAAGCTTTACATATAATTTTTTGGTAAAAATGTTCTCTTTATATATTTTTAAAACTTCATGTGTGAATCTAGTGTTAGTTTTTTTTTCTCATCTGTCATAGCATCAGCCAGAAAGTGAACCCACTAACCCGGGACAACTGCTTGTAAAACAGCCATTGCTGACCTCTCGATCACCAATGTTTGATCTACAACTTTTGAGTTTAAAACCCATAACACCGTACAATAACTATTTAAAATACTTCTAACTAAGCATAAGTCAAACTAGCTCATGGAGCAGCAGAGATACTATATATTTTATTTTAAAGAAAGATAATAAAAAATAAGAATAAGCCACAGCCAGATTAACATTACACAAAAACATTTATTTTGCACATATATAAAATCCAGAATGATTTATTTTAGTATAATGTTTACTTTAGAATTTGATTTAATTTACATTTTAACTTTTTATTTTATAAGTTCGCACAAATGGATTAGTTAATATTTTATTAGAGTGTCGAGTATGGATAGACTACATAGATTGCACTCAAAAAAGAAAATATTCTACATCCTCTATTTAACACTAGGCCAAAAGTTTGCAGTCAAACTAACACCAATCTATCTGATATATCGATGTATTCATGCAACATGAATACTACAGCACAATACCATACTGTCAGAAATGTACATCTGAACAGCATAATTATCCAGAAGAAATGTCTCTCCTCCAGTATAGGAATACTTTGTCTGAGAAGAACAATAAAATATAACTCCATAGGAAGGGATTGCAGTCATTTTTTGCCGACTTACCATCCCATTCCATAGGCTAAAGGGGTGATTGAAGGAGCAGGGAATACCGTCTGCTTCTGATGGTCAATAAGAACTGGAACTATTTTGCCCAAGTGCAGCATATAATGTGGTCCTGCATGTAGCAGATCTTCATACTACATTTACTAATTACACCAATACATCCAACTCATTAACCCAATTTAACTGTGAAACAACTAACCTAAGATTAACCCTCCCTTAAATTAACATAACTTTACAAACCTATGCAGCCATTCCACTCAACTTAAATTTAACATGATTTAAAAGTTTCAACTTAAAAAAATCATAATAAACACTCAAGAGACAAAAAAAAATAGAAATGATTTAAAAATACATATAATAAAAATAATTATTAATAAATGATTTAGTTTGGTCAGATAGGAATTCTTATTTATATTTAAATACTGGAAAGCGTTTTATATTTAACGTTCATGAGTTATTTAGAGTTCTTACAGGTTAAAAGTCCAAACTTTATATTTGCTTGTGATTTGTATCCCGTGTTGTTTTTAATTCTCACATCATTCTGGGGAGACCAGTATGCTGTTAGCTGTTCTGTTGGTATTCATTCAGAGGTCCTTTGCTCTAGCTGGTATAGTTCTTTGCAGGACCCTGGTGTCCTGAAGTCCACAATATAGGAAAATGACACTTTATTTCTTTCTTTTGGAAAAACTTAAGGGATTTAAAGTGTGTCTTTTCAATCCTTTTTCCTTCAACTCTCTCAGAACTAAAAACAAACTGACTTTTATTTCAAATATTTTCATTTTTATATCAAACCTCCAGATTAACTGAACATGATGTTATGATGATGATTCTTTCACTATGGTCCATTTCCTGAGGGATTTTATTGATTACTCTGTTCTTATTGTTTTTATCTTCTACCTGACATGTAACCATAAATTTTGAGATGCCCAAGGACTAGTTTACTTAGACTAATTAAAAATAATCATTTCCATTTTTTAGCCTTTTACACAATAGAAGTAATTAAATTTTGTACATTCTTAAAGATATATTTTTATCTTTAAATCTTTTAAGTTTTTTCTTAAAATTTAGTTTTAAAATACTTTTTTTTTTTAAAATAAAGTTTTCTTTTAATATTTTTCCATCTGTGCAATTTTATGTATATACGAGTTTAGATGACTTTTAATTTTCAGTTTTTAATTCTTAAAAACAAATTTTTATTTGCAAACTTTTTTAGTTTTAATTTCTAATTTTATTTATTAGAATAATGTAACAGCATGTGTGTCCATTACAATATATATATATATATATATATATTGTACCGGTCAGAATTATCTGTTCATCTAACAAGAGCTAGCATCTAGGCAAAAGTACCTCGAATCCAATCATGTGCAAGATACATAAGTCAGGAACAATCTTGAACTCTGACCTCTTGCCTGTTTTCCAGATCTATAATATTACGAACAACATTTCTGATGATAACAAATGAAATTTTATTTACACCTGTCCTGAAGCAACAGCGGAGAAACAAGAGATCTACAGGGAATTTTGATACTACGAGGCCTCGAACTCCAACCCCAAACATAGTGAAATAGCAAAAGTATTAGAATTATACCCTTCATATTGTTTATTAATAAAGCTAGGGATTGACCTAGGGTCAGTGAAAATCAGCTAGATATAATGCAATCTAATTAGCGATGTGAATGCATAAATGATGAGGCAAAACAGACTTAAATAATAATTATATAGTTAATAATTTATTAATATTAATTAAAATGAATAAACATATATGTAATTGGACAACAGTAGCGAATTTATTTATATATAGAGTCAACACTAATATAATTATGGGTTTCACTTTGTTAATGCTGATTTGCACTTTGAAGGAGTTACATAACAAAAGAATATAAGTTATGGATTAAATGATGTGCAAATTTGCAATTTTATATTACAATTCAAACAAGGTACCGATATTCAAGAGATGTGGCTTAATATGCTAATGGGAGATATATAAATTTTACCATATTATATAACATGGATGCTATGATTATTTTTATGAAAACTCATTGACTTTAAAATAGATAGATGGAATATGATGTACATCACTTTGTTAAGGTTCATTTGAACCACATTCTAAAATAGTTATTAATTTACATCATTTACTTCAATAATAATTGGAGCTTAAAATGTTTAAATAGCATAGTTATTTAGATTTATTTTATTCTATTTTTTTTATTAGAAAAAATTGACTTAGCAGTACTCATTGGCGAACTCACACTTTCATAATGAGAGGGCTGGTAGCCTAAACAAGCTACAAAATGACATTAACTAACTTTTAATAGAAGCAAAAACATGAGATGGATTTAGAAATCATGGCATTACATCTTACAGATTTGAAATGGGCAAATATAAAATATTAAAGTAATAATGTTAGAAATGATCGAGTCCATTTTAGGATGAACGCTTCATCAATAATATGAGAATGAAAAATGTGCCTGTACACGTGACAGGTCAGCATTTGAATGAGGTGGTAACGTGTAAGAAAACCATAGCCTGTTTTCCAGTATTAACCTATGAAGAGCTTACCGGCCACCTTGACAATATCCAAGAGTCAATGCTTCCAAACCCCAATATGCCATGAGAGAAATAATACCGTTTATTCGGGTTTTAAGTTTGATAAAGCAAAAAGGATAATTCATAATGTTATGTAAGCCCAGCAACTCTAATAATAATAAAGAATAAATCAGGTTCTTAATAACACTGATATGTGAATTAAAGCCCTTATAATTTAATAGAATATGGCATAATGATATGACATAAATTAATCCCTCTTGAAAGGTGCATTAGGATGTCACACATAAAAGGAGGGATTATTGTTCCATTCATTAAATAATTATTAATATGCCAACCAGCAATTATTTCCATAAACGATTATCAGGTTAAATGGTGTGATAAGCAAATGATTAAAAATATAAGAAAACATATAGCAAATGTAGGTCAGTAAATTTTTTTATAGTATAATTTGAAAATAAAATCAATAGTGTAAATACGGCAATAATGAAACATATTAAATGTATCAGTGAATAAGCTGCCACTAAGCAAATAGGATAATTCAAAATATTTTTCAATCAAGCGACCCCTTAATTATTTAAGAAAGCTTACATTTAAGATATGATATTCCATAATTTCAAGGATAGCTATTAAAAAAATTTAGTATTGGTTCGCTGGATTAAACTGTTAGCATATCAATTTAAATCACATGAAATTTATAACATTAAAATAAAAGTGTGCCACATTTAAAATACTAAAAATAAGAAAATGGGAAACCCATTAAAGAAATACATAAAAAATAAAGTTTTAGATTTGTGCATTATCTTTTAGAACAGAGAGAGAAAGTCATTACCTTCTAGAATGGTTACAATTAATATTACATTATATTTTGATAGAAAGAGAACTTTACAAATAATTTAGATTTTTAAAATGAAAGTTTTTAAAGAGTTCATATTAGCAGCAAACTTATGATTTACCTTCCATAACTTGATGTCTTGACATATGTACGGATTTGAAAGTGTAGAATTATAAATGAAGAAAACACAGTTAAGCATGGCACAGTTTTGACCAATAATGGTTGGCATCTTGAGGTAATTATGATAGCATTTAAATTAGGCAGTTCATAAGTGGAGATGACAGGTTAGCATAGCAGAGTGGAAATGATTTTGGAGAAGAACGGGGAAGCAAATTTAGCCCCTCTACTCTGGAGTCATATTTCAAAATTTAAACAGACGTGGTTCCGTTCTGCAACACTATTAAGATGGCGAACTAAGAGAGGTAGCCTAAAATTTCAGTTCTATTTATGCTAGTAAAAACCTTCTAGAATGTTCTCTGTCTCCACTTGATATGGCCCGGATGTCCATTACATGACTGAAATTCACCTATTGTCTAATTTCAATGATGACGCAAAAAGTTCTAGAGAGTATTGTTTTAATCTATTTCTAAAATGGAAATAGATTCAAACGATATAATTTCCATTAACATTTAGTTTGCTAAGGAAATTTAATTTATTAATTACTTTTTTAAAACAAATCTAGAAGATTTTTTTATTTATAAATTTACATTTCCAAGTTATTTTAATTACTCTCTAGAACTTTCTTTAGTATTGCGTCAGAAAATATAATACATGAACTAAAACAAAATATACATAACTATAAAATAAATATACATATTTAATTACAGACAACATAGTTCAAATAATATCGCACACATATATATAATTATTAAAAGGGCATGAAAATTTAAATATTTCTGACTTAAAAATATTAAATAATCCTTTACACTCATAATGCTCAACTTATAAATGTAACAAAAATAATAATGGAGGGTTTAAAAACTTGTATGTGCATCCTTTTCACTCTCTAGTGATTTAATACATATATAGATGAGTTTAAACCTCTGATTCAAGGTTTTGAATCACCAGACAGTGAAGCAAAAATATGTGTAATATATTTTCCGCTTTTATATATATATATATTGTACCACTCATGAAAAAGCAATCCACATGAAATTTTGTCTAAAAATTATTAAAATAAAATTATCATAAATAACACGAAAGTTTAAAATTAATAATGAATAATAAAATCAATAAGTTGTCTGTAAATAAGTGAATTAAAATAAAGAAAAACATTTCATTTAAGATAAATAAATTTATAAAAGTCTAAAGAGTTTTTATTATTATTAATTTAAAACAAAACCCCATTCATTAAAAGAAAATAGTCTATAAAAGTTTAAAAAGTTATGCATATAAGTTAAAAGTTTAATAAAAGAAATTTAAAGAGTTTTTTTTTTAAAACAGTTTGCTAAAAAACAATTAAATCATAGTTTTGCATATTAAGGAGTAATTGGAAGGGGTAGAGAAATTAACTTAGAAAAATTAAAAGTATATTAGTTTAAAATATAAATCTTTTACATAAAATAAAAAATATATCTCTTTGCATTTAATTTAAAGGAAAAAAGTCTTTTCCCATAATTTAAAGAAATGTAAATTTTTATGTGTGTTAATAGCAAATGATTGTAAATATAAGGAATAGTAAAATAAATGTGTGCATGTTGATAAAATAAATGTGTGGGTTAAAAATTAAAAAACAAATTCAGCAATGGCTACTAATAAAAAATCCACAAAACAACAAATTAGCAATGACTACCAAATGACAACAGGATTAAAATCTTATCAAAGGAATGTAATCAAAAACAGTGGACAAATTCAAACAGACATAACTGGCAGATATAAAAACCAATTAATGAAGTGACAACAGGTCATCACATAAATAGTCCAGTTTTTTATTGGTCAATCAGTTGAGTTCAATCTATCAGTTGAGATTACAATCAGATTAAATCACTTCTTCAATCAGTTCAATCAATCAGTATGTCTATCATGTATCCATAATCAGTGTTTTCCTGGACTATGCAGTGCTAACAGCCACTGGAATCATATGACTGCTCCAGCCCTTAGTCTAATGAAAGATCAGCAATTTGCCCAGAAAAAGTGATGCCTGCCTAACAACTTATAAAAACACCAGTGATATCTAAATGTCCCAAAGAATAGTACCATGAAATAGTAAGCATTAAACCTCCACAAAAACCTCATATCCAACCAGTTGGAAAAATTTACATGAAGCAGCAAACAGCAAGAAGTCCACATCCAAATCTTATAGGTAATGAATAACTTTTATTATTTTATTTGTGATAATAATGTAGCCATTGCTAACCTTGAAGATTTCCAGAGTCAGTTAATAAATGGACTCTATAGCTTGCATAAAGTACTATTGATGTGCGTGTTTCAAAATGTCATGTATTATTTAATTCTTTTGTTATATTATATTCTAGTGTGTGTGTGATCATTATATAAAAATACCATTGTTTATGTTAGTTAAGATTTATAAAAGTAGTTAAAATTAGAATGATAAGTGTTTAGTTAAAATAAATTATCTTTAAACTTAATATTTGTCGGTCAATTCTTTTACCACTAAATAAAGTAACACTATATTATGCTATCTTTTTGATTGAGCTAGTTGGAATATCTTAGGTGCTGAATTAGTTTGCCATCATTCAAAAACATTAGTTCTTGTAGCTAACTGGTACCTGGAATTTACTCCGAAACAAAAAAGTGCTTTGAATGATAGATGTTGAATTCTGCAGCCAAGAAAATCTGTGTCCTTAAACAGGGTCACATTTACATATATTTTATATATATCTCTGGCGTGTTCACAGGTGACTTCTAGGCATTATTTTCCTCTGCTAAAGGAACCATGGTGGATCAATACTTAAATTGCATTGGTGAAGATCAAATATATAAGTTATAATTGTATCATATTTTGTATAAAAGTTTTACAAGTTATATTTCATAATGTTATTTTATTAAAACACACCACCCAGTTCAATATATATATATATATATTGTAACAGTCAAAACACGTGTATCTCGTTAACATATTGCAGAATTCGACCACCACACAGAACAGCAGCACCATCGAGTAGCGAAGCCACCGGTAATACTGAGTTCGAACATAGTTTATCGGTTCCACAATACAATCTACGGAATAACGCCTCTGATGCGACATAAGTAAACACTTCTTTAGGCATGGTGGTCAGGGAGATGCACGAGATTCATGGGTTTTGTTTCCGAGTTGGCCAATAATCAAACGAATATTAATTTAACACATATAATCGAGGAATCATATATATAATGGGCATCGAATAAATGAAAACTTAACTACAGACGTATAGTTAAAATTATTTATTTACATATTTAATAAAAGAAAACATTAGTAAGGTTATTGATCATATTTTAAATTCAAAGTCTCAACAGCTAATTGGTAATATTATATATGTAAAACTACATTTATTTATTAGGAGCATTTATGTATATGAAGGCGTAATCCAGCTACCCAGGGTTCTCAAGTGAGTATTTCTAATGCGTGCTGTTAGGAATTTATACTTTGCACTGCAAGAGTCATCAGTAACGGCGGACATACATTTATTTAATAAAAATATTTATTTTACACTAAAAGCAAACATTTATTTGAGAGTATATAACAAGATTATGCGAGTGGAGTGATGAGAGAATAATAAACTAAATAAAAGAACATGTGGTACGGTTAGAAGGGCGATGTAAAATGGCTGAAACTGCAATACCGTGAATAAGTTATAAGGGTTTCGGGTTGGCTGTTCGACCGAAGAGGTAGGTGCACATGAGCATAACCAGGGACAAGTCCATGTCGCAATTTGCAGCTGGCTGCGTGACGGTCGTCAAGCCCTATGGGAACATTTATCATGTCCGCTTGTGTAGGACGACTGGGGTTAATTCAACCCTGGAGAATCTGGAGTATTAACGGCGTGGAATGAGCCATCGGGGCTTCAAAATGTAACACATGTATAATATCTAAAAGATTGTGGTAGTATTTAACTAGATTTCAAACTCGGCCCAACATTATCAACTTTGACTGAAAGAAAATTGGTGACTCTCAAAGAAATGAAATTTACATAATTATTCATTAACATTTAATAATAATAAAAATATCTAAAAGGGAATTATTACAGCGAGTATGCCAGCTATTACGGAGGAGTAGACCCTGCATTACAATAACTGATTCTTTGAATGCGTGTCGATTTATATGAAATTTAAGTTATTTATAAAAGCAATATTAATGACAATTCGACACGCATTCACTGTTCGAGCGATTATGGATTTAGCTTTAAAACTAAGACAATTATGAGAAAGTAATATTTCAATGATAATTATAAATAAAATGTAAATTTAAGAAATACACACCTAAGAATTGATAGAGGGAGGGTAAGCTAGATTATGCAAGAAGTTTACAGATTACATGAATTCTCAAATTTTAGTTTCACAAATTTACAATTTTAACATTTAGAAGTTATACAACTAATAGGAGATGAGCTATAGCTTATTATTACTAGAGTACTCTATAATTTGGAATACACAAACACAGGTACCTGTTTTATAAGAGGTTTTCGTCCATTGGTTTAATAGCAGATTGTTCGTAATTAGAAGTTTTCTTTCTTGTCCTGGGCATATTGTTTTATTGATTTTTAACAGCAGCGGCGTTCTTGTTTATTTCAGGCAGCAGATCAATTTGGTGTTTTTACGATGGGCAAGGTGAAGCTCGGCATATGGTGGGCCATATTCCGATGGAGAATAATTTCGGTGCTTACTCGGTCATACCTTGCAGTATTAATTTATTTAAGATATTTTAGACGCTCCACTCGAGAGCCAAGCTAAAATTCAAGTCAAGTCTCCAGCAAGTCTAAGATGGCCTCCTTTTCTTATCTTAATCTTTTAATTTTTCTGTTGAGATATTTTTAGGTTTTATTTATCTTGCCCTCAGGATAATCAATGCTCTGCTGGTTTTAATTAGAAAGAAATTTGCTGTGCTATTGTTTGTTTTTCTTTACATTCGTTAATTACATTTTTTTAGGAATTTTCTATAATTAATTTATTATCTATCACTGACCGATGCTTTTAAATTTTCAAAGACAAAAGGGAATAAAATTATTTTAACTTTAATTAATTAATGCATCAGATTTTGTTAGAATTATTTTTTTAACGAAATTTAAACTAAACAACAAATACGAACTTTATAAAATTCAAAATGAATGATTATGATTACACAAAATTTATTTAACTAGAAGGAATCTAAATTATATTATTTTATCCGTATTTATTGCGCTTAATTTGAGATCGAAATGTGTGCGTGTTTATGTTGAATTCTACATATATTTATACATTTTTAATATTGTTACACACACAATTCGATACCAAAAAGTTTAAATTTGGGTGGGATAGACCGGTCAGTGAGAGACGACAGAAAAAGGTGAAACTTGAGATTCGAATACGAATCTCACTGTTTCAATATATATATATATATTATAACAGTTGACAAACCTCCCCAATCTGATCTGCCACACCAGGGTGCCACCAGGCCATTTGAACCTGGAAAATTTATACAGCAGGCAGATACACACAGGAGAAGTTACCTTTTTATCAAACCAAAAGCACCACTCACTAGCTCAGGGAGAAGCTGAGCTTAAAAATATCATACTGTATATTCAAATTTCTTATGCTTAGTTTTAAATATTAATAAAATATATAAAATAAGTTACTGCCAAAATTAATTCAACAAAACATTTTATTATAACGCACACACACATTAAAAAGATTCTGAAAATTAAATCAACTAATTGATTTGGATTATATACACAGATGGAAGCATTTAATAGATTTAAATACAATTTTAATATTTTAGTAAGTGTGAACACGCTACATAGATTACGCAATAACCAACCCAAGCCCGTTTTAATCTTAGACTAAAACTCTCGCATTTAAACCAATGCTAGCTTACTGATATACCAATGTGACCAATGCAAAATGAGATTATTAGCATAACACAATCATGCTAACAGGAATTTTACATCTCTAGTATGATATCATTAGAAAAATAATGAATCATGGTAAGAAGGAATGAGCATCTTCCCCATGATATAAGAATGAATTTATACGAGAAGCTCTGTAAATGGGGATAGCGGTCTTTGCCGGCTTACTGTCATAGTCAGAGCATAAGGAAATCAAGGGCATAGGAAATATGTCTACAACCATTGCAATAATATGACTACCTCTCTGGGGTCATGCATTCAGTTGGGCACGTTGCCTGTATGCTAATGCGGTACAAGGGAACGAGTATCCAATGCACCTACTCAAGTTACATTGACATAAAACATCCGTACTTCTATCCACCAGCACCGATCCAACTACAAAACATTTAGCCCAAAATTAACACAATTTAAAGTAACAATCTTACGAATCTATGCAGCCATTCATGCTCACTTTAAATAATTAATTTAAAAGAAATTACGAGAATGGTAATTGATATTAAGCATATTTTTTAAAAAAAGAAAATAGATAAATAATTTAAAATTTAGTCAGATAAGAGATTTCTTTTAAAAGTTAAGTGACACTTAAAATACTGGAAAAAGTTCGCATTATATGATTAATGTTCATACTTCATTTAGAAGAAAAGTTTATACTTTCCAATGCTATAGGTAAGGTCCGTCATTGTAATCATTGATGCATGGTAGAATTCAAAGTTCTTTTCATTTTCTATTCTTCTAGATAGAGAGAAGTCCATTGCTGGCTATTTTCCAGGAACCATCCTATTCTGGAGACTGCTTCAGCTGCTGCAAATACGGGAAATGTAAATTATTGCTGACCCTTACATTTTGGAGATCTGCAATACACTTCTAAGTATACTTAATAATTCACAATCAGCAAGAGCCATCCAAAATCTCTTCTCCCTCTAAAGGTTTTTTTATTTTTTCTTATCTGAACTCCCATCAGTAGTATTTTTTTTAATTTATCTCTTATCTGACTATATGCCCAAGGGCCTGTTTGCAATTACGTGAAAATAGAAAATCATTTCCATTCTAAGAATAAAAATAATTAATTAACAGCATTTTTTAAAAAAAATTCTTTTATATTAAAAAGAATCTTGTTTTTAGATTTTAACTTTAAATTATATAATTAGTTTGCCATCTGTGCATTATATATATTAATTCAAATCAAATTATTAAATTCGCCTTTTTTTTTTTAAACATATATTTCTACTCGAGGATGATTTTATATATATTTTTTTTACTTTTATTTGAAAGAAATGTAACAGCATATACTTATTCCGTTTCAATATATATATATATAAATTATAATTATATATATGATTACATTTGGTTGGGACATAACAGATGGTACAATATATAAATACACAGTTTGATAATTAATGTTGAAATAAAAATAGCTCTCTACCATCATCTATTTGTGCTGCGTACTAATTTTTTTATCTGCTTTATTATACAGTAGCTTTTTTTTTAATTTTTCTTTTGTATTATTTTCTCTTTTATTTTTTGTAACTCATTAGTATTATTAATTTTACCTTCCCAATTTCATTTATCCTTATTTCCATTTCATAATGTAAAATTACAGTATCTTTTACTATAAAGTCCCAGTAATAAAATTTAAGCATATTATTAATGTTCATGTTATATTCAAAATGTGAATTTTAAATATTTTTACAAGAATTAAAAACTGATAATGATTGTATGCATGCGGGTACACTTAATAGGTTATTTTTATAGCATGATACTCTTCAAAATTCTTCACCACTACCAAATTAAACTTAAACTTAGGCACTAATGCAAGTTGACCCATTATATCTTATTTTGATCATATTACAGAGTAATCTAATGTATTAAAATTGTTTGAAAAAATTGATTTCAAAAGAAAAAATTGCCAAAATGAGATGGATAGATGCAACCATTATAATGTATTATTGATACACAAACAGATCACTTTGAAAAAACACTATTTGATAAAATTATTATATGCTAATCATTATGATGTCATCTATTGACAATAATAAATAATGGTGATTCCATTAAATAACTACCCTTTTTGTATCAGTTCCAACTGCCTTATAATGCTAAATCTTATTGATATAATCATTTTAATTTCACTGGTTATAAAAAAAAAAAAATTACAATCCAAAACTAGAGAAATATTACATTCAAATTGTAAAAATAAATATTATTAAATACCTTTGCTTATTTTTAAATATATGGATAAAATACCATTAATCCAAATGCCTATATGATTACCATTTTTTATGCTTACACAATCTGTTAAAGCACTAGAAAATGCTTTATACAGTAGTGCCACCCAGTGCAAACCTTAATAATAAATGGATGCAAGAATGTTTGTGCATATGTAAGAATATTATGCACAAACTTCTTTGCATTTATTGATTACTAAGACTTACATTAGGTGGCACTAGTGTATGGAAAGTTTGTGACTGCTTTAACAGCTTGCTTAATGGTAATCATGTGGTGTTTTAATGGTTTTATATCAATCCTGCTCATAGGATGTTGGTGACCATGATCCTAAATAACAAAAAAAAACAACACCAAAATGTATACATACTAAATTAAGTTTAGATTTATATAACTATACCAGTGAATGATCTTGGATTGAAAACATTATTGTGTTTTCACCTTGCATACATAGCTCTATAGTTAACTAAATAGCTACAATATATATTACACCATAATATTATCTTTATACAATGACAAACTAAACAAACAAACACACACACACACACATATATATCTATATATATATATTCTCCAATACTATAAATAAATGCATAAACTTTCTTCTTATTTCTTTCCAAAAACATTATTTCCATATATTAACTAATGAACATATATATAAATTCACATATTATATACTTTCCAACATTTCAGCTGTTTTTTCCCATTATTACAATCATTTTCAAGAATGTACAACAAAAAACACACATCTTTACATAATACTCTAAATACAAAATCTCTTTTTTATATTAACATTAACATATCAAATCCATTATAATAAAATATATTAATTATATATAATTATATTTTACTTACTTTTCCCTCTCTCTACTCCTTTTATTATAAAACTTCCTTTTTTACATATTCAGTATAATTTTTTAAAAATATTAGAAACTATCTAAAACACCAATAAACAAAAAAAAAAAATATTTATATCCATTTAACCCACCCCTAATTACAATTTTATTTCTTCCTTTAACTTTTTAACTTCCATATCAATTATCTACATTCCCTATCTATACTATTAAATCTATTTAAAAACTAATGTAATTTTTATCTCTATCCTTTAACAATTTATTTAAATACTATTTAAACATTCCATATTAATTATACTTTATTTTATATTCATTATCTACACCATTAATTCTATTTAAAACAGGGTTATATCTTTTTATGTAAAAATATTCTTTTATCATTCTTTTTCTGTAGTTTTTAATCTTTTCCAACATTTTCATATTAAAATTTTTCTATATACAAATATAATTTTTTTTATGTCCAAATTCTTTATAATGTAAACACACATTGGAATTTATAAACCATTATACAATTACAAATATCCAGTAACGCCCTCTGTTTAAAAGTCTATATCTCAATAATAATGAACTTCAAAATGATACCAATTTGAAGTTGTATATTAAAAGATGTTAAATATTGAGTTAGTTTGTATTTCAATATTTAACATCGTTTAGTGTACAACTTCAAATTGGTATCATTTTGAAGTTCGCTATTATTGAGATATAGACTTTTAAACAGAGGGCGTTACTGGAAATTTGTAATTGTATAATGGTTTATATATTTGTATAATTATTTCAGTTAGTGTTAACAGTAACGTTCTTTACATTGGAATTTCTATCATTTAAATGTTGCTTAAATGTAGTTTTTAATCTATTTTTTTGTTGTAGCAATGTATGATACATTTCCCCTTCCTCTTACAATTCAAGCATTCTATAATATAAATTCATTCATTTTTTCCATTTTTTGATATTCTGTTTTATTAATTAAATTCCTAAAATTAAATTTATTTTTATGTACAGGTTTAAGAATTAATCTATTTTCTCTCTTATATTTATTATTTACGTTCTTCATAATATTTTTTTTTTGTTTATTGATGTTCTAGATGGTTTGTAATATTTTTGAAAAATTATACTTAATATGTAAACAAGGAAGTTTTATAATAATAAAGTCAAGCATTGGTGGCCTAGTAGTTAGCATAACTGCCTTCCAAGCAGCTGGCCTGAGTTCGCTTCCTGGTCAATTCTTTGATATATAAAAAAAAAGTAGAGGGAGGGAGAAGTAAGTAAAAATATAATTATGTATAATTAATACGTTTTAATATAATGGATTTGATATGTTAATGTCAATATAAGAAAGAGATTTTGTATTTAGTGTATTATGTAAAGATATGTATTTTTTGTTGTAGATCTTTGAAAATAACTGTAATGATGGAAAAAAAAACAGTTGAAATGTTGGAAAGTGTATAATATGTGAATTTGTATATATGTTCATTAGTTAATATATGAAAATAAAGTTTTTGGAAAGAAATAAGAAGTTTGTGCATTTATTTAAGTAAATAGATAAAAATTGGATGCTGGATGGTTGCATTAAATTCTAAGATCTAAGTGCAGTACTCTGAGATCTAAGACTCCTCGCTGATGAAAGCCACAATCAGGAAAATAGTCCAGAGATATTGGATGAGTAGACACTATAAGGATTTGATGAATAAACCTTCTTCCATTTTGATTACTAAGGCTTGCAGTGGGACACCACTTGCTTTAGTCCAAATATCTATTACACAAAACGTCTATTTTTCAAACAAAGATCAGTAAATACCTAAAAATTAATAAGCTTATTGCACCAAGGAGCTTGTTTTTTTCTTAAAAGCTATTAGGATTTACAGTGAAGGAAGAGAAAAAAAATCTATTCTTGAGATCTAAAAAAACTCACAAAACCAAAAACGTGTTGCAACAAAAGATATTAAGTTTTTTCTATATATACTTAAATAATAAGTGTACTAATGCTCAAGGGTAAGTGGGTTTGTAAGTAACCATTAAAGACCAGTCAACACTTAGACAATCCCAATATCAATAACAATCAACAATTACTAAATATTGTCAAGGAAACCACCTTTATTGTTAAAAGGAGGTTGCCTTGACAACAGTTTGTAATTGTTGATTCTTATTGATATTGTGATTGTCTAAGTATTGACTGGTTTTTAATGACTATATATACCTCTATATATATTTTGACTTTAATATTACAATACAAAACATATACACTTTAGGTGATAAGGATATACACTTGTATTTGGAAATCCATATATTAATATAAATATGAAATCATATATATATATATATTACAATTATTATTTTCTTTTAAATGTAGCCCAGGGAATTTTCATTATAGTGAAATCCATATTTTGTTAACTCATCTATTATTCATTATACAGTGTTTACTATTTCAACTATAATTTTGTTTTAAACTTTTTAAAAATATTATTTTTTAAAAAATATTGCTTTCATTTACAATTTTTATGAATTTATAATAAAATATTATGAAATTTTTTTTTTTGAAATACTATAATTTATTTTAATATTACCTCACAATTTTCTTTTATATTGAGTTAGTACGTTCTCTTGAGACAAAACTAAAAATGTTCTTCAATTGTAGATGTATTGACGTTGCTAAGAAACACCCCACTTTTTGTTCTTAATTACATTATAAAATTACTTCATTTACGTTAGTCTGATCAATTTATTTACTTCTATGCTTGTGAAGTGATGCATTATAGGAGAAAAAAACTAAAAGCACGCTTATATATTGTATATATAGACATATTATTTGTTGAATTATTTATCAATATAATTGCATTTTACTTTCAAGGCAATTTTGATTGCCTGAGGGCAGAATCGTTAACGTATTCATCTAATATTATCATCAATAGAGGTTCATATCTGAAATAAACATAAACCTTTTTCAACAGGTGATAAAGTAAGAAATTTTTTTTGCTACTCCTAAAAAGCATTAAAAAGCAATCTTTATTCATCATGGTTGTGTAAGACTTGGCTGACAAGGATTTTAGCGTTTTTGTCCCTTGTTTTTCATCCCTAAAATAGCCAGATACCTGATAATTGACCTATAATTTGATAGTTAGTTAGACTGAGAGATGTTCAGCTATTTGAAAAATATTGAGCTTGTGCAAAAAAAAAAAATCTCAGCTATTTTAAAAACATTTGCAAATTCCATCAAGATTTGAAACCAGGATACTATCATGAAAAACAATGCAGTAATTAATATATGATTCCGTCATAACAATTTAGCAGTAATTAATATAATGAGCATATAACTATTCTTACAGCAAGGATAAAGGTATGAAACCCGGTCATAAACACTGGAAACAAATGTAGGAGACCTTTATAACCATTAAGCATTATTTGATGCATTAGTTACATAACTATTTTGAAGAGAAAAGGTTTTCAAAATAATCTGTATTATTCAAACAAACATTATTATAATATAATACCACTATCACTACAGTGTGAGAGTACCACAGACCTACAGAAGTGAAGGCTATTTTACTTTTCAACTTTTTGAAAAATATTCCATTAGTTTTTAACTGGAAAAAAAATTATCTTTTGAAGTAGAAGTGCTGTTATACAACAGTCCATCTCCTGACAGTCTTTGAAACAATAACTTGCTTCACATTACTGTATTCTTGAGCCACCTATAATTACCAGATGAAAATATTAAATAAACTCTCAGGCCCAGTTTCTGACTATTGTTTTTTGGCAATGTTAAATTCTGTATTGCATATATCTAATGACTGCTTACTTTTGGCTTAAAGATTCAGTACTCTAAGATTTCAAACCCAGCTAATTGCTTTAGTTCAAACACTTATTCACCAATTAATTTCAGTAGTCTTATTCATTAAGGTAATACTCAGATAGTAGTCTAAACAACTGTTGGCATAGCAACTACAGATCCACAGCCTACTTTTACTAACATTGATAGCCTTTAATAAAGTACACACTATTAAAAGATGAATTTCTGTTGTACTTTTGGATATTAATTGTAAAAAAAATCATGCACTATTTCATTTTAGGATCATATAAAAAGACAATTTTTAGATTTATAATTATAAATCCAATAAAAATACTTTTTAAATTATACTTATAAATAATAGGCCTAATAAAAATAGATTGAATGTACCATTGAATGACTGATGATGATAAGAATAATGAATATCAATGGAGGATCTTTTACTCCTTCTACTGCGATGCTGAAATCAAAACTAAAACTATTATGTAAGTAACAGATCAAGCACCATTCTTTCAAACTGTACATAAGATGAAATAAAAGTTAAGTGTTTAAGCTCTCTTATGACAGGTAAGACACAGGAGATCCTTTCAAGTGGATTGACAACAAATCTGACATACAAAATAACCATTCTCTCTCTATATATATATAACTTGCATTTATTTTACTACACAGAATTAAAAATATCCAAGATGCATTTCATGCTTAAATAGTTATCTTCAGTTGCCCAAGTCAGAATTTCTTATTTATTCAATATAAAATTATTATAATTTGATCAACAAATGTTTAAACTTATTACCCTCATACCTTTGATGTATATTATAATAGGATGGGGAATTAGTTTGAAAGTGAGGTGATCACAAACAATCATCTCCAAATTAATAGAATATAAAATTGAATATAAAAGTAAAGTATTATATTATAAGATATAAGTAAAGTTAAAGTATGGAAAATATATAAGTAAGATATTAAAGTAAGTAATATTAAATGGAACATGAGATCTCTGAAATATCCCATTAGATTAACTATGATTAACTATAAATCCACCAGCATTAACAATAAGTAAAAATCATCCATCATCATGAATGATCAACATCAATATAATCAACAGTCTATCTTATGACTGAATTTGAAATGGGTCTAATGTAGATCAAGCCAACTATTTAGCTTTTTCCAGCTATGGGACAATTATTTAAACACAATTTGGACACACCAACACAAGTACTCATCCATTACAATACATAATAAAAACAATAATGCTGGGATATTAAATTATGCTGATCATCATCAATGCTCTGGCCACTTAGTACCATTAATGTACTAGTCAACTATAAACTTAAATTCTAATATGACTAGACTAAAATAAAATGTAGTGCAGGGGCCTTAAAAATATACCTCCTAGCACAAATCAGGATATCTGGATGCCCCTAAACACTAATATACATCCCCTTTTATATATCAGACTGTTATTCTCAAATCTACCTCAGAGAACATGAGACAAATACATAATATAATATAAAAACCATTTAGAATTAAGTCAAGTTTATTAATAACAATAACTAAAATAAATTGAAATTAACATCTTTAGAATATGGCTATACTGACATCAATTAGGTATTCTGATTTTGATTAATATACAATAAAAAGTATCACATTGTGATTTACACAATTAATACAAAATTCAAATTATTACATTGTTACTTACATATATGTTTTAATAGGTTTACTTAAAACCCAGTCAGCACATAGACATGTGGCTTAATTATTTCTGAACATATATGAATTGACATTTAATAATAAAAAATATGATTAAAATTTATATATGTATCTATCTAACACTCATTAGTATTTGCACATAGATGTGCAGTACAATTGATAACTATATTTCAATTGTCATACAAAATTCAATAAATGATTAAAATTTTAAGTTAAATGATATGAATATCTCATACTAAGTTATCCATATCATCGCACCAATGTGCAGTACAATTTATTATTCAATATAAAATATTTGAATTGTCATAATCTATAAGTGAAATTCAGTTTTATAATACTTAATAACATATTTAACATATATGTGTGTGCACATAACTTTCATGTGCACACTAATGTTCACATCATATATTTTAACTTGTCAAAATAATAAATGAAATTAATTTTATATGTAATTAATTTATTGATTTAACCTACATATTATGCACATAGAAATGTATGTGCAAATTGGCTTTTATATTATATATTTTAAGTTGTTATGATAATAAAGTTATTAAAATGTGCATTTTCACAATTAAATTCAATATTGAAAGTATATAAAAAATATGAATCATTTAATTGTCTCATAACCGTTTACTTTTTTTTTTCTAAAATAACATAAACTGCTTGACCATTGATAAAAGTTAAATCTTCCATCAGGTATATTTTTCTTTTTTGTTACTTTTTGGCCGGTTACTCTAAAAGGATTTGTTTGTAAATTACTTCTTTTTTTAAAAAAAATATTAAAATCAACCTTTAACAGATTACATTAATTAATTATAACACGTTTAGAATAATCTATTCTTTACTTTTTGATTTTTAATCCAAGCAAAGTTATTACTTGTGTAATTATTATTATTTTAAATATAGATTTTAAATGATTTAAAATTATTTTCTCTCTATATATACATCACTATCATAGGTTGCTTTTAACTATAATGTCTTTAAATTAATCTAAAATATTTTTAAAATGTCTTTTAAATGAATTATTATAGAACAACTAACTCCCTTTATATAAATATGATACAATGTTTTCTGTGGTTCCATGCATCTAGATAAAGCAGCATACATATAATTAATCCTTCAGTAAGCTAAGAAATTCTCTTGGCAAGCTAGTCTAGAATTGTCTCATCAGGAAAGATATAGTCCTGGTATTATTATCATCATCAGGGGAAAGTATAATTCAGGTATGGTTGGCATTCTCTTGGATCCACATAGACCTCAGGTCAACAAACTGTCTTGTCTACATTTAAGACTATAGAGACAGAGAAGAGGGTCTTTTTTCTATGTGCATCTAAACTCCCACATTGTAAACCAGCAGCAGATACCTCCTTCTGTCTTGACTTCAGCAATGTTTGATACATGGCAGCTATCTGTATAACTCTGGAAACAAACTCTGCTACTCTGCCAACTCTTCTCAAAATGTTACTAGCCAAACTATTTTAAAAACAATAAACAACTGCTTTTATATCCAGCCTTTTTTATATTAGGGTGACAAAAACACTTAAATTAAAACCTTTCTCCTTATCTCTCTAATCCCTTTGAAAGCAAGTTTGACAGTTTTATCGAAGTGTGATATATAAAAATTTCTACATAAATAAAAATTTATCAATTAATTAAAAAGATTTCAAAATAGATAATAGACATTTTTACAATTATCAGTTCTATTATGATAATACATGCTTGTTTTTACTTTCAAAATCAGAATTCAATGAAAATATTTATTAGACTTTTTAAAATAGTTTTTAAATTCAGAATTATTTTATGCTTTATAGTTGTTATTTTGTTCTAGAAAGGTAAAAAAATATCTACTACAATTTTTGTCTGTGTTCATTTCTACTTTTCCTTTACTTTAGGCACACACAACTATGTTGTTGTATGCCATGTAATCCAAATGGTTACAATATATATATAGAAAAAAAAAGAAAAAAACTTTATAATATATATGGGAAAAACTTATTTAGCCTCAGGTATATTATTAATTAGTAGTAATTGATAGTTTCCTGGCAACATCAAAAGCAAATGCTATTTCTGTTTACATGAATAATATATCATTGTTTCTGCTCTTTATCAAAATAACAATCCATGGAAAATAATTAATTCAACATATACATTTTTAAAATATTATTTGCAAATATCAAGAAAGATGCTATTTTTTCACATTCTCACACCTATATAAAATAGCTTTCTGGGTTTAAATTAATTTAACAACTTTGGTTTGAGCTATTATAGATAATGGAGAAAAGTTATTTAACCTTAGGGAGATTGTCAATTATTAGTAATTGATAGTGTGATTATATCAACAGCAAAGATGATCTCTGTTTACATGGATAAAATCTTATTTCTGTTCTTTATTAGAATAATTCATGGAAAATATTTAACGTATATATAATATTTCTCATTTTTCAATACTTTTCTGAATATTCTCATCTAAAATATATTTTTGCTACTTTTTCTACTTCACCATATCAGTCCTTAGATTTATCCCCAACAAACTCTTTCATAATTTCTTTTATTTTATATTTTTCTAACATATTCTTATCATTCACTCTCCAACCATATCTTTCACTATCCTTTCTATGTTTATTATTATTTTCCATCACCTTACTAACCATTTCTATCATAAAAAAATATGATCATTATTACATAATCTCTCTTCATTATCAAACACTTTAATTTTCTGTACTTTATTTATTTACTCTTTATCTACTAATACATAATCTATTGTGTGAAATATATTATTTCTGGACCATGTGTATTGCCCCTCATAAATATTTGATAAATTTCCAATGCTCAAATTCACTCTTTGACAAAATTTTTCAAAAGCTGTTCATTCTTGTTATCCAAGTCATCAATTTCTTCAATATGCCCATTCATATCCCCTCTAACAATTATTTTATTCTCCCTTTTTTTTAAACTCTGCATATCTCTAAAATAGGCATTCATATATGCTACTGTTCCGCTCCATTATAGTTTGACTGACTCCAGTGGCCATGTACATTCTTGTCTTCCTAATCTCATCTCAAACCACAAATGTTCTTGACACTTAACAGTATTCAATTATTTTTTTGATGTAACTCCTATACCACCATCCCTTTTTTATTTTCTATTTATACCCTGCTAAACCAAATTTTCCAGTGAAGGTCTTTGTTCTCTTAGATGTGTTTCCACTATTGCTAATACCTCAAATCCTTTGTTTTTAATTGCTTCATTTAATTTCAACCAATTTTCTTGTCTCCTACCACCTTTGCATATTCAAATATCCAATTTTAACAATTTCTTTCTTTCTTACTATCATTTTACAAATACTTTTGATTCTTTCTTCTCTTTTAAATTTGTAATTAATTTGTTTATCATTAGTTTTGCAGACCCATTCCCTCTCCACATCACTTATATTTGAATCAGCTACCCTTTGTTTATATCCTGTTCATTCTGAAACTTCTTTTTGATAATATTGTAATTTAAAACCTTACCCTCCCTTTATAAGTTTCACAAACTATATTTTCCTAAACCAATCCCCCTAATGCTTCACTTTTTTGTTTTTCTAAATGCAATCCATCTTTTTCTGTATAACTCCCTCTTACTAGTAAAAAAATCTCACATATCCACAAATATAACATTATTTCTCTCACATAATTTTTTCAATCTCTCATTTATAGAACATACTTATCTAACATATATCTACTAGAAAACCTAAGGAAAACAATAAGGCTAAGATAGTGATTACAATTAAAAAAATAAGAAAAAAAAGAAATTTATCATTAATTAAGTTTAAACTACTGCATTGATATCTCTTTGTATTCTTCACAAAATTTTTATTCAAATCATATATAATACTACATCCCTGAAATAATCCATAGCTTCAAAATCTTCAAAACTAGTTGCATAATAATTTTTTATTTTTATCTTGTACTCCAAAAGTTAAAAAATCTTCATCCTAATAAAAGATACAAAATAAATTATTTCCAGAAGGTTGGATATGCATTTGTCATCATAGAAATTGACTTCTTGTCTATCTAAAACTGGAAATTATAGATTACTGTCTGTATCAATGATAAAATGAGTTTCACCTCTTCATTATATATTTTTTGTGTACAACAGTGATGTTTATATTCTTTATGCATACTAGTGATGCTATCTTGTTATATTTATTGTCCCACAGAGACATAATTTATTTACATATAGCTCATTTGCTAGCTATAGAAATGAAAATAATGTGATGCAAGATGTGACAAAGCTACTGACTCCACACCATGAAGCATAGGCAAGAATCAGAATTTGATTCTTGGCCTACATTCAGTTCCATGTAGTATATACATAACCATTGTGACTGTCAACACACACACATCATTAGAAATCTCTCTTTATTGATATTTTCACATGGTATTATGCCCAGTAAATTTTGTGATTTATTTATCAACTGCAATCTTTCTGTACATCTGATAATTAGTCTTAAAATTTCCATTGCACTCCTCTATAATTTTTATATATAAAAATCATTATTTGTTATACAAACACAGACATGCAAGTGCAAACACAAACACACTAATACAAATATAAACACACTAATAAATTATTAAATCTTTTGAGAATCATTATGTATCTAAAGTAAGGTTGCCTCAAACTTGGATGAGAATCCCAAAATTACATTGTACATAAACTACGTTTGATGTATTTGAATACAAATTTATATACTGTATAATAAAAAACATAAATTTAATATATAATTTATATGTTACACAGACACACCAATACAAATGCAAACACATTAATAAATTATATCATTTATCAAATAATTAAAGAATCAAAATTGAATACTTATGACCCAATATTCTGATTACATAATTTTATCGTAGAAAATATTCTGATTACATTTTTATCAGGGTGAAGGCATTGAAAGATGAATCATTAGCATATTTTTAATCCATTTTAGTGACAAGTCTGGCCAATAAAGAAATTCTGCCTTTGACTTCTTCAAGCACGTAAACTGAGCAGAAAAAAATATTAAATGAACCTATTAATAAAAATATTAATAAAAAATTCAAATTTTATCCAATTTTAACTTATGATATGCCATTTTAAAAAGGAAGTCAAGGAGCAGTGAGTTATGTCATGCATATAGTTTTCCCATAATTTTAAAACAAAATTTCAATGAATCAGCTGCCACTAATGGCTATCATGGTATATCTGCTTAACACATTATATTACAATCAGATTTAATGCTGTGTGGGCTGTGTTTGACTGAATTGCAGGTTTTAGATTCAGACCAACTGTAATAAAAAATACAAATGCTTGAAGTTCACTTAATATGTTTTATTAGTATCAAATACATTTACATATATACAATCAATAAATATACTTTCATGTATATGAACTTCATTAATGTTGGGCAGGTAGTGCCAAATGCCTAAACTCACTTCCAGCTGTATATATTAGCTTGCCTCCTGAATTTTAGTCAAGGCTCTTCTGGCTGTACTGGACAACTTGCCTAGAGTTGGCCGTAGTCATAGCAGCTTCCAGTCCTATCGTGGATTTGCCTCACTGCATAGATGTATCAGTAATGACTATAGTAGAAACACCTTTGAAGTTAAAAGTGGTTTCAATAAAGAGCATA
This sequence comes from Epiperipatus broadwayi, assembly GCA_028023455.1. Taxonomy (NCBI): domain Eukaryota; kingdom Metazoa; phylum Onychophora; class Udeonychophora; order Euonychophora; family Peripatidae; genus Epiperipatus; species Epiperipatus broadwayi. The sequence continues at coordinate 711,245 of JAQFVV010000254.1, forward strand.
TTCAGGCCAGACAGACATTCTCCAAAAAGGCTGACTATCTTTGACAGATCCCCTACCTTACTGGAAGCAATCAGATTTAGAGAGCATCATTGTCTAATGGCTCATACTAACCAATGATAGGATTTTATACACATGTTTACACATTGGCCACAGCTTATGTTTTACCCTTAGGCTATGTTTATACATTGGTTATCCACATGTTTACACATTGGTAAGTGGCATTGAGTGCTCAATCTGCTTAGATAAGAAAGGAATCCAGGCCATACACTTTTGAAGGCAGTTCAGATAAGACTGTGATTTAGTAGTGTGCTACCATTCTAATTAACAAGAACTTTGTCATAAGGGATTAAAGACTGGTTTAAAGTAGACAAATTAGTTTTAAATGCAGAACTATATTATTCTAACTCAATCAGAAGTTTCTGAATCTCATTTCTGAAGAAGTTAAAATAGTGACCACTGTGATTGTGAATACACGGTGTTTACTTTGGACAATTTGTTTTATAGATAATAAATCTGTACAGAGTTACGTACGTTATTTGTAAAGTTTCACGATTGCCAATGAAATTTTTTTTTTTTATTTGAAAGGCGTAAAAATCCTCATCGCTACAACTTTTATTCCCATTTTATCGTGAGTGTTAATATTTATGGTTTTATTGCGTTTGCTATTTTTATAATTAACCAGAACTTCGTAAAAATTAAAATCTGGTTTCAAAAGAAGTCGTTGATTGTGGGTGCACAGCTATGTTACTTGTAAAGTGGACATACACCTCCTTAGATATTCTAAATGTTAAAAAAAATAAAATTGTAAATTCGAGCTTTATGAACTTTTAAACGTTAAGAAAATAAATCATTATTTTAAGGGATTAACTTCAATGACTGACTTATATGTCGCAATTATTTTTTTTTTTTTTACTATTTTTGATTATTTTTGCATTTCAATAGTCATTTTTTTTGTTAATAAATCATCAGTAGATAATGCAGAAGCCATCAAAAGACAGTTTAATAGCATGAATTTGACATCTTTTAAAATTGTCATCCCAACAGGATACCAGTTTTTCAGTTTTAAATTACTATTACATTTCTCATATACCAGTTTCATATCGTTGGTTAAAAGTAATAATCCATAGTATTTTTTTAAAAAAAAAAGAAATATTTTTTCCTATGTGTGTGGTTTTACTGACATGTAAATTTATTAATAAACTTTAAATCCAAGTTAACTAATCAGTCGTACAATAAAATATTTGCATTTATATTTAAAAAACGCAGACAAAAACATGAATAATTCAGTATATTTTAGGTACTATATAAAACTTATTTCATATAATTTTGAAGCGACTTAAAAATAAATTTTAAGCTATGAAGTTAATGGTGAATAATTTTTTATGAAAACTACGATTCAAACGGTTGAAATAGAGTTGCAATAATGGGCCCTTAAAAGATTCGAAATAGTTATACAAAAATTTGACAGAATAAAATCTATATTCTTTCTATAATTAAATATTATGTTGTTATTTTTTTATGCATCATATACAGAATATGTATAGATCTATACATATCTACATTGAATATTCTTTTTACATTGATCGTTGTCCAAACTAACAGTAGATGCCTCTAGAATAGGATTTAAACAACTATTCTTAAAACATTTATAAATATATGAGAAAGTCATGTGATATTGTTAGAATTATACATAAATATCCTGGACAACGTAGTTCATAGCACAATGTTCAACTACTAAGTAAAAGCACATTTTTGGATATAAATTAAGAATTTTATTCACGTAAAATTTAGATAAAGTAATTAGAAACTGAATACATCCAGGATCATTTATTCATTTGGCAACTAAATAATTTTTGACATTAAATAAATAAACCAACAGGAAAGCTTAATAATAATCTCTCATTGGTCATTATTTACTGTTAATATTGATAATATTAACAATTTTTTAATTGTCTATTTTTTATTAATTTCTAAAAAAGCAGAACTGATGATAGAACGTAAGTTTTTTTGCCCTGCTTAATTTTGCACTATTTATTTTCCCTTCATGGATTTTTTTTATCAGCTTTGTCAATTTGTATAATCTAAGACTTTTATTAGCATACAAATTAGCCTGTTTCTTTACAGAGAAACTAATTTTCATTTTTGCATATCATTATTTCTAAAGTGCTTTAACACTTTCTATACCGACCAGCCTGCTCACACACGCAACACTTTATTAATAAAGATATATATATATTGAAACAGTAAGATTTGATTTATAAATCTTTGTGTCAACTCTCACTTCTTTCTTTTACCCTCATTCCCTATTTTAAACCCCATTTTATCATAATGTGTCTGTACTGCCACTTATATGTCGAAATCCCGCCGAAATTGGATCACGAATGTATAAATGCTTGTGATATGTATAATTTCAAAACCCTGACATTAATAATAATTTATAAATTGCGAGTATGTACATGTTTTTACATATTCATTTTCAAAAGTACGTCATATAAATCGTATTTACGCACATACTGCAATAACATATTTTACAACTTAAATAAAAATAATAGTTTCATTATTTAAAGTTATTTTGTTTAAATCTATTTATTTTCATTTAATAAAATAATATTTAACTTTAAATAGATGTAAACATTTAGAATTTAAAATTAAATAATTTTGTTGTTTTTAGATTTATAAAAATCATGCCAAAAATTTTATGTAAGTAAATTTAGTAAAATACTTTAGTGGCTTAAATATTTGGCCATCAAGGTAAACAACAGATGTCCACTTTGGTATTTTTTAATTAAAATAAGTTAAAACCAAATTCTAATCCGATGATCTTAAAAATAAAATTAATTATAAAATCCCCATTATATTAGATATTTGGATAAGATAAGTTGCAGCTTTTGTTTTGACATCTATTGTTGGTTCTAGATTGATCACTGCAGGATAGTTCTATTGTGAGCTCCCTTGGTATATATAGAGCCTATTTTATTAACTATTATTCTCTTCTTATGCTTATATAATGCTAATATGTTTATGCTTTTTCTATTCTATTCTGATGCAGAGTTGTTCTTAGTTAAAATTTTGAGATTTTATTAGTTGAATTTTGTTGGAATATACTATTTTGAGAGTTCAATATAGCTGAAATTAGTAAAACTCTGTGTACCAAAAGAATTCGCTTTAATATTCAGCAAATTTGCAAAATACCAGCCTTTGCTAATTGAAAGTATGATGTTTGAGTAGGGCTGGTGGAAAGGCTCTCTTCCTTCTCGGAATGGCCATCCTGCAGCACATCATACCATCAGATATCCTAGACCTACTGTAAACTCCTGCTGCTGCTAAAATGTATCTAATTTGATTCTGGACCAAAGAAGTTGCCACATCAAGATAAATGCTGCCATTTAACTTCCATTAAAGCCTCCAATTCAAGTCGACAGAAGAAAACAAAATGTGCATGGACTGTCCAGCTTATATGAGGTAACCTCAATTAACCCAAGAGCTCTTGTTATATATATGTCTTTAAATCTATAGCTAAATTTTCAATGTATCTTTCTGTAATCACTAAATGCCTAAATTTCTATTTCCATTATAAAATATTTGTAATCTCATTTGTGTGCTTTTCTCTCTATCCTTGGGTTGATATTTTTATATTTTGCTAATTTATCTTATGTCTTTCATTATGGTAGTGTGCTTAGATAGTCATCGAACAAGCCAATTATTTCTTTTCCCTTTTATTAGTATGCTGCCATATTAGTGAGGATAAATTGTATAATTGATCCCCTATTAAATGTCTTATCAAAATGCTTGTTTGAGGGCTACTTTATTTTATATTTTATTAATCATTTCATATTTATGTCTTTTAAGAAAGTATATTTCTCATTTTTTATATAACGTGAGGATATCCGTGAAATTAATAAGTAAACAATATAATATAGAAAAACATGATTACATATAATGTTATGAATCCCTGTTTAATCATGAATTCCCCCTACAATTTTCTAATTGAAAATAACTTATTTTATTGCAATGTCGAGAATGTGCGGACTTTCTTAAAATTATTTAAGAATTGGTTAAGTGCCTTTGTGTACTTAGTCACCTCTTTTATATATTTGTTTATGCATATTATATTGTGTGTTCCTGGTGGAGGCATACTGGTTGTTTTGAGGCCTGCTTTAATTTTCTCCAGAGACAGCCAAGGCCATTAGCTCTCCTTCTTGCGCTTTCCAGATAGAGTATGTGCTAGGAAGCCATTCTTGGGAATGTGACAAAACCTTCCACAGGGTCCATGATGAGACTCCATCCTGTTTGTTTTATTTTATTACATTATTTTATTTTACAAAGCAATGCAGTTTCCAAGTACCACACTCCATCCTATACATTAAACCTTCACTGGTACCACTGATCTCTTTAATATTAAATGTTAATATTTCATTCAATTGTCCACGTCTTAATCACTTCCATCCCTCTAGCTTAGTGAGCTTTTGTCTGCAATATTCTTGAAGTCAATATAAGTTCTTTTATCCAATATTAAATGTAGAAATCTAGTTGAGGCAAACACTTATATTTGTTAAAGGCCTCGTACATTTTTGAAATCAGCTTTTCTTCACCCAACTGTACTTTTGTTTAAGCACATTATTATATTATCTTGCATTAACCCAAGATATAGAGAGTACATAAATTAACAAGCCATTAATGTAAACATAAATGGCACGGTCTGGTTTATCCAGACAATGCTTATGTTTTATAATTATTAAATAAATAAACCTATTGAATTTTACTAACTTACTTTGAATATATTTGTTTATTCTCTGAGATCCACACCATTATTTTGGTCTATTTCACATTTTAGATATATATTTTGTACCATCCATAGTCGTTAGTTAGTGAACCTAATGATATTTTAATATAGTCTCTTGTTTCTCCCTGACCACTAGCACTGGCAAGAAACTATGCTATTAGTAGAATCAGATGCATTATCATGTATGTGGCACTGTGGAGTATATACTTTAGATTTGAACTTGGGATTTCTAGGAAGCAACTCCTCCTAGAATGTTGAGTTTCATGTCTGGGGTTTGAATTCTGCAGTGTGTTAATGAGATACACGATTCTGGCTTAACCTCGTTTTTATATAGAATTATGCACCTGTATAAATTTGAGGCAGATTAAAAAGTTAACCTTACATCATATAGGGATGACCTACTAAAAGTTGGTTTTGATTTGAATTTAATCGACATAAAATAAAACAGTTTTTTGCAAAAATAAATGATCAAGTCCCTAACATTGATAGGCAAAGACTCCTGCTCCCTTACCTGCCTAATATGCATAAATGTTTTTATAATATTTTCAATAATAAATAGCAGTTATGTTTTCACACAACTCCTAACTCCAAAAAACTAATTAATAACACCAAGGACTGCCTACCACCCTTGCTGACACCTCAGGTGATCTATAATATTGCCTGCCCTGAAACATTTTGTGTATCATCATATTATGGTGAGACTATGGCATCTCTGTCCACTAGGCTATCTCAACACACTTATTCTTATAATAAAGCTTTGGTGGACACTGCTCATAGTTCAGTTTTTGCACAGCACTGCGCTTCAGCTGGGCACTATTGCCAACCAGGAAATCCAGTAGTGGTGTGCAGAGAGTGGCACAATCTTAAAAGAAAGATAAAATAAGCTTTCTTTATATCTAGAGATGGCCACACCATTAATAGAAAAGACTCTTGCTACAAAATATCTATACAATGGAATGCGTAATCATTTCATTTGCATAAATTTGCATCACTCTGTGTCAATTTATTATATTTTGTAATAAGGCTATGATTATGAGGGCTTTGACCCTTGAAAGCACTTAGCCATTTAATGGAATAGATATTAAAAATAAAAATATATACTTTTTTTATTTGTTTTTAGCTTTGTGAGCTTGTGCATGTTAGTGCATTTTATATATTTTGATTCATAGTTAGCCACAAAGTATAAACTGTTTGCTTATTACTGTACCAGTCAAAAAACCCACCATCTAAACTGCAAGTCAGATCCAAACTCAGGCGGTTCAAACTGAATTCAAACCCAACTCACCAGCTCAGATTAGTAGAAATCTAAATCGACAGGACAGTGCTATGCGCCAAGAAACTAGCTCAACGGTTAGTGAGGATTAGAGACCCCTGAACTGACACTAATATCGGATAATTGATTAATTTAAGATACTTTTTTAAATCGAATCAGATGTATATGTTCGGGTTGCCAACACAGACAGCGAGCATTAACATTAAAAAATTATTGAATAAGATAATTAAGAAACTAAGAAACCAAGTGTGTTTAGAAAATATTTAATAATAATAGTTGTTGTTTGAATTTAATAATGAGTATCTTAATTAATTCTAGTCCTTAAACAAGGTTTATAATTATAATAAGAGTGGTGTTCCTTATTATATGCCAATGAGTATTATGCAATATTTTGGAATTCTATGTCTATGACCCCAACAAGAAAATAAAGGCAGATAAAGGTATTTAGTTGTAAAGGAAATTATTACTCTAATTTCATACGAAAGAATGTGAGATTTATTTTCACATTCGTAAATCCATTCATGAAGAGCAAGATACATATTTAGGGCATAACTTTAACCTCTATTAGACAATGTATTTAATTTGAAATAACTGAGAAGTTGTTCGACTTTAATTGAAGTCACTTCATCATGAATTACGAGCATCAGAGCAGGCTTTACCGGAACAGAGAGGCAACGGTGCTGACGAATTATGAGCTATAAAATGAAATTGAAAGACAATGGCTGTTTGATGATCTAAGTCCTATGGCAGCTTGCATTTCACAAGTCTTACTGCCCTTTAAGGAGAGATGATTTAAAAGTAGTATGGTGTCTTGTATGTGACAAGTCTTATGCCCTTTAAGTAGATGTGGAACACGAGAAAAGCAGGCTGAGTCGTAACTATGAACCTTTGGCATTCCAAATATGACATTAGCGGGGAAGGAAGTGCTTTCTTCCTCTATAATTAAAATAACAGTGATATCACCACCGACAAACCTATGGAGCAGAAGATTGCCCTATGTCAGCAATGTTTGATGATGTTGACTTGATAGTCACCGTTTGAAAAATAAAACCCAATTTATTATCGAATGCTCTATGTGATGACTTGATCAATTTAATCAAAGTCAAATGACCTTTTAACTAAAACTATTTCAACGCATTTATAAAATTATATTAATTATGCCCCAAACATTGTGCCCCTCCTGAATATTAATAGACAGTGAAAACAATTTGAATTAGAATATATTTGATTCCTTTATCGGCCCTTTTGCAAAAATAAAAACATGTTTTAACATTATATTTGAATAAATACGCATTAGTGAAATGAGAAAATAGCCTTTTAACATTATGTGGATATATAAACATTTGTAAATTAGATAGAAGCTGGGGACATAGGTGAGAAACGGAGCTAATAATTTATTATTAGCCAATTATAAAAATAACAAACATTTAACCATTTCTTTTGACTCAATGATTAATAGAACATATAAATTCAGTTCTAATGGGCGAGAACTACTATTAGAATTAATATTATATTATTTGTGTGAGGCAACGAGAACAAAGGAGCTTATCGAGTCAAAGGATTATTGGCATATAATTAAAATTAAACAACATTAATAAATCACACGATAAATATATAGTAAATGAACAACCAAGTAAGAAAAGAGAAAGTTTAAAGACTAGAGAGTTAGAGAATTACTAATTTAAAATAGCATAAATAAAAGGTGTTACACAGAGATTATTACATTTATAGAATGAAAAGAGCTCTAAAAGGGAGTGCAAAGTAAAGTTCGACAACTGGCCAGAAAGTTTAAGGTTCATTATGGAAATATATTACTCATTTCTTCTGGGCTGGATCCTTAGTTTGCATGTCTGGGTGAGGAAAATGTAGGCATGCATTTGGTCGATTACTTGAACAGTATTTTAATGAATTTTCATGATTTTAGCAGCATGACTGGTCCGGAAAAGATTCAGCAGCTTCATTGAAAATTTCAGGGGACTTCAGGAACCACAGCCAGATTCCTGACGTTTTAGCACTTCACCATGATTGAAGCACTATTTATGATTTTGAAATGCACAGAATTCACTGCACTTCTCTACAATAAAGATGGCTTCCCTTCAAACTTTTCAGATCTATATATAGTGTAATTGATGCCTTCAGGCTAGCACTTCTCATTATCAATGTTACAAGTTTCTAGTTGTTTTTAGATACATTCGCTCGATAAGACTTTCAAACTCATTAACTTGAATTCATTTTCTAATTAGAAAATGAATTTTTAAAATCAGAAAAATGATTTTAATTAGGAAATCCTTACACTTTAAATACTTATCTTTTTTTCTAATTAATAAAACTTTACCTTATGTTTTTGGAAAGGGAAAATCTGAAAGCTTATCAAAAGAATGTAGCTTTTAATCATTAAAACCCTAACAAATTATTTAAAAATAAAATCAAACATTCCTGACATGATGAAACTTTCAAACAATTATATATATTTAAATATTTACAAATATATACGCACAGTCCACACAGTTGTAATATATATAAATTCATGAATAATTTTATCATGAATTTATTAATAGAATTGATCAATTTAAACTCAAACGAATTAATTTTAATACACATTTATAAAATAAGTTTTTCTTTATGGAAATTAGTGTGGATTGAATGTACAAAGCCCCATTGCATCGGAAATTTGAGGTTAGTACTAGGGTTTGAAATGGGCTTATGGCTAGATGTCATGAAGCTAGGATCGAACTCAGATCACACTGCTTCATTACATAGTATATACTTTTCCCCCAGGTTCATGGCTTGCATAATCATGGGACTCTCTTTATTTGAATCACCAACATTTCTGTATCCTAATATAGTATTTGGCTCTTTTTATTTAAAACACCAACATCCCTGTATCCCAATATAGAACTTTGCTTTTTTTATTAAAGACCCACATCCCTTGTATTTTAATATATTTCCAAGTTCTATATTATGTATATGTTGCGTATATTTTTCCCAGCATATATTTTGTTTGACTCAGGCATTTAATCACTTATATAATCCAAGCTTGCTATATAATCAAAACTTGTTATATAATCCAAACTTGCTATAGTGTGACTTGAGTCATTTATGTAAAAATTTTGTTTTAGCTTTGTCATGCTATATAAGTGTGACATGAATTATTATCACCCATAGCTAGATGAATTATTGTCACAAATGTAATATTGTGAAAATCTATATATATTTTGAATTTTATACTTCACTTTCAAAAATAAGGTTTTATTGGCTCAAAGTGCAATGTAACACACAAATAATTTTGTATGATAATGACCTACATATAACAGGCTATCATATGAAATTTGATAAAAATTAATAAATGAAATTTGAACATTGTAATGAATGCCCATAGTTAAATGGAATAGTTAGTAAGATTTTTTTTAGAAGAAGCTAACAGGCTATTGATGTTTATAACTTATGGCATGGCACCTGGGGATAACTTCAATAAAGGAGTTATTTCTAAAATAAATGTTGGCATCAGACTAAATTTATATATATATATATATAATTGTTTTTTTTTTTTGTAGACTTGTATATATTAATTGTTTTTTTTTTTTGTAGACTTGTATATATTAATTTAGACTGAGTGGTGTGACATGGATCAAATAAATGTACTCATTAATAATTATAATGTAAATATATGTGTGTGATATAAAATAAGAAGGGACAAAATAAATATACCCAGATTTAGCGACTGTTTATATATAAGTAAAAATTTTTGTTTCCAACTATATATATATCTTGGCAGTAAAATAATTCAGTAGGCAGCAAATTTAAAAATTTAGTAGTAGTAAAAGATAGTAGGGCAATAGTTAGGAAGAAACCAGAAGGCAGGGCCGTAAAACTGAGAGGAAGATAGCCGATTAGCCATTTTAAAATTTGAAATAAGATTTAATATAAATAGTGGTAAAAAGATAATAAGTAGCTATAAAATATAAGCAATAATTATAACTGGTAGTAGTTATTATAAAATATAAAACAGTGAAAGATAAACAGGACCACAGTAATTGAACAAGACCATGGATAATATGGATGATGGAGAGAAAATAAACACTGAAAGTGATAACCACGAAGAGCAGGAAGAGCTCAACTCATCTGGATTTCCAGAATTACCACAAATAGTAATAAAAACTGACCAGCCGACAGTATGCATGGGAAATTTCAAATATGAGATATCTTGAAGAGCTGCTTATACAAAGTGAGGAAAGAGCGAAAAGATGGGAAGAAGAAGCCTGAATGAGACATGAAGAGTACATGGAAATCAACAGGGCAATCATCCAAGAGTTGAACAAAGTGAAACAGGAACAGAGAGATTTCCAATGTAAAATTAAAGAATGTGACACAAAACACAGTAAAGAGAATAAGGAACAAAAAAAAGTTCAAATGGACCTGAACTCAGTAAGATTATTGACAGAGAAACCCCTCATCCAGAAAATAGAATCCAATGATTCAACAATTGAAAAAAAATGATAATAATATATGCCAAAGTACCAATACTACCAAACATAAGACCACCAACAGTAATCGATCACTACTTCAAATTAATAATGGTCGTACAGTGGATGCCAATGTCACCAATACCTGCAAACTCTAATACCGAATCTAGAAATTCAAACCCAGCTAGCCAAAGTTATTCGTATAAAAATATTTCAAGGGGAAGTTGAAGAAAATCCCCAACCTTATTTAGATAGCTTATGTCAGCTAGATGATGTTAAAGAAATAGTAAAAATAATGACAATGATGGACTTTGGCCCATGGCCAAAGAACCACCAGATAAGGCAAAGAATTCCAACAACCTAAGGCTGCAGTTCATAATGGCCAACAGTGTTAAAACCATTTCCAACTACTCACCAGACCCAGGAATATAAGCCCCTAAGAGGACCAATATAGGAACAGTTAATTTAAAAAAAAAAAAAAGAGAGAAAAGGACCTGAACTTGAGAGACCACAATATTTTGGCATATAATTATTTAATGTATAAAGTATAGTTATATAGTTCATTTAATAAGCTTATAATTATATAGGATAAAGTGTAAGATATTTGCTAGAAGGATATATTGAAGCAGTTGTCCTGATATTCAGATTGAGCTTCACAGCCCACTCAGAATCTCCCACCACCAAACCATATTTAAACTCCATCCTGACGCATATATACATATTTACTAATACATATTTTTTTTCTTCTTGCTTAACTATTAAAATAACTGATGTAGATATATAGATATCTTAATGTAAATAATTTTAATAAACAAATATTTAATTAATGTTATTTTAATTCGTATATGTGCGTAATGGATATATATATATATTATTGGTGAGGGGAGATTACTTTTAAAAACATAATTTCAACTAAAAAAAAAGTTAAAATTATATATAATTTATTTATTTTAATCATGGTGATCAGAAAATGATGCAATTCTTCTAAGAATTAAAATGTTATAATTTATAATAGTAAAGTAAAAATCCATTAGTGGAAATTTTATCCACTTCAAATTTGTTTTAAAATCATAAGTCTATCTTTTAAAACAATCGTTCGAGAAATTTGTAACAAGATTGCATTGTTTTCAAAACTTACTAAAACAAAAGATGCATCCAGTCAGCAGATTCCAGATCTACTAAGTGCACAAATTGTCTCAGGTCTAGCAGCTAAGTGCTTTCCAATGTCATCAGAAAAATGATATAAATACTGCTAGATTTGAATCCAAGAAAGAGGAGCACAATTGTAAAACCGCAATGGCAGATCTAATCCATGCTTGTGATTTTATTAACACAATGTGTAGTGAGTAGAGGAAAATTCACCTTTCCATTCAAACATGCTCTTTCCCACAATCATAACTCTGGATCCTGTACCCATGAACTTTTAAAAAATGCTTAGAGACTGAAAAAGTAAATGCTACCTGCTTGACTGGGGTAATCTAAATCTAGTGCATCAATCCCAATGGACAATAAAGCATCAAGGACCGCCATTATATTTATCAAGGTAAAAGAACTTTAGCCACTGCCTAATGTATAAATCTCTTAAACTCAGCCTTCTGTGATAATAACCCTGCCGTTCTCTTAAATAATTAATATTATGTAAAATGATTTATAAATTACTTACCTTTAGTTTTTTCATACCTCTATATAACTTTAATTTCCTTTTATCATTGAGCCTCTATTAAATCTGTTTTCTTTCATTTTCATGCGGCAATAATCTTTTAACTTTTATTATCGTATTTTATATATTTGTATTTTTAAATATGCCAATAATCGCTAGTATGTAATTTCTCTTTTATTTTTCCTTCCCTACATTATGGGATGATTATATTAAGTTTAATTAAAAACAAGTCTTATTTTATCTTAGCAAATGCTCACAAATTTGGGAAAAACAAAATAATTATCTCGTAAGGTTATTGTAGAAAAACAGCAGAAATCTGTTTTTCTAAAAAATGTTTTTTTTATTTTTAAACAATAATGCACTAATCCTAAAATATCAAATTTATTATCTGTAGATAAAATCTATTTATTCTCCAAATCATCACCACCACCCCATTCATATATGTATAATTATATTTATTTTAATGACAGCTTTTATAACTGAATTTTATTTTAACGGTGTGGGAAGTTATAAATAAATTAAAGTAAAGGGAAAAGGGAGTCTTTATATCAAAGAGTTATGTATTTTAATAAGTTTAAATGATCCATGTCTGTTTAGCAATTAAATCATACCATTATGCAGGATATTCCATAATGTGTGGGCATTGATTAAGTAAATATTCTTTAAAGTTATATTCGTTATTCCAAATGTTGCATGTATATAAGCCTCATTGTTCATTTATATATATATATATTTGTGCTTCTCTCTACCCGGGCATATCAGAAATCCGAACCCCATCTTATATCTGCAAGTCCAAGAACCAGGCTCTTAAACGCCTGGGGGCTTATTTGGTCATATGAGCTGGCTTTATATGGGGATCACCCTGGGAAAAACCCAGCCCAGTAAACACACAGCTGACCACTCTTCATTTGTGAACTGATTCTGCCAATGTTTGCAGACATATATCGGTCTATTTTTTCAATGAATTCTGAGAAGCACCTGCAAGGATCTGTGACTGGATCACATAAATATGCCACCATGCATGCACTGCCTTTCTGTTATATTCCTAGATAAGAGCAGTGAATATCATAAGCCGTAATGTTGTGACTCTACTAACCAGATCCATTTATTATATTCATTAATATTTTCAGATGCACATCTTTGATGATGGCATTATATATATAACAAGGTATCCCACACGTGTTTTCTAACTTGGTAAAATTGAAATACTTTTTCCTATTAATCAAATGTAATTTTGTAATAAAATATTTTTCTTTTTGGGGTTGGATTAGTATCTGAACAATATATTTCCTAATAGCACTAAATCAATTGTCCATTATTATATTTATCTATTATTGGCATATGAGCCACAATAATAAATCAAAGTAATCAATCAAATCTGTCATCCTCTAAGTTATAAATAAAATGTCACATGATTTACCTGTTACCATCTAAATATACTTCAATATATATTTACATTAAGAGGCCATGATTAATAAAATAATGAAACAAATATTTATTCAAATTTCTTTAAAGTAATAAATCCTTAGATTATATATTATAAACTTGCAGAATCATTGTTTTCTTTTATTTAAATATTAATGTCTTAGTTATTAAATTATGCTCGCTCTGACTAGATGATCTCCTACTAATCTTAGATATATAATTAATATGAAAGGTCACGCCCTTTAAATGAATCAAACTTATATTTCATGATAAAATATTCCATCATATGAATTTAAATTAGAGACTTTTTGTGTCTCTGCTTTGCAATGCCGGCAGAGAAAGATAAAATTAGATCAATATCATCAGAATTGTTGCTCATAAGTTGGTATATCTGGAAAATAGGGCAGAGTTCATGAGTGTTCCTGACTTATGTATCTTGTGCATGATTGGACTCGAAGTACTTTTACCTAGATGCTAGATCAAGTTATATGAACAGACAAAACTGACCGGTACAATATAACCCTATCAAACATATCTGGGTATATAAATAAATTTTGTTTCCTTCATATCCAATTTTATTGATGTATTAGAATATTGGCTTTATTTTAATGGAAGTTTTTTCAAAATATAAATGGACATGTGTTGTAACACTTTTTTCTTTAACTTTTTTTTTCTTTGTTCACAAATAAGGGAAAATAAAACAGTAAGATTTGCTTTACAAATCTTTGTTTCACCTTCTCTCACTTCTTTCCTACACTCATACCCTATTTTAAATCCAATTTATCGTAGTGTGTCTGTACTACCACTTATATGCTGAAATACCATCTGAATTAGATCATGAATGTATAAATGCTTGTGATATATATAATTTCAAAACCCTAACATTAATAATTTATAAATTGTGAGTATGTACATGTTTGCATATTTATTTTCAAAAGTAGGTCATATAAGTCATATTTACGCACATGCTGTGATAAAATTTAAATAAAAATAATAGTTTTGTTATTTAAAGTTATTTTGTTTAAATCTATTTATTTTAGAAATATTACATTCATAATATTTGTTTTCATTTAATAAAATAATATTTAATTTTAAATAGATGTAAACATTTAGAATTTAAAATTAAATAATTTTGTTGTTTGTAGATTTACAAAAATCATGCCACAAATTTTATGTAAAAAGTAAATGAGGGTTAGGAAGAGATCAATAGGCTTAATTAATTAAATTTAGTAAAATACTTTAGTGGCTTAAATATTTGGCCATCAAGGTAAACAACAGATATCCACTTTGGTATTTTTTAATTAAAATAAGTTAAAACCAAATTCTAATCCGATGATCTTAAAAATAAAATTAATTATAAAATCCCCATTATATTAGATATTCAGATAAAATAAGTTGCAGCTTTTGTTTTGACATCTATTGTTGGTTCTAAATTGATCACTGCAGGGTAGTTCTGTTGTGACCTCTCTTGGTATATATAGAACCGATTTTATTAATTATTATTTTTTTTCTTATGCTTATATATTGCTAATCTGTTTATGCTTATTCTATTCTATTCGGATGCAGAGTTGTTCTTAGTTAAAATTTTGAGATTTTATTAGTTGAATTTTGTTGGAATATACTATTTTGAGAGTTCAATATAGCTGAAATTAGTAAAACTCTGTGTACCAAAAGAACTCGCTTTAATCTTCAGCAAATTTGTAAAATATCAGCCTTTGCTAATTGAAAGTACGATGTTTGAGTAGGGCCAGTAGAAAGGCTCTCTTCCTTCTCGGAATGGACATCCTGCAGCACATCATACCATCAGATGTTCTAGACCTACTGTAAACTTCTGCTACTGCCAAAATGTATCTAATTTGATTCTGGACCAAAGAAGTTGCCACATCAAGATAAATGCTGCCATTTAACTTCCATTAAAGCCTCCAATTCAAGTCGACAGAAGAAAACAAAATGTGCATGGTCTGTCCAACTTATATGAGGTAACCTCAATTAACCCAAGAACTCTTGTTATATATATTTCTTTAAAGCTATAGCTAAATTTTCAATGTATCTTTCTGTAATCACTAAATGCCTAAATTTTTATTTCTGTTATAAAATATTTGTAATCTCATTTGTGTGCTTTTATCTCTATTCTTGAGTTGATATTTTTATATTTTGCTAATTTATCTTATATTTTTCATTATGGTAATGTACTTAGATAGTCATTAAATGAGCAAATTATTTCTTTTTCCTTTTATTAGTATGCCACAATATTAGTGTGGATAGATTGTATAATTGACCCCCTATTAAATGTCTTATCAAATTGCTTGTTTGAGGGCTACTTTATTTTATATCTTATTAATCATTTAATACTTATGTCTTTTAAGAAAGGTATATTTTTCATTCTTTTTATATAATGCGAGGATATGCGTGTAATTAATAAGTGAACTACACCTGGGTCTTGTTTTATGCGATAGATAGGTTCCTCAGAAAACACGCGCAAACAAAATTGCGCAAAAATAGACGCAACTTACATTGAAAAAGGGGGGATGTGGTCTGTGATTTTTCAAAATTCACATAAAAGCAAAGCACCAACGTAAAATTACTTTAAAATTCGTGCAAAAAAAAAAATAAGGAAATAAAATATGACTAATAAAAAATTTCAAATTTGAAAAAAATTGATACAAGACAAACTTTTTTTAACTATAATATTTAATTTTATTCAAAATAATATATTTTTATGCATAATTTACAGTACAGTAATTTACATTTTTTATACACGTTTTAATTATTATGATTTTCTGGTGACAACATAATTAGTAATTAATCTTTGAGACAATGATTTTATTAATTGTTTACGAAGCTCACGATATCCAGACATACAACCATTTAGCTCTCGTTGGAATTTAAGAGCACGTTAATGATTAGTGTCATTAATAAGAAAATAATAATTGATTACGTTCTTTTTTAAAAAGCAAAAACAGAATGTAATTTAAAATGCAAAATTAACACGCACAATATTTGAACAAATTTACATTATAATCTTGTAAAATTTAATATGTGTGTACATAAAATGTGGAAATCATGATTTTAATTTCATTATTGCATAAAATCTTACTATTATAAAGCACTGAAATTATTGAAATTATTAAGATGAAAGTCGAATTCCAATAATGTGCTATTACTTTCAATATGACGTAAGTGCGCGAAGGTTATTATTTAAAGCAATAGCGCATTATCGGAAATCGACTTCCGGTGAAACATGAATCGCGTAACTTCAAAATCGTGTTAAATAAGTCTGCGTAAAAAGAGACCCAGGTGTATGTAATAATATAATATAGAGAAATGCATGATTACGTATAATCTTATGAATCCCTGTTTAATCATGCATTTCCCCTCCAATTTTCTTACTTAAAATAACTTATTTTATTGTAATTATAGCGTAGTTTGTGAACTGTAAAGTTGATGTTGAGAATGTGTGGATTTTCTTAAAATTATTTAGGATTTTTTTAAGTGCCATTGCATACACCCCTTTTATATATTCATTTATGCATATTATATTGTGTGTTACCAGTGTAGGCATACTGGTTGTTTTGAGGCCCTGGCTTTGATTTTCTCCAGGGACTTATGGCCAAGGCCATTCCCTATCCTTCTTGTGGTTCCCAGATAGAGTATGTGCTAGGAAACCATACCTGGGAATTTTATGCATGAGTCACTCAGCCATGAAGTTTTATGGTAAGATGCCACACTTGGGCTGAGTTGTGAAAAAACCTTCCATGGGGTCTATGGTGAGATGCCATCCCATCTGTTTTATCTTATTATGTTACTTTATTTTATTTTACAAAGCAACACAATTTCAAAGTACTGCACTCCATCCTGTACATTAAACCTTAACTGGTGCCACCAATCTCTTTATATTAAATGTTAATATTTTATTCAATTGCCCACATCTTAATCACTTCCATGCTTCTAGCTCAGTGAGATTTCATCTGCACGTTTCTTGAAGTCAATATAAATTTTTGTCTCCAATAATAAATATAGAAATCTAGTTGAAGCAAACACTTATTATATTCACTATAGGCCTTGTCCATTTTTGAAATCAGCCTTTTTTCACTCAACTCTATTTTTGCTTAAGCATATTATTATAATATTATCTTGCATTAACCTGAGGTTTAGAGAGTATATAAATTAACAAGCCATTAATGTAAACATAAATAACACTTCATTTAATGTTGTTTTAAATTTATATTTGGTGATTTAATGGCATGGTATCCAAACAATGCTTATGTTTATAATTGTTAAATAAATAAACCTATTGAATTTTATTAACTTATTTTGAATATATTTATTTATTTTTTGAGATCCACACCATTACTTCAGTCTATTTCACATTATATATTATAATGGTGTCTGTGATGTGGAAGTTTTCTCATCTTACCATATCTGCCGTACAGGGCGCCACTAGGCTATTTGAACCTAGAAAATTTATAGAGTAGGCAGATATGTGCTGTTAAAAAAAATCCAACTTTTATTTATTAAGACCATCAACCCATGCCACTAGCTCAGGGAACAGCAGAGATTTATAATATATAATTTTATTTAAAATATATCTTCAATATAAAAATTTAAAAGCCACTGCCAGTAATAAGACACAAAAAACATTTATTAATGCACATATATAAACATTTAAAATTTGAGGATTAAAATTTATTATTTTAGATTGGTTATTAATTTTTAAATTTAAATTATTAAGAAGGTCTGCACAGATGGACATTTATAAAAGTTTGTTTTATAATGTTGAGTATATAGATAGGCTACATAGATTACTCGGTTAAAAACATTTAAAAATAAACATAAACAATCAAAATATAAAGACATTGATGGAATTGTAGAGTCAAATTTACAAGAAACCCAATGGCATTTCATCATAAGATGCCGCATTGATACCAATAACTTAAAAGACATTCAAATAAATACATTTTTAGATACTCAATGTGTGGTATCATATTTACCGAATATCTATATATTCTAATCGAATATGAAAACAAAAACATAATTAAACGTTAATGAATCTATGCAGTCATCTATACCCAACTTAAATTTAATGCATTTAAATAATTTAGTCAATAAATATAAAAAAAAATGGAAATTATTAAATCAGCAAACTCAAAATATTTAAATTTAAACATCAATAATTGATTTTGAAATCTTAAGTCAGATTAAAGTTCCTTTTAAAAATTAGGTTTAGCTTGTCAAATCTTGATGAAAGTTCTTAATTACTTTTTAAAAAAAATTTTTTTAAAAATTGTATAGTTCATACTTTACAGTAGAAGAGCTCCCAGTTCCTGGTGTCAATTCCCACAAAGTCTTTATTTGAAGACCGGTTTATCTAAAGGTGGCCTTAGCTGGTTCAATTCTTTTATGTGAGCAAATCTGAAGAACTGTTGAAGAGAGCGTGAGTAGATACTCACTTTAAATTACTATTTAAGATGTTTTTTGACTGAATGACGTCGGTGTAATTACTTACAATTTACTAAACATCATTCTTACTGAAACTTAATTATGAGTAAATAAGCAAATATTTTATCTAGCGCCATGCTTGCAATTATATTTCATTCCAATATCAGCCTTTCAAGCTAATTGAGCATGCGCCTTTTGAAAGTGTTAAATAAATGAATACTCTCCTCTTCAATCCAAGATATAGTATTTATGCAGGAATAAAAAGAATCCTCTTATTCCTACAACTCAAATTCTTTTATATGAGCAAATCTACTCACACTCTCTTCAACAGTTCTTCAGATTTGCTCATATAAAAGAATTTGAGTCATAGGAATAAGAAGATTCTTTTTATTCCTGCATAAATACTATATCTTGGATTGAAGAGGAGAGTATTCATTTATTTAACACTCTCAAAAGGTGCGTGCTCAATTAGCTTGAAAGGCTGATATTGGAATGAAATAATAATAATAATAATAATAATAATAATAATAATAATAATAATAATAATAATAATAATAATAATAATAATAATAATAATAATAATAATAATAATAATAATAATAATAGTAATAATAACAAGTCAGATGTCACATGACTTATATATAGCTTGCACTTACAAATATGTAAAATTAAGAGCGTGAAAAATAAAAAAAAATAATAATAAAAAAAAAAATTTAAAGTTTATATGTCTGGATTTAAATTTCATATTATATTAACATTCTTAAGGTTAAAAACTTAATTAGCAATCAAATAGCTTAGAGGAACTATAGGTTTTATATGTCTTAATAATATTCAGGGTGGACATTCTACATTGCTTCAAATTTTTAATTGATGAATAATCAAGCAGGGTTAAGATAGAAGTATTTATTTAACTTTATTAAAATCACAATCATTAGCAGATGACCACAATATCCTTAGAATTATGACTGACAATATAAGACTTTAAAAATAAATTTCAAAACATATGGAATATGATGCTAGGTTATGCCTAAATAGAACTATATCTGATGATGAACAGAGATGGGATATGCTCACCTTGTCAAGGCCCTACCCAATGTCATCAGATTAGAGTGTCATATAAAGCAGGAGTAAATATCTGTTCCTACAACCATTAATAGACTTATTACTACCAAGCAAGAAATTTGTGTGATAATAATTTTATGGACAACAGCTTTCCAAGTATAAAATACATCTGCCTTAGCATGACCATATCTAAATAAAGCATGGCAAATCCATTTCCACAATGCAGAAATGAATGTCTGCTTAATGAATAAAAATATGAATTAATCAAAATATGTAAATAACCCAGCAATACAATTTAATTAAAAACAAGATCAAACAATAAATAGTTCTAAACTATGAAAGATTGGAAATTAAAAGAAAAACAAGGATGAGTAGCCATATTATAAGTTTGAACAAGCGATCATATATTACTTTACTTGGCTAAATTAAGGCCTAAATGGTTCACCACTATAAATACTTAAAGATAAAAAATAAATATTAATAATAGTTGTTTAAATAAAGGTCCACTCTACTGATCTTACAAATATGCAGAAATATATTATACATAGCTTGAGAGGCCTATGATTTATACATATAAGAAACATTTATGAAAGCTATCTTTAACTTATCTCAGTTAACATAAACCAAATGATATATATAAATGAACCTTATTTTTAACATTATTCAACTGATTTTTATATTTGTTTAAAAAAAACATGGTTTTATAATCTTGATAATTGAAAAAGTAAAGTTTCAATTAAAATGCATGTCTTGATAATATGTTTTAGAAAACAAAATTTTTGAGCCAGGTGAGAGAGGGGGATTAAAACATCTTAGTGCTTTTAATTAATTAGCTTTCTTTTATGAGGAAAAAAAAAAGATTCTCGGTATTTTAAAACCAAAAATGAGTTTACAAGTTAGTTCTCTGGGTCTTCGAATACTAAATCTAGCACATATGTAAGACTTCAGAATGACTTTATCTAACAATATTTGATCATTCTTAACAAATACAGGTTAGTGTATATGTATAATATTAAAGTAAAAACCTAAAGAAAAATAACACAAAAATAAATAAATAATACAAGTAAAAGAGGAACATCAAATTCTCATGAATTGTTTTACCAGTATAGGAGCCGAGATCTTGTGATTAAAGTTCAATATTTCTGTGATTACCTTCATGAAGGAGTTAAAAAAAATGGCAAGATATGACAAGCAGCATATAGGTATGATGACATGTAGCTTTTATTATGCAATTCACATGGTCCTGGATATGCTGGATAACCCCTTCCTTGGATATTAATACTTCATTCTGGAAACAGGCTGGTTGTTCAGAATAAATTATGACTGAAGGTGACATAATTGATTAGGCAGATTATTTCTTGAATGATGGCATGGCAGGTCATCTGGCTGAATTCATTTATGATAGCAAGAACATCAACGCAGGTGTACTGGTCAAGAAACTTCAGATAGGCAGCAATTCACCAACTCCTTTGAGATTCCAAACTCACACACCCCTGTGATGGTGAAGGGGAAGTGGACACAAACATTCTACTTAAGTTCATTAGGTGTGACTTTTAGCAGCCAAATAATCAATGAATTGCTTAACAGTAATGATCTTGAAGAATTTTTCTCCAAAGAAAGAACTGGTTGAAAAATTTTTCTCAACAAAAGACTGTTTGACAAATTTTCTAGGTATTTATACTATTTTTGTCAAAAGGTATCTGGATTAATCAAAAATATTTTCGCTAATAATAATTTTGATTAGCTTGATTACAATTTAATCTTGTACTTGTTTATTAATTAGTAAAATTTTCCAAATTCTGAATATGATTTGTCTACATGCATTCCTTGCAGTAATTAAGCATCAATTAACACCTTTTTACCACAATATTTTAAATATTGAATACATTTTAAAAAATATATAATACAAAGTGATTACATTTTTTTTATTAATTAGATAAGGTTTCAATAGCAATTACAAATGTATCTATGCCTTATAATTAATCTCCCTTTATAAATTTTATTCAAATACAATGTTCAGGAATTTTAAATAGCTGAATTTTAAATTAATTGTTTATCAGCATTTTCTAGAATCTGGTATACATTTGAATATTACTAACTATTTATCTAATCTCAGCTAACTATTTCTGACTCTTTTTAATACATACATACATATGCCTTTATGTAATATATAAAGAGCCTGCTAATAGCTCTAAACAAACTTTATTATTATTATTATTTTATTTTTTTATGATAAATGCCACAAGAGAAAGTACCTGAACCCTTTATCTATGATGGTCCCCATCCTCAGACTGGTTTTGAACTATGATTCTCTTCAGTGAGAAGTTAGGACATTAGATTCAAAATACTCACTCAAGTCAAGCATTTATCTAATTCTTAAATATTAAGAAAAAGATTTAAATCTTCAGACACCTACATGTCTTCAAATTCAGCTCTTTAATTAAAAAAATTATATGGGCTTCAGGTACTTTTTTTATAGCATTTATCATAAAAAATAAAATAAATAAGCTTGTTTAGAATTATTAGCAGGCTTTTTATATATTACATATTGGTAATGCAAGCTGTATAGGTCATGTGACATGTGAATGATTTTTACATTTGCCTTTAGTAAATTTAATAAAATATTTTTTTATTTCCTCTATAACAGAAATTAAAAATATGTAGATACAAATAAAGCATATATACATAAGCATATATATAGTTTCACTATATATTGTAATGGTAACTGCCCTTTTAACATTGGTAATGAATCTAGTAAAATAATAAAAAAATATATAATATTCGGCAAATTAAATTTACATTTAGAGGAATTTAAAGATGACTAATGGATGACCATATACATGGTAAGGTGATTGCAAACAATTTATTTTAAATTGACAAGTCAGTACTAGTCAAAAGGAATGACAAATTGAACCAAAAAACAAGTTTCCATACACATTCAATTGAATTTGAACCCATCCACCTAATAATTTATTACATTAATGAAATAAATAATCAGCTTGGTTTGGATGAAAATTGACATACAATAAAATTATTAACAACAATAATAATTTTTATTACAGAATGATAATAGAAAATGTATGTACGTATTTACAGTCAAGAAAATTATATGGTGATCATGTATGATAGGGAAAAAATTTTTGTAACTTATAATCTCTTTGAGGATAGCTGTACAAAGTTCAGTTGATTTGGTTTAACATCTTTGTGAGCCTCACAAATACATTTTGTAGCCTAAATGTAGGAATATGGCCATCAATCATTAAATTTTGGGTCTACTGGCAATATAATATTTTAGCTTCTTTTGGTTCATTGAGAGTTTCCATTACAATTGTCTTCTGAGCATTTAAAATAAGTATATTTGCAGATTAATTTATAAAAGTATAATTTCTATTGGATAATTATTTTAGATGACTTGTTTCCCTCTTTTTAGAGAATAAATGTCAAATATTTCTTCAGCATTCAATAGTGATTAATAGATCTGCAGAATCGAGGTTAATTTTTTAGACATATTTTAGCCTATAGCTCCATATTCAGTTATAATACTGGAAAGGTCAGAAAAAACATCCTGGAGGGTTCACTATTCCATAAAATGCATGATATGAACTTCCTTACAAAATTTTATTGATGTCTATGCAGTAAAAGACACAATGACTAAGTGTGTTACAATTCTCCTCATGCTTTCTTGGAAAGTAGATGATTTTAGAAAACTTCTTTTGGTTTAGATGGGAATGTTTTAGTTTTATTCATCCCCAGTCATTTATGACTGGTTTTTTTAGCAATGTTTCTTTTATTTAAAATCGAAATATTATTTTTAAAATAATGAAATAACACATATTATCTTTACACTTACTTTTAACATTTTAAAAACAACACATAAGGTTTATTCTATATGCATAACCTTTAGCATTTTGTTATACATGATAACAAAAAAATATTCACATTAAAGCAACGCCTGTAAACTCAAACATGAGGGTTATATTTGTCCTTCCTCCATTTAGGAATAAAAAGAGTCGATTTAGCAATAAATATCACTCGATTTTATTTCTACATAAAAAAACAATTTTCAATTTTACAGTAATGTCACACTCAGCTGTACTTTTTTGGAAATGGTCTTACAAACTCGTATGAACATAAAAAATAGTGTCATCTTTATAAATGCAATAAATTGGTATTCATATATAAATAATTGTTTCATTAATTCAATTAAAATTATTATTGGACCCGATCATCTCTGCCCGCACTGTTGAGATGAACAAAAAAATCATGCACTGGCAGTGAGTGTATCATGCAATATGAATGCCAAGAGAGCTATGTTGAGCACAAATATAATAACACCAAACCATATAATGACCAATACATTTAAATAAAGCCTTGCTCTACTAGAAGACGGAGGTTGACAAATATCAAAACATAATATGGTTGGGAACAATATTGAGATAGAAACTTTAAAGTATCAATAAAACATGACAATCTCAAAACAGTAAAACACCTTCCATTCATCAACTATACAGAAAGCAATATAATCAAATTTCAATAAACTCATAAAATTAATTTTGGTTTCAAACTATGTAGTTTTTCCTTATATGCTTAAACAACAATGCAAAGAATGGAGTGATATTTAATTCCGAACCCTGATGCTTCTTTAACTATTCATTTATGAGATTTTATTATTATTATTCTTAATATGTTCAGTATATATACTTCAGTTAGCTTTCCTTAATTTCCATCATCGAAACTTTAACTATAGGAATGTGAAATCCAAAAACATGTTGGCCATGGAAAAAAATATTACAATATCAGTTTCGTCATGATTACAGTAAACTAAACAAAACATAGATCAAAAATTGTTTCTGTTCACACATGCATGAATAGAATATTGCTCTCATGCTAAAAGTTGACCTGATTTATCCCCACACATCTTTGAAGATTACTATGAGAATTCAAATCAATATCCAATAAAAAAAATCTAAAAAAGATTAAAAACAATTTGCATTAGGAAGTTTGTAAAAATTACATATGTAATAACTATAAAACCTTTTATTAATATAAATGTAATAAACTTTGAGCATACATATATAGATCTTCTCCACAAAGTATAAAATAGGAAACACCTTTAAAGTTTTCTTTAGCCTAAACATTTTTGATCCTAAGCACCACAATCATAGCTATTCTTACTAAACTTCAGAGACTACATTATAACAATTAATAGTATTCAAAAATGCATTAATTTACATATTACAATAATTGGATCGGTGAACATTACTTGATTTTTTTATTAATGGTGTTATTGTTGTTAGAAGTATTTCACGCTATTCACACATCTTTTATTTTCTTTTGCCAGTAATTTTACTCTAAGCAGATCACTTGGATCTTTTTTAGGTCAAAATAATGTCCTCACTTTTTTATTGTGGGCTAAGAAAAAAGGCATATGTCCTGAGTTTTTCCTGGATCTCTTGTATAAACATTTATGCTTCCCTATTCTAATTGTTATATTAATTTGGAATTTGAGGTAATTCATAGAAGAACACTTAAATGTATTGCTTTGTTGATTTTGTCCTTAGTTTTATTGATCAAATCTATTTAGATTAGTTGGCATCCTAAATTCTCATTAAAATTCTGGTTGTTTACCTTATTTTGGTTTCTATATGGAAAATACAAGGCATAGATACTTATACTCACAATATTTCATTTATTTTTAAATTAAAATTTTTAATTGCCATGCGAAGGGTATTTACATTATATCCTATGTTAAGGCATAGACACTTATACTCACAATATTCCGTTTATTTTTAAATTACAATTTTAATTGCCATGTAAAGGATATTTACATTATATCCTACATTAACTAGGTCTCTCATATGTTTTCTATCAGATTTACATCTGTATAAATGATGGTTTTAATTTATAAAGCCTGCAAGATTATGTGCCATTGGGATTTGAGATAGTGGGGATATAGTATCTCTAATCTCTAGAGGTTTGACAACTACTCTATATTCAAAATAAATTTTACATATGCAAAAATTATCTGTCCAAATGGTGATTGAAAATTATCTTCAATAGAAGTTATGTGTTTTACAAGATGATCAGAAATAAATACAGAGATACCATGTTTAAAGCCCATTTTATTAATAATCATGGTAAACTCAGGAATTTTAAGATGTATGTTATTCACAAAATGATGAGTTTATTAATTTTGAAATATTCTCAACATTAAATTGACATTGTACTTTGTGTTCAGAAAGTGAAGAGAAAATCACATTACAGAGGTTGCCAACACCATATAGCTTTTTATTTTGGTTTTGAGAGAAACCATTATATCTGTAGTACTGGTACAATTATAATCCACAATGCTGTTGAGTTCTAATTAGTAGCTTTATTATATATTTTCATAATTTTCTAATTAGTAGCTTTATTATATATTTTCATAATTTTCTATCTTTAATCAGGAGTTCATAAAAATGAATCCTGATGTTCATGTGGGGACATTTACTTCACAAGCTAATGCTTACCATTTGCAGGGTCTGCCATGTGAAGACTGTCATACATCTACCCAATTACTTCTGATGATGATCAGGTAAAATTTAAATAAACATTTACAGATAATTTCAATAAATGTCTATATGAAAACATGTTAATTTCAATGATAATACTTGATAGTCATTAATGATAGATTTCCACTGCTTTTATCTGTTAGCTCAATTTATTTTAATATTTCAGTAATGGCCTTGTATTATAAATATTTCAGATTACTTTAAAAGTTCATTTATTTGTTAAATTAACTTCAAGAATTTGGTGAGCTTTATCTCAGAATATGTAATACAAAATATGCGTACAAATGTATTTAGAGAAAATCTTTATATAATTAGCAAGGTATGCCTAGTGTACTTTCAAATACTTAACAGTAATAGTCACAAACACGGCACTGATGGTGAGAAGAATTTGTGGTATTTATTAGGGAATAAATCACAATAGAAAATTTGCATATTAAGGGGAAGCAGGAATCTGATTTGTTGATTGCATGGTTATCTAGGGCAATGTGACAGACCTTTTTCACTTTGCATTTGACATCATTACATTTTGAACAGATGACGCTGGTGAAGATAGATTCCAAGGTGTGGCCCAGGTTAAATTCATACTTGTAGAAAATTGATTTTGCATATGTGCTTTGGTTCAATTATATAAATATCTATGTTGTGCAGTACAAATGGATAAACTGGCATGCAATAATGGACAGCATGGCAGTTATTACAGTTGCATTCAGTTTTGTAAACAATTAGAGATTTCAGCTCTAAAAGCAGTCTATTTTTGGTGTTGTTAATTAGTCAATTCAGAATAGGAGGGGTGTGAAGGTCAAGATGATGAGTCACAGCACAGACTTTGTTAATATGGTGGGTAGCCCTAGGAATGTAAGGCAGTGATATCAATGTTTGTCATTGGTTGTTTAATTTTTTTTTAAAAAAGGTTTTTACGGTTTGGATGACAGCTATATTTTGATATCCAATATTGCATAAATCTGGGGTTTTTTTTTCATATTCAAATTTACACAGATTATGGTTCCTATAAAAAATGCCTTGTGACTGGATAATTCATAAGATTTCAGCATAATAGACTCAGGGTGTGTAACACTTCAAATGTGAATGGGCTTCACAATCATTTTGTAGTTCAGTTGGGTAGTTTCACTCTGAATATATAAGTCAAGAAATTTGATATCTTTTTAAATTATCTTCATTCTCTATTGTCCATTTTAATGAAGAAAAAGCATTCAAAAGATCCTGTTGTATTTCTTTGATTTGCACATTGGAGAGTGCAAATAAGAACATACCCACATATTGTATATATAACAAAGAAGGAATTGGCTTTAAGTATTTGGATAAGATCTTTTCTTCGAATTTATTGAGCACAAAACTTGAAAATATACTGCTTTATGGAAAGGTCATTAGCCATCCATCATTTCATTTTGTAATAAACAACAAAGAAGGAATTGGCTTTAAGTATTTGGATAAGATCTTTTCTTCGAATTTATTGAGCACAAAACTTGAAATTATACTGCTCTATGGAAAGGTCATTAGCCATCCATCATTTCATTTTGTAATAAACATCGTTAGATAAGGCAATAATATCATAGTGGATTTAATATCATAGTGGATTTAATTTAGGCATTCGATGATGAATTCAATTGGATGTACATTATATTCAGCTTTCTCCAGAATATCTTTAATAATTTGATGGATAATTTGCATGGGATGGAAGTGTGGGGGTGCCTATTATTACAAGACCTCTAAAATAAATGGTCACAATGGCTTGCAGATCAATTTGTTTTTGGCAGATTTACTATCAAATCATATTTCAAAGGCATGAATATAATTTAAAATATTCAACTTGATAAGCAAAACCATCTGGAATTATGACATCACAGAACTATATGGTTCCATCCCATGCATCCAAATTAGTAAAAGGGCACTGGAGAAAGCTACAAAAGTGTGCTTCAGACTGAATTTATCATCAAATGCCTAAATTATATCAATAATGATATTATTACCTTATCTAAGAATGTTTATTACAAAATGAATGATGAATGGCCAATGAATCTTCCCATGAGTGGCATAATTTCAAGTATAGTCCTTAATAAATTTGAAGATGAGGTCTTACCCAAATACTTCAAAGTAACTCCTTCTTTGTTATATATACAATACATGGATGATCTCCTTATTTGCACCCCCAATACACAAATCAAAAAAATACAACAGGACCTATTGATTGCTTTTTTATTAAAACGGATAATAGAGAATGAAAACAATTTGCCTTGACTTATATATTCAGCATAAAAATACCCATTTAAAATACAAAATGTTGTGAAGCCCATTCAAGGCATTATACATTATGAGTTTACTATACTGAAATCTCATAAATTATCCAGTCTAAAGGCATTTTTGTATAGAAACCATAATCTGTGTAAACTTGATTCTGACAAAAAAAAAACAGCATTGAAACTTATATCACAGATTTATGCTATATTGGATATAAAAATATTGCTCTCATTCAAACCATAAAAAAACTTTTATTCTAAAATTATACATCTGTCCATCAAAACCAGTGACAAACCCTGGATATCACTGCCTTACATTCCCAGGGTTACCCATAATATCAACAAAGTTTATGCTGTAATTTATTAAGTTAGCTTTCACACCCATCCTATTCTGCATTGACTAATTAACAACACCAAAGATAGACTGTGTTTAGAGATGAAATCTCATATTGTTTACAAAATTGGATACAACTATACCAACTTCCACCTGTATTGCACAATACAGATATTTATATAATCAAGCCAAAGTGCATGCTGATGCAAACTCAATTTTCTATAAGTATGAATCAACCTAGGCTATACCTTCAAACCAACCTCTGCCAGTACTATTTTCTCCAAGTATAATGGTTCCAATTGCAAAATGAAAGAGACTTGGCACATTTCCGAAGATAAATACACCATCAACAAAAAAGATTCCTGCATCCCCCTTTCAAAAAAATGGCCCAAATAATTCATTTACCATTCAAATATGCAAATTTTCTATTGTGATTTATTCCCTAATAAATACTAATTTCTTCTCTCAGTCAGTACCATCATTATAACTGTTAATGTTAAGTAGTTGAAAGCATGCTAGGTATATCTTGCTAATTATATAATATAAAGCTTTTCTCTAAATACGATCATACATATATTTTATATTAGTTGTTAATTGTAAAATAACGTTATGTGAAAAAGATGAAGAATTGAGATTCCTTCTATCAGCTATAGTTGTAGCCTAAATGTGTTTTTATAACTGACGTATTGCAGTAAATGGAATCACAGTTAGGTAGAACAGCCTGTAAATATAATTCACTTCATGTCTAAGGTCACTCTACAGATCCATACAGTGGCAAAGAAAAATAGCATAAATCAAGCTCATTAGTTATTGGTTATTGTGAAGTTTCATAGTTTGTTGTTATTTTTTTATCTTTTATCTAAAAAATAGCTTTTATATACAAATTATCTTCAATATACTTTAAGGTTAAAACAGTAGCAAACTCTCCATACAGCAGTGCCACCAAGTGAAAATCATAGTAATCAACAGATGCAAGAAGGTTTGTGCATAAAATTTTTACCTAGGGCCTACTTATCCAATATTCCCAAAACTAACTTTTAGCTTGTGGTTTCATCAGAGGTGCCTTGGATCTGAGAGCACTGCATGTAAATCTTAGGATCTAATGCAACCCTCCAGCAGTAACCTTTTCCTTTTTTGGTTAACTATAAATCTATGAGTCCAAAATGAAACCACAATAATGTTTATAATCCAAGCTCATTCACTTGCATAATCATACAGATTTAAACCTAGTTCAGTATCTATTCATTATGGACTCATAGTTTTATAGTTAACTGAAAAGATAAAATGTAGTTGCTGGAGGGGTACATTAGATCCTAAAATTTAGGTAGAGTGCTCTCAAATTCAATGTTCCTCACTGGTCATGGCCACAAGCTAAAACAGTCTGGGAATATTGGATAAGCAGACACTAAAACCTTCTTGCATCAATTAATTACTTTGACTTGGACTGGGTGGCACTACAGTATGGAGAGTTTGATACAAAGTTTTAAAGAAAGGGGGAAAAGAATAATGGTTATAGGAGATATGAATGGACATATTGGAGAAATTGATGATGTAGATAATAATAATGGACAGCTTTTGAAAAATTTTTGTCAGAAAGTGAATTAGAGTATTGGAAATTTATAAAATATTTATTAGGGACAATACACGTGGTCTAGAAATAATATATTTCACACAATAAATTATGTATTGGTAGAGAAAAAGGGAATGAATAAAATACAGAAAATTAAGGTGTTTGATAATGAAGAAAAAGTATGCACTAGTGATCATAACTTCATTGTAATTGAAATGGTTAGTAATGTGATGGAGAATAGAAATAAAAGTAGAAATAATAGTGAAAGACGTGGATGGAGAGTAAATGATTAGAATAAGTTGGAAGAGTATAAAATACAAGTTGAAGAAATCATGGAAGAGTTGGTTGGGGATGAGTATAATGACTGGTGTAAAGAAGTAGAAACAGTGGCAAATAGGGTTTTAGGTGAAAATATTCAGAAGAATAAAAGTAATAAAAAAATGAGAATTAGTAAAAGTGTAAAAGAGAGGAAAGAAGCATGCAGAGAAGATAAGTGTCCTATTAAGAACAAAGAAAGTGAAAAAGATATTAATTCTAAATGAGAAAAGTACTTAGAAAAGAATAAGTTGGCTAAAATAGATAATTATATAGAGAGAATAAAATTGAATAGTAAATTGTTGGAGAATATTAATAAAAGTGGAAGAGATGGGAGTAAAAAATTTTGGAATTACATTAAAAGGAGAAATGTAGGGGAGAGAGAGATAGTATTACTAGATGATGAGGGAATAGAGTGTAGCTCTAGGGAAGATTTAGAGAGAATCTTAAATAGATATGTAATGAATATAGAAACAATGTTAGATGTGAATGATAGAGTGATAGAAAACATAAAAGCATATAGGTTTACAGAAAATGAACTGAATGAGGTAGAAAAGAAATTGAAAAGTAGAAAGGCAAGAGGTTTAGATGGATGGGCAGCAGAAATGGTAATGAATTTAGGATATAGAGCAAAAGTAAAGTTATTATCCAGTTTTAATAAGATTGCACAGAATAGAGTTTTTCTGAGTAGTTGGAATAATACAAGAGTAAGATATTATTTAAAGAAAAGGGTAAGGATCATAGAAAGTTAAATAATGTTTTATATAAAGTTTTCTCATATATGATGGCTAGAAGAGTTGTAAAATGGATGAAAGGAAATAATGTAGTGAGGGAAATGCAAGATTTTAGATTAGATAGGCATATAGGAGATAGTTTATTTGTAGTTACACAACTTATGGATATGAGTAGGAATTCAGGTAAACAGTTATATATGAGTTTTATAGATATAGAGAAGGCATATGATAGAGAAAATAGAAATAGATTATGGATAAGTTTAGCAAATTTGGGAATGAATGAAGCTTTAGTGGATATTATTAAGAAATTATATGAATATATCGATTAGGGAATATAGAATCAGTTAAAGTTAAAAATGTGGTGGGACTAAGGCAAGGATGCCCTATGTCACCTATTTTGTTTGTGTTGTATTTGAGTGAAATGGAAAGAGCAATAGAAAGATTCAGAAGAGAGATAGAGATACCGTTAATAGGTAGTAAGGGAGTATATATTTTGTCAGGTCTTTTTTTTGCAGATGATATATTTTTATGTGCAGAAAGAAGAGAAGATATGGAAGTTATGCTGAGGACATGTGCAAGGGTGGGTAAAGAGATGGGGATTAAATTTAGTGAAGAAAAATCAAATATAATGATGGTTAATACTGGGGAAAGAGAAGATGTAGAATTTTTATTGGGAGATATTAAGTTAAGTGTGGTGAATAGATATAGTTATTTGGGAATTATTTTAAGTAATCAGAAAAATTATTTGGATGAATGGGAGAAAAAATTGATAAATGAAGCAAAGAAAAGAAAGGGATTGATAAAGAAATTAACAGTGTTTTCTTATAATAAATATGATGTAGTTAGAATTATATGGAAAGGAGTTGCAGTAGCCAGGTTAACATATGGTAATGATGCATTATGTGTTAGCAAAGGGGCATTAAATTACTTAGAAAAAATTCAAAGGGAAGTAGGAAGACATGCATTGGATGCAGATGTATGGACAGCAAGGGAGGCAATTCAAGGAGAAATGGGATGGTCAAGTTTTCATATGAGAGATGCAAAAAGTAAAATGAAAATGTTTGGTAGATTGCAGTTTATGGATAATAAAAGAATAGCCAAAATAGTATTTAATTGGGTTATGAGTAAAGGGCAGGTAACAAGATGGGTGAGAAAGGTAATGTGGTATGCAAAAGATTTGGATAAAGAATTTATATCAGTATATTTGTACAAAAGATGGGATGATTGTGTTAGGAGGATTGTTGAGTGTTATAGTGGTAAGGAATGGGATAAAAGAATAGATTTATTAATAAAGAATAGGGAGTTAGAGAGATGGAGAACTAGTATGGAGAGTAAAAAGAGTTTAAATATATATAGAAATAAACAGAATATTAGGTGCGAGTTAATATATGATAATAGTAAGGAAAGTAGTTTATTGTTTAAGGCTCAAATGGGATCTTTAGCAACAAGAGAATATACATGTAAATGGAAAAATATGGGTGATTTAGTCTGTAAATTATGTAAGGAAGGAATAGAAAATATTAGGCATCTGTTAATTGAATGTAAATGCTTGAAAACAGAAAGGGCACATATAATGAAGTTATGGAAGAATAAATATGAAAAAAGTGATTATACAGAAAGTGGATTATTGGTTTTTATGCTGGGTTTGGGAAAAGATAAGGGGGATTTACATATAAAGGCCATAGACTTGACAAGGATTATGTTGTGGAAATTGGATGGAGCAGAATATGGGAAAACGTAGACTGGGGAATAGAAAATAAAGTAGCTAACAGGTTTCTCTGGGCATAATTGTTGAGAGATTCTTGACTACATTTAAGGAGAAGCTACAGTACATCATCACATAACATTACAGTGAAAGAAATGCAAGGAAGTTTTTGATCAGATGGGCATACAGAAGATAGTTTATTTGTAGTCATCCAACTAATAGATATGAGTAGAAGTACAGGTACACAGTTATATATGGTCTTTATATATAGAGAGAAGACTTATGATAGAATAAATAGAAATTGATTATGGGTAAATATGGGATTGAATGGAGCTTTAGTCAACCTTAGTAAAAAAAATTGTATGAAAATAATTACTACACATATCAGTTAGGAAATATAGAATCAGTTAAAGTTAAAAATGGGGTGGGACTAAGGCAGGATGCCCTATGCCACCTATTTTGTTTTTGTTATATTTGAGAGAAATGGAGAGAGCAATAGAAAGACTAGAAAGAGGGGTAAAGATGCCATTAATAGATGGCAAAAGAGTGTATTATCAGGTATTTGTGCACAGAAAGTATGTAAGATATGGAAGTTATGTTGAAGACTTGCATAAGGATGGGTAAAGAGATGGGGATTAAATTTAGTGAAGAAAAATCAAACATAATGATGATAATTTCTGGGGAAAGAAAAGATAATTTTTTTTTTTTTGGGGGGGGGATATAAAGTTAAATATAATGAATAGGTATAACTATTTGAAAATCTTCTTAAGTAATCAGAAAAATTGCTTGGATGAATGAGAGAGCAAAAACAAAGAAGGGATTGATAAAGAAATTAACAGTGTTTTCATATAATAAATATGATGTAACAAAAATTATTGTATGGAAAGGAAGGCAATAAGAGGATTAACTTATGGTAATGATGCATTATGTGTTAGTAAATGAATATTAGATTACTTAGAGAAAAAGTACAAAGAGAAGTTTGAAGACATGCATTAGATGCAGATGTGTATACGGCAAAGAAGATAATTCCATGAGAAATGGGATGGTCAAGTTTTTATATGAGAGATGCAAAAAGGAAAATGTTCAGTAGATTGCAATTTATCGGTAATAAGAGAATAGCCAAAATGGTATTTGATTGGGTTATGAGTAAAAATTGGGCAACAAGATGGATGAGAAAGATAGTATGGTATGCAGAAGATTTGGATAAAAACTTTATGTCAGTATACTTATACAAAAGGTGGGATGATTGTGTTAGGAGAATTGTTAAGTATAATACTGGCAAGCAATGGGATAGCAGAATAGATGGATTAATAAAAAATAGGAAGTTGTAGAGATGGGAGGACTAGTATGGAGAATAAAAAGAGTTTTAAATATATATAGAAGTAAACAGAATATTGAATGTGAGATTTAGTTTACTGTTTAAGATTTGAACAGAATCATTAGCAACAAGGAAATATACACATAAATGGAGATAGATATGTGGGTTATTTAGTCTGCAAGTTATGTAAGGAAGGCATGAAAAATATTAGATATCTGTTAATTAAATATAAACATTTACAAGCAAAAAGGATACAAATAATGAAGTTGTGAAAGAATAAATATGAGCAAAGTGATTATACAGAAAGTGTGTTCTTGGTTTTTATATTGTGTTTGGAAAAAGATAAGGGGATTTAGATATAAAGACCATTCAGTAGTTAAATATAATGTTGGAGAAATGGGTTGGAGCAAAACAGGGTGGGAATGGAAAGAGAAGATATGTGGCTAACAGGTTTCTCTGGGCATAGTGGCTGAGAGATCCCTGACTATAAGAAAGGAGAAGCTACAGTGCTTCACATACTATTTTAATAGCTTGTGAAAGCACAGGAAATGGTGATCATGTGATGTTTAGTGGTTTAATATCTTAAGGTTTTGAACTTAAACTAACCTGATTGTCCATTTTATAGATCTGATATCAGACCAGAAATTGCACATTTTAAAATCATCAGTTTGAATAGCCAAATAGAAGACAAAAATGGATTAGGTGGACATTTGCCTTCCAATCCTCCTCGTTGATGAATACAAACAGCAGAAATTAATGAAGTGAGGACGTAATGTGATTTTAAATGGCTTCTTCTTAGACGAAGTCTTTTTTTTTTGCATAAGTCACATATACATATACAAAAAATGTTAATAACTGAAATACAGGCTTATTATATATCTGTATCAATATATGTAATAAATAGGATATATGAGCACAGACTTTCACATGACCCACCACTCTCTACTCTATTTCATAACACTGATACACTTGAACACATATATGTTGAAAAGATAAATAATCACCAATATTCGTATTTCATGCTAAACCAGCAATCAAGTAAGATAAACATTTCCTTATCAATACTAATGCTTACATGGATAGATTTAGAGTAGTGTGGAATAGTACGAACTACCGTCTCCGTAATTGCTGTTTAAATGTAAGTGAAATCACTCGTGTGATTATAAAGATTTGATATATATATATATATCAACTTTTTTTCCAAAGGTTCAAAATGTTAAAATTCAAGACATTAGCAAAGTAAATGTACGTCACCAGTAAGAAAATAAAAGCACAATTTTTTTTTTAATTATTTACTTTTTTCTGTTTATTATATAATTATAGCTGAAGACTAAATTAAGCTCAGTTATTGGAAGGAGACTGCTTTTAATCGTTTTCAGATAACTTTTTATAATTAAAAAATAAATAAAAATGTTGTAGATGAACGGAAGAAAACAAAAAAGTTTAGCAAATTATTGCAAAATCAAATAATAAGCATTTAGAATATTGATTTCATATAAGAATAATAAAATACTTCGCAAAAAAAATAATACCAAACAAGATCCGTGTGGTAAATTTAATCCAAATATAGAAAAATTAAGCTCTTAGACTGAAGCTCAATTCTAAATCGGTTTTGGTACTCGAGCATCACGTAACTTCCCGTATATTGAACCATTTTTTTATTCTGTAATGTTCGTATTATCGGCTGAATATGCAAATAAATACATCTCGATTCCTATTGAATGAATGTTAATTACTCAATATGCCACTAGAATGCTTAAGCAAACACAACCTCAATCTTCCCGACAATTAACCGAAGGATAAAATAATTGAATGGTTTATTGCTCAGGAATTCACTAGCAATTCAAAATGATGGTCTGTAGCCGCAAGTCCAGAGAATTTGAGCTCCAGGTCCGACACTTTATGATTGCTCTAGACTTAATAGAAACCACAAAATTAATATTCTTAACAACAACAGCAGCAAATTTATGTTTCAAAATATGAAAATTGATTTCTCAAATGTAGATAATTAAATTGCGAATTTAAGTATTTAATTAAGAAATA
Organism: Epiperipatus broadwayi; assembly: GCA_028023455.1. Lineage (NCBI taxonomy): Eukaryota > Metazoa > Onychophora > Udeonychophora > Euonychophora > Peripatidae > Epiperipatus > Epiperipatus broadwayi. Next base: position 748,175 of record JAQFVV010000254.1, read on the forward strand.
TTTTAAGATTCATTTTTGATAACTATTTACGATTTTATGTAATTTTTCAAAACGTTCAAACAGCTAAAAGCTAGAATTAATCTTTTAAATCAATAAATTAAAATAAAATTCAGGAAGGATTATAAGATTTTTCAATTTGGAACTCATAACGAGCAGTTTGTCTGATAACGAAAGATTTCCTTGGAGAGCGATTTTATTAAGATCTTCGGGAAACCAGTTTATTTATTTGTTTAGGCAATTAAGCCTTTTAAAAAATGATGAAGTTTTGTGCAAAAAAAAAAACACCAATATGTTTCTTTAAATGTATACATTAAATGTTTTATAAAAGGCTAAATGTTTTATAAAATAAAATATATAACGCCCTCCTTATTCACAAAGTCATAGTAGGATGTATATATATTTCTTCAGTTTGACAACTTTATATTAATAATATTGGACTTACATTGACGTGCAAGGCATTTTTTAGACATCTGCATACCAGTAAGTAGTTTAAAATAGTTTACTATTCAGAAGTTAAATATAGGAGATTTGAACCCAAACTTTCAAACACCCTTCAACTTTCCACACTATCTCATACCACCGATACACATGACCACACACATGTAGAAAAGATAAACGATCATCAATATAAAGCTCCAAGTATATGAGGAATGTCTATATTTCAAATCTTGTTCAGAAAGTTTATAAGAAGTACTAGAATAATAAAGTTGACCACATCCATACCTGTCCCTTCTTGCATAGAATCAAATCACACAGAACATTATCTGTAAAAATTTCATTAATAAATATACTTTAGCGAAATCATTAGCTTTATTAAATTGGATAAAGAAAAATCAATACACATTCATATGTCAAACATTAACAGTATCTGATTTTTTTTCTCAATTCCACTTGTGACTTCTACACTTTAATGCTGTACAATTTTAATAGACAAAACATCTGATTTTCTTTGGAAATCAAATACTGCTAGAATAAATTATTTATAAATTTTCCACCACAATTTATTTTTATCCTAACTAATATTCCCATAACTTTAAGAGACAGCAATTGTGGTGACAGTTTGCTTATAGGTTTTATAATCATAGGGGATTTGAACACACTTTCAAGCACCCTTCAACTATCCACACTATTTCATCCCACTGATACACATGACCACACATATGTAGAAATAAAAAATAATCACCAATATAACGTATTTCATGCCGAACCAACTCTCACCAGATTATCTTCCACACGCATATATAATCAGTGCTTAGTTTATATTAAGATAGAAAATCTTCATACTTTAATGACAGACTTCAATCTACTCCACTCTCCAACTTTTCAGCCATACAGTTGGTCCAGATTATTATCCCCCCCCCACACACATATATATATAATCAGTGCTCAATTCATATTAAGATAGCAAATCTTTATACTTAAATGAACAGCTTCAATCTACTCCAATCTCCAACTCTTCAGCATGAAATATGTATATTGGTGATTATTTATCTTTTCTACATGCGTGTGGTCATGTGTATTAGTGGTATGAAATAGTGTAGATAGTTGAAGGGTGATTGAAAGTCTGTGTTCAACTTCCCTATATTTACATTTAAGCTCCAGATATATGAAGAATACCTGTATTTCAAATCTTATACGTTTTATAAATATTTTATGTTACTGGAAACGATAGCATTTTTAATTCTTCATTTCAAAATTATATAATTAAAATTTTAGTAAATTTTGTTTCAAGTAATATTTGAATGGTTTTCTGCATTTCCTTTCTTTAGAATGTAACAAATGATTTACATAAAATAAAACTATATTTTGATCTACTTATTAAAAAAGTTATATTTTTAACTCATAATAAATTTGATAGATACTACTTTTTTTTTCATGCTCATAATTTGATCTAAAAGAAACCATGCATGTTATTTGATTAAAACACCATGTCTAAAAGGAATGAAGAAAGATATAAATCAATATAAAAACAGTGAACTATATAAATGCTACAATATTAATGTGAATGCTATGTGTTGTTTAATGCAATAGCAAATTGAAGTACATAATTCATGGATTGTGCCAGCAGATGGCGCTTCCAATGCTCATCTTATGAACTCTGAAACAACAAGTACCTTTTTTGCAATGCATAGCTTGTTGTTAAGTGGCAGATTCTGGAATTCAAGTTGTTGAATCATAGATAAGTTCTATCACTTCTGATTCTCAAACTCAGTATGAAGTCCTGAGCAACAAACAAGGTATTTTTGATGTACTATATAATGGTTTTAATTTATTTTTATTAAACCTAATGTTTAAGGTGTAGTATTATGGTAAAGCTACTAGTTGTAAATGGAAAAACAGCACTAAATGGTTTCTCTCCTGTATGAGGGTTTTCATGTGTTGGAAAATTTCTTTCAATGTAGTCTTATAATTGCAAACACTGTGCTGAAAGTATTTTATGAGTTCTTCCACATTATTCTAATATTTAATTTTTCACAACTTTATAATCAAACAGTAATCAAATAATATATAAGTTTGGTGATGGAATTTTTGATTTGAATCAAGGGTGAAAACAGCATGCTGGTGGTTATCTATTTTGCACAAAATGCTTAATGTTTTGAATATAACATATGAAGACTTTGGTTTAACAGTTAATGTTCAGAAAATGCCAGAGTTTTATAAGCCAGTGATGGAAGAAAAATCTCAGCAACTTTGGTTATCAACTTGAGAATATAAATCAGTTTAAATACTTTGATGGTTTTGTAAGTGAAGATGTAGTTCTAGACATTGAAGTACAGCAAATATTCCAATTTGTGGTTACTGCTTTTAACAAATTAAAAAATAGACTATTTCATCACAGGGAAATAATTATTGCCACTAAGTTAGCTGTATATACAGTTACTTTGCCTAATTTATTGTATGAATGTGAAACAGAGACACCCTATTGGTTCAAAATAAAGGTATTAGAAAAGTTTTATTTAAGGGATGCTCCATAAAAATTTAAAACTATAATAGTGAAGTCATAAAATCAATAAATATATTCTTCAAATTACTAGATGTGATGCTATAAAATCTATTATTTTAATACTATTGTAGGATTGGTCATGTAAAACAATATAGCAATGCAATATTCTTGGAAAGAGTTTTATGGTAAATTTGAGCATATTTTTTATGGGAGAGGTTGCTTCTATCTATATTATAAGGATTGTCATAAAGACATTCTAAAGAAATGCAATACCAACTGTTTCCATTGGAAAGATATGGCAGAGAATAGAATACAATGAAGAGCTACAATTAGACATGGTGTTGAAGTATTTCAAAAAGTAAAGTTTTTGCTGAATAAATAAAAAGATAACATTTTAAATTATTAAATAAATAGTAAATTGGATATATGTGGTCATATTGTGATTCACAAATTGGTTTACATAATTAATGTAAAACGCATGTCTAGAGCAGTTTTTTATTCTCTCTCATTTTATTTTTTTTATAGTTAGGATGGCTATATTTGTTTGTAAATGAAAATTATTATTATTATCATCATCATCATTATTATTATTATTATAATAATTATAATTATAATAAAAATTATAATAATATATATTAAGGCTATAACCTTAAGACTATGCACCTGAAAAAACATTTTCCCAACTTGTATGCATTTTTGTACATATAAAATGAATTCCTGAAAAAATTATTTGCTTGTAGTTTTTTTTTATGAACTATAAAATTATTTTTGTGTAGTCAATTGCCATCAAATGAAATCTCATGTGTGTTAGTATACCTTCTAGAAATCCAAAAATCACTGTTAAATACTTAATTCCTTATGATGGTTTTCATGCTTTTTGAAATGTGATAATTTATAATGAAAATATTATTCTTTCATATGATTTTCTTTATGTATTTTAAATAAGTTATTATAGAAACATTTTATAATATTGAACTATTGAAAAATAGTTTTCTATAAGGATTTTTAAAATGTATTTTAAAAACCTATTTTGCACAGTCTTGTAATATCGCTAAGTGAAATTTGCAGTTTTATTCTGAAAAACTTTTTATCTCTAAAACGAATTTAATAAATATTGTTATTATTTACTAATATTTTGATGTTATCAGTATTTTGATTGTGAGATAAAATAGTTTTGTATTTCTAATAAAATCATTAAACAATAAGGATACATATGCTTAAATAAGTTTAAAACCACAATAAAATGTTTAATTTCTTTTGTAATTCATATAAACTGATAGTTAAATACTCTTCCAAAAAATAAACACGAACTAATATGACAATAATTTAATTGGTCAAATTTATTTTGAGACTAGCAAAATACAACTAAACTAAAAAAAATCATATCCTGACTGGAATTGCTTATAATGTAATAGTTAATGTCTACTGTATTTTCACTATGATGCAGTTTTGGATCTGAATAGATATTAGATTTGTTTCAATCATCTGAAGATTTTTAAACAAATGTAGAACTTTTTCAAGCAGACAGCTCACCCTTAACTGAAATACTTCTTGGTAAATAGGTATGTAACTATTCTTTGCTAAAAAGAAAATGACATGAAAACTTTCATCAGCCATAATTTTATCATCTAGTTGGAACAATGCATCTACCATTTGTCAATAGTTTGGTAATGATAAAACTGTCATTACCCCTGAAATTGGTTGTTTAGAACTACTTTATTTTAATGATGGTGTGGTTATGTAGCCATGACTAACAATTTTAAAAAAATCTTAAAAAAACTTTCAGCTGTCTTAAAAATATCTTAGCTGCATATTGAAGTTTGACTTCTGACCAAAATCATTACATATTAAAAAACTAATCAGTGAACTAACATTTATACTTAATGTAATTTATACTTTTAAAAAACTAGTCAAATGGTTATTATTCAAGAGGTCATGTGATCATTCAGGAGATCATATGATATTTAAGCTTCAGAAATGACAGACAAAGCTTTTATTTAAAAAATTTTAGTTCTCAAGTTGGACTATATCAATGCTTATTTGAATTTCTTTATGCCATATATATTTCTTGGTATTAGACTATAGAGGGCAGTACTAAATATTAATTTGATATATTTAATTCAACCTTTGCCCTCTGTAGTTTAGTACAGAAGTAGAAGGTGCTTTAAATCTCAAAAATCAAAGATTTTGACTCTTTTCTATTGCTTCTGTTGCTCATACCTCTTATAAACTCTGAACACTAAACCATTCAGTTATTTTGCATTGAACCTTTGTATGTATTATAATTTAGATAGGTCTCTCTATTCTCATTTTATCTAAAACTTATTTAAATGTAGGTTGGCACTTTTAGGCAAGTAATATCAGTATATATGTATTTAATTTTAGTGTCTATATAAATATATGGGACCTAAATAAAGGTGGGATTCCACTTTTATTGTTAAAAGAAGGTTGCCTTGGCAACAGTTTATGATTGTTGATTGTTATCTATATTGGGATTGTCTAAGTGTTGACTGGTGTCTAATGGTCACTTATAAACCAATTTAGCCTTGAGCATTATTATATTTATTATTTAAATAATACTTTAAGTGCAATTTGAAAATTATAGTTGCAATTGACAAGTTATTAGTCTGCATTCAGAATAGGTTATAATTACCTGTTTAATGAGGTTTATTTAAACTTATTTGTATCAAAAATTTCAATCTCTGTGGTCAAGTTGCAATCTTTAGTGTCTATATAAATATATGGGACCATAAATAAAGGTGGTATTCCACCTTTGTTATTAAAAGGTGGTTGCCTTGAATACAATTTGTGATTGTTGATTGTTATCTATATTTGGATTGTCTAAGTGTTAACTGGTTTCTAATGGTATTTAATAAAGTACTTTGGATTGGTTAATATAGATATGTATGTTGGTATATATAATTCAGGTTTAGGGGATGTTAAAACAGACAGCATTTTAATCCTATTATTTTTAGACCTGCACGTGTTATTGTCATATGAAATTGGTGAATTAGAATTTAAGACAATATTATTTATAAATGCAAAGTGTGGTCTTTATAATTAATATGCAGTTATTACATAACTTCTGTAGCAGTATTATATGTGATAAAGAGTAACAAAAGACATCTGATTCCATAAGTAAGCATTTGTACTGCAATTAGAGCATTCGATCACCAAAATATAGATCCAGAATATCCTTATATTTGAGATAAAATTTATCAAAACACATAAATGATAACTATATCACATGACAATACTAAGAAGCTTCACCCAAATTTTTTATAGTAAATTTACAAGAAGTATTTTGGGCAATTATCAACATTATTGACAGTATTTGAAGAATCATCATTTTGGATTTGAAATATTCATTTTGTATTCACATTTTGTAGATGTTAGATGCCAATTTGTTGATAAGTCATTAATGATGGTATTGTTGATTAGATCTTCATTATTAAGTCAAGCTAATTTAAAAGTTGACAATTCAATAATTTTCTTAATATCAGAATTCAAAATTTGCAACAATTATAGCCAATAACACAATTAGTCTTGATGTAAATAATAATAAACTAATCTTAAATACTATTACTTCACTAAAAAATATTGAAAACAAAATTATTAAATAAATTTCAGTAGTTACCAATGTATATGAGTGAACTAAAGCTGATACAGCTCTATAGTGGCTGGAAGCCATACTGCCAAAAAAAAAAAAGAATTTGAGTACCCTTAGTAATTTCAGCTAAAATTATTAATAATATTATAATCAAACCAATTTATTGTAAAAAAAAAAGTTTTTACAAAAATTAATATCTGATAATGAAGTAACTATCCTTCTGGTCATGCACTTTAAGAATCACCTTGTACTTTCCCATAGCATCCATCGACTTGAAAAATATAAGTTTACACTTATTTTAGAGCATTTTTTCTATATAAGTCAGCCGTTGCTCACCATGCTGCAATCAATATGTTTCCTCAATTAAATTACAAAGATAAAATTCTGACATATAGATTCAAAATCTGATTTCAACATGGTGAGCAAAGACTGGCTTGTATAGAAAATACGCTCTAAGCATACGCATACAATTATGCATTTCAAGTCAATTCTTACAGGAAAGGGCAAGGTGATTTTTAAAGCACATGATCAGAGGGGTAATTCCTTCATTATAATATTACAGACATGGTGTGCACTATATAAATAACAGAATATTTATTAAATTAAAATTAATATAGTATGTTAATCACTTTAAACAGTTATCTGCTCCCTCTATTTATTCATGAATTTAAATCTACTAACAAAATAATTTAAAAAAGTTGTCAGACTAAATATAATCTTTTAATCTCAATTAAGGAGATAAATGTAAATGAAAATTATTTGTTTTCAGATGATGTTTTTTTTCTTGGCAAATAATGCTTCAGACTTTCTGAAAATATTGCAAGTGTTATCATATAAAAATAAAAAGTAGGACCAAAGATAAGTACTAAAGAAGACTAAATTAACATTCAATGGATTTTCACAAAAGAAAATAAAAATTAATAATCATGAGTTAGAAAAAGTTAACAACTACAAATACCTTGATTACATTATTAACACAGATGAATAAATAATAGATAAAACTGATTGTAGAATTAAACTTGGATAGAGTGTTTTTGGTAGTAATAATTTAAAGAGGTTTTTAACAAATGTGTTACATTAGTTCTCACTTATGAATTTGAGACTTGTATAGTTAATAGAATACTAATCCAAAGAGTTCAGACCAGTCAACAAAGTATGCAAAGATATGTGTTAAAAGTAATAAGAAGAAATCGAAAATGAAATACACATGAGAGAACAAACAGGTATTACTGCCACCATTAAAAGAATTAATGAGATTGAAATGGACTTAGGCTGCCCTTATTGCTAAAAGAGATGATAATAGATGGACAGTTAAAATCTTAATTGGGATTCCAAAATATTGTAAAAGACCTAAAAAGTGACTACATGTGAGTTGGATGGATGAAATAAAAAAGTGTGTTGATGGGTTGTGTAGAAGAAAAGCTAATTCAACTACCCTTGAAGAAATCTTCAAACTATAGACAGTCTACAGTGGTTGAAAATAATGATGATATGAAGGTTTATGATGCCTTAAAAAATTAAAAGTGTTCTCTATTTATTAATTTTTTTTAATAATGTGATGTGTTCAAAAATGTTTAAATTAATTTTTAAAAAAAATTTTTTTTTCATTCTATTTTTATCTTACTTGGCAATCATTCATAGATATAGATGTTCAGCATGGTTTGGCATAGTAATGGAGAGATAGATTCTAGAATTCAAGGTTTGTGGGTCATTATCAACTCTGTCATTTCAAGTGTCTAAAACTTCTTATAAACTTTCAAGCAATAAACTATTCTATTATTTTATTATTGATAGATAATAGATAAAATAATTATATTTATCAATTTGTTAAATAAATTTCTAAATCTCATACCCTTGTTGACAACTGTTATTATTTATGCCCTGCAGTTTGGAAGGTTCCAGGATCGATTCTGGCAATCACAGGTCTGGCGTTCAAACTTTTTATGACATCCTGAGCAATAAAGGTCTATGCCCTTTTTAAAATAATATTTATAATAATGATTTTTGTATGAATACTTTTCTATTTCATTTAGTAAAACACTGATGTTTTTAATTTGTTTAAAATAAGATTCATTATTCCAATGTATATTGTGATGTTTGTAGAAGTATTAATGAAAATTGAAGCTTAATATTCTCACTGTCTTACTTTAATTGTTTAATTTGTAAGAGGTATGTAATTAACTTTTCAAAGTATTATTAATATATCCTTCTTTATGTATTGATAAAATTATAAAAAAATAAACAAATCCACCTTTATTACTACTCTTACAATGCTTGTCTTTTTAAAATTAACCACCATTACAGTTTCAATTGACCAGCAATCTTCTTCAGAGCTATGAGATAAATATAAATACATGAATCACAAATAGTTTAACATTAAACAAACAACATATCTCCTTAAAAATTGACTCATTTTTTATATCTCATTCCATATATAGACTTATATGTATACATACCAAATATCAATCACACTATACATACATATATCTATACTATGCACCAGTATAGTATAATTGATGAATATATATATATATATATATATTTGTTATGTATGCATATATATCTACATATGGAATAAGATGTAAAAAATGAGTCAAATTATAAGAAGATATGTTGTTTGTTTAAATAATAAACTATTTGTGCATTTATATATTTGTATATATTACATAGCGCTGAAGAAGATTGCTGGTCAATTGAAACTGTAAGGTTGATTAATTTTAATATAAATTAGCATTGTAACAGTAATAAGAAAGGTGGATTTCTTTAATTTTTTACAATTAACTTTTTACGATTATTTACATAAAAAGATTAGTAAATTGAAAATTTTATACTAAAAAGTATTAAAATAAAATCAAAACATTTGGTGTTTTAAAAATGAAAATAAAAAAAATATATACACCTGGGTCTCATTTTATGCAGTAGATAGGTTCCTCAGAAAATGCACACAAAAGAAATCACACAAAAATAGACTTAACTTACTTTGAAAAATGGGGGATAGGTTCAGTAATTTTCAGAAATCGCATAAAAGCAAAGCAACAATGAAAAATTTCTTTAAAATTCACATTAAAGAAATAAGGAAATAAAGTATGACTAATAAAAAATTTCAAATATTTGAAAAAAATTAATACAAGACAAACTTTTTTACTTTTTTTATTAACTACAGTATTTAATTTTACATTTTTTTATACATATTTTAATCATTACCACTATTTGACAATATGCGTTCATTTGTAAACTGGTAAGAAATCAGATTCATGATGTGATGTACAACTAGCGCCACTTTCAGTCTTGTGCTGTGTTAATGGTTTTCTGTTTCTATATTAAAAAAATGAGATTGCAATCAAAACAAAAAGATTATACATTATCATTAGAAAGATTATTTTCAGTTTACAAAATCAATAAAATCTTCGTTATTATTTATTTTAAAAATCTAAAAAATTATTTATTTCTGTTATATCTAACAAAATACGTTTTAAAAGTTTAAAATTTTTGAATATTTATTGCAATATTTTTATACATAAGTATAAATCTATTATTATTATTTACTCATTAGTATAAGTAGGTTATTTACATAGAAGCTAAGATTCTAAATACAGCTTCAGGCCATATTCATGTTAGCTGCTAATATAACGTTATATTTTTGAAAAAAAAAAGTATTTCAAGTCAAAATAAGTTATTAATAATTTAAATTTCTTGATATCTAATAAATATAGTGAAATATGAAAGATATTAAGAAGAAACATGAATCGCATAACTTCAAAATCACATTAAAATAATCCGCATAAAATGAGACTCGGGTGTATAGGTGTATATAAGAATAATACTACATTATAAAATAGAGCATATGATCAGTTTTTGAATATGTCATGTAATATTTGAGCACCTGTGAATATAACACTTTCATTTAGTTTGCTAAATTGAGGATTTAATTAGAAGGGATTTGAATTCAGGTTTTTAAGTTCAGCTATCCACTCCATCTTATGTAATCGATACACATGACCACATATCATGAGAAAAAGATAAATGATCTCCAATATACATATTTCATGGGGAACCAACCAGCACTCATTAGTTGGTATATTGAAGATCATTTATCTTTCTCTCATGTATGTGGTCATGTGCATTGGTTAGTTACATAAGATATAGTGGATAGCTGAAGAGCTTAAAAATATGCATTCGAATCCCTCTAATTACATCTAAAATTCAGTATACACATTACATTTAAAATTCCGTTGTAGCAACAACTTTCGTCATTTGTACATAAACATACTCATAAAAATTCAGTTTTATGATAATCTGTTATTTAATATTTAAAAGTAACTTTAAATCTAGATCTCAACTTCCTATAGTCACATAATTCTATAATTATGATACTCGGTATTGAAAGTCTCAGTTTTAAATAAATTTTCTTTATTACAAATTGAAACCTGTTCTATTGTTTAATTAAAATGTTTTAACATTTTTTAAACCATTACATTTATTGCAGAAAAACAGGTTAAAAAATTATTGTAGAATTTTGTATTCAAATATTAAATGTGAGGATTTTTTTTTACTTTAATTAACTCGGAATTGATGTAGCACTTTTAAATCCTGAATTACCATTTTATCACTGCGTAAACCATATAGATACAAAAATATTTTTATGGTTAAAAAAGTGATAAATATTTAACGTTACTTTATTTATGAGTTTTTTAAATTACAACCCATGTTACCACAACTAATATATTTAAGTATGCGTGCGCGAACACACTCCCATATATAATAATGTTTTCCTAAAAGTTTGTGATGATGGTGTTTTAGTTGTATTTTTACATTGGAATATTTCCATCATCTAATATGAATACTGAATGTCTTTAGAAAAATTTAACTTTATTTAAATATTCCAAATACATTCAACTGTTAGTAATAGCATTCAGATTAATATATGCATAATGTTTTGAGAAGTATTATTCTTTCCTCTTCTTGAGGTGTTGCTGGCCTGACCAGTGACAGTATGAAGATAGAAATTAGATCTGGAGCTTTAGATTCTTTGAGTATTGTATTTTAAGGTAACACTCTAACCAACTGAGCCATCCTGCCAAAGGCAACAGTCAGTAGAAATTTCATATACTTATCTATGAGGTTCCTCCTGATTTCTCCATTTTTTTCCAAGAGAAAAGTTGATTAGTGGTTTCAATACATTATGTATAGTCACACTAGGTTGACTTATGGGATTGTTTGCCATTGTCATGTGAACAGTTTCTTTAAATTTTCTTTTTTGTACCTTTTCTTCTTTATCCAATATTTTTGTATTCTCCCAATTGAACACATGGTCTGCTATCTTAGATACATCTGTTGAGTTCTTGCAAGTGCTTTTTAATGGGATGACTGGTCTCACCAATATACATTCTTCCACAATCCCATAGTATTTCATAGATGCAGTTTTTTTCCCAGCATTTTAAGTTTAGGCTTTGTAGATGTTAGAATTTCTCATAGGGGGGGGGTATGGCTCTGGTAAGCTGTTCTGATGTTATTTTGATTGCAAATTTTCCTTAATTTGTCTGCTATTTTTGGTATGTATAGGTACACTACAGTACCAATAATTGATTTTTCTTTTGATGTTTCTTTTTGTTGTCTATTTAAGTTTTTCTTAATAACAGCTGATGGATAACCATTTTTCATAAGAGCTTGTTCTATATAAATCTTTTCTTTTTTAAATCACTGGTTTTATAACAAACTTCTTTTGCCTGTTCCATGGTGATAGTATAACTCCATGTTTTGTTTCTGGTATGATTGGATGTATAGGCTAAGTATTATCCTATATGTGTGGGTTTTCAATAAATTGTAGTTTGATTTTGCCATGAGGGAGTCTTGTCACAAGAACATGTTCTGATTCTATTGTGAATTTAATTGAAGGGGATATGTTGTTGATGTATTTGTAGTCCAACATATAAATATAACCATATATAATAACAATCTCGATCTAAAAAAATATCAATGATAAGTTGACGATAGTAGTATGAAAAATATTTTCAGTTTATTTGACAGTGATTGTAAAAGATTTAGTTAGTTTGGAAGTGTACTTTGATACAAATAATTATTTTATCTTCTTTCAACTGCCATATGTAATTCTTCAAAGATTTGAACAAACGACATCTGAACTGAATTAAGAAAAAACATCGTTGTAGTAGATCAATTTGGTAAGAAGAGATTTTGAAGAGATAGTGAATAATTCAGCTATTTTTTATTTAATGAAAGACCAAGAATGATTTTAGTCATATTTAATTTTTTTTTTTCAATTTTGCTGACAATTTTAAAAATTGTTTTGATATATATAAGACTAAAGATTATGAATATTTTATATACACAAGACGTCAAGTGTGAACAATTTATTATAATTTTATTTATTATAATTTTTTTTGTTTTGATTGCTATACTATTAAGAGAGATTAATAAAAACAATATATAAGAAATAAGAAAAAAGGGCATGCCAGTGGCTAATTGCTAAAGAGTTTAACGCTAAAGCATTCCAACATCTCTTAATTAATAGCAGACTTGTAAGTAAAAACACAAAAAGAAAGTGCTACTTTGTATAGAACCATTCAAAATTTGTTCTTTAACAATTAACAAAATGTTTGTAAATGGCATTCAGTTTTCAATATATTTAATTTACATAATTAACTGACTATGAGATACTGTCCTTGATATAGATAAGTAAAATAACACGAAATATTCCACTGCAAGTCAATCCACTGTTTAGCTAAAAACTAAATTATGGACTATACAAAAATTTACAAGTTCATTTTAATTTGAACTCAGATCAAACTGTACGAATATTTAAAATTTCATTTAGATTTGAACTCAAGACCTCAGGCATTACAGAAATGATGCGCAAACTCCTACAACGTAATACAATTTCATTTCCTACATATGAATATCATTTCATTTTCAATCGTTATCAATTAAACAGGAATATGAAGTTCAGTCCAGTGTTCCTAACCATAATTTTATTTTTCCACATCGTTTCAGGAGTCTTTTTTATCTTATTTATCCACTTTTCATTGGGTCTGTTTTAAACATTTTGCAATTGCCTGGAATCCATTTTAAAACTTCAATTATTTATTTTATTAACATTTCCAGCTGAGCTCCATTTCCCTCCTTCAGTGATGTCAGTGATAAATTCAAGCATCTTTCCTACATTTTACTTTTGACCCCCCCCCTATATTAATCTTGACATATATATCTCTTCATTATTTTGCTGCATAATTTGTAGTCTTGCTATTATTTTTCTATTAAGTATCCAAGTATCAAACTTATAGATAAATATTTTTATTAAAAACAATTCTTTTAAAGTTCATAAGTATTTTTTTATCATTAAAAATGTAAATTAATAAAATAGATTATTCTGAACTTTAACATAAATTAGTAATAAAAATTATATACAACAGCTATGTAAATATATGTATATTAATAATGATTACATATAAAAAGCCTTTTTCATATACATATAAAAAGCCTTTTTCAGCACACGATTTCATGCCCTTACCAAATGTTAATCATCTACTTTCATGCTAATCAATTATTGAGATACAGCACTCTCTAGTGTTCTATAATGGAACGAAAATAAAAATAAAATAAAACATCAGTAAAATAGAACAATACCTTCATATAGAGATCTAAATACCTTGATGAGATTATTACTACAAATTAAAATATAATGAATAAGATTAATCATAGAATTAAACTTGGATGAAATGTTTTTCGTAGAAATAACTTATTATTAGAAAGAAATATGCTTATGTGATTGAAAAGGATGGTTTTTAATAAATGTGTGTTTCCTATTTATAGATTTGATACTTAGACACTTAACAGAAGACCAATATAAAGACTTGAGACCACTCAATGAGGTATAGAGAGGTGTAAGCTAGAAATAAAAAGAAGAGAGTGAAAACAAAATACATGGGTGACAAAACAAACAGGAATTAAGAAACTGAAATGGAGTTGGGCTAAACATAATTTTAAAAGAGATAATAATAAATGGACAGTTAAAATATTAAACTGGATTCCAAGAGTTTGTAAAAGACTTAGAAAGAGACCACATGTGAGATGAATAAAACGAATAAGGAAATGTGCTGGATATGGGGAGAAAAGAGGCTACATATTGAAGATGGAGTGAACTTGGAGAGACTTTATTTTGCAGTGGATCAGTAATAGTTAAAAATGATGATGATGATAGAAATCCAATATAACTTCATAAAATTAACAATATAACATGAATAAATAATACATTTGTTATACAACTTTAAATATACTTTGTTATATATATTTTTTAATATTAAATTATTTCTCCAAACGGCACCCATCACAAGTTTAATTCTCTGATTAATTTTATCTTTTATGTTTTGTATTAGTAATTTGATCAAGGTATTTATTACAGTCAATAAATTTTTATTTTTAAAAACATATCCAGGATTATTTTAGCTAAAAAAGGCAAAGCTCTCCACACAGTAGTGCCACTCAGCACAAGCTAGAGTAATCAATGGATGCCAGAAGGTTTCTACATAAAATTCCTATTTAGTGCCTACTCATCCAATATCCCCAGACTAGTTTCTAGCTTGTGGATATCATCAGTGAGAAGTCTTGGATCTGAGAGCACTGCACCTAGATCTTAGAATCTAATGCAACCCTCCAGCAACCACTTTTTATCTCTACTTAACTACAAAACTATGAGAATTGAAAACACAAAAATATTTTCAATCCGAGATCATTAGCTTATATAGTGATATATATCTGAACTCAGTTCAGTACCCATACATTTTGGGGTCCTTGGTTCTTTAATAACCATAGCCACCACTATCCTATTAAGCAGGATTGGTATTAAACCACTAAACATCACATGATAACCATTTCTTATGCTTTCTCATAACTGTTATTAAAGAAGAGTAGGAACTAGATAGGGATTTTATGCACAAGCCTTCTTGAATCCATTGATTATACTATTTTGCAATGAGTGGCACTACTGTATGGAGAGTTTTGCTTATTTTTAATAACAGTTATGAGAAAGCATAAGAAATGGTAATCATGTGATGTTTAGTGGTTTAATACCAATCCTGCTTAATAGGATAGGGGTGGCTATGGTCATTAAAGAACTAAAGACATCATAATGTGTGGGTACTGAGCTGACTTCAGACCTATATGACTGTATAAGCTAATGAGCTTGGATTGAAAATATTGTTTTCAATTTTATTCAGATAGTTTTGAAGTAGAGATAAAAAATGGCTGCTGGAGGGTTGCATTAGATTCTAAGATCTAGGTGCAGTGTTCTCAGATCAAAGGCTCCTTACTGACAAAAGCCACAAACTAAAAACTAGTCTAGGGATATTGGATGAGTAGACACTAGATAGGGATTTTATGCACAAGACTTCTGGCATCCATTCATAACTCTGGCTTGCACTGAGTGGCACTACTGTATGGAGGGTTTGGTCTGTTTTAATAACAGTTATGAGCAAGCATACAAAATGGTCATTATGTGATGTTTAGGGGTTTAATACCAATCCTGCCTCATAGGATAGTGGTGGCTACGGTTATTAAAAAACCAAAGACCAAAACATATGGATGCATAACTGAGTTCAGACCTATATGACTGTATAAGCTAATGAGCTTGGATTGAAAATAGTGTTTTCAAATTTTATTCTCATAGTTTTGTAGTTAAGTAGAGATAAAATGTGACTGCTGGATAGTTGCATTAGATTCTAAGATCAATGTGCAGTGCTCTTGGATCCAAGGCTCCTCACTGATGAAGGCCACAAGTCAGAAACTAGTATTGGGATATTGGATGAGTAGGCACTAGATAGGGATTTTATGCTCAAGCCTTCTGGCATCCATTGATTACTCTGGCTTGCACTGAGTATTACTAATGTATAGAGAATTTTGCCTGCTTTAATAACAGTTATGAGCAAGCATAAGAAATAGTGATCATGTGATTAGTGATTTAATTATTTTAGCTGTTAATACTTAACTTTAGTTCTGCCCTGTATCATTTAGTGTGGTGGGAAAATGTCAGAAGGTTTTCAGATTGTTTCCAATTCTGGTACTTCCAGCACTCAAACTTTTTAAGAACTTTTGAGAAATAAAGTATTTCAATTATTTATTTTATTCATTTAACATTAGTCCTAATTTTTTTGCATTCATTCAGTAACTATTGCAAAATTTCCTGAGCTCAGACATTATCCATATAAACATTTTGTTCATATTTATTTAAAATTTTTTTGATTAATTTTATTTATCAAATATATTTATTAATTAATTTAACTTCAAATATTTATAACTATTAATGGATTGATTAATTTGATGGATATTTTAGAATAATTTGTATACAGCCTGTCCATTAAAGCATGAAGATTCTCTATCTTAATATATATATATCTGAGCACTTATTGCATATATATGTAGAGAGGAAAATCTGGACCAACTGATCATTGCTGGTTTAGCATGAAATATGTATGTTGGTGATTATTTATATTTTTGATATATATATATATGTGTGTGTGTGTGTGTTCAAGTGTATCAGTGTTATGAGATAGTGTTGTGAGTTGTGTGAAAGTCTGTGCTCATATACCCTATATATTATACAAATAAATAGAGGTTGAAATAGCATTCAATCATAACCATTTTTCTAGAGAAACAATTCAAATATAATTTATAAACTAAATATAAATAATCACTTTAGAAATACATTATATGAATTAAATATAGATTAACATCAATCTCTCTAATAGATAAAGAATAGTCATAATTTCTAATGATTATACAATGCCTTATTTATTAAATTTGCCATAAACATTTTTTATAACAAACACTTTTACACTATAATGTTTTTTACATTATCCTTCATGATTGTTTTGATCATATTTCTAATACTATTTATTTTTAAATCTATATTCTGTAGTGTATATCAATACATTTTAATTTATTTATAAGAAATATAACTTTACAAATGAAAAGCATTCTTAAAAATAATATTTGATATTTGAAAATATATTTAAAAAAAGTAATATTACTTTTCTCCTCTTCATTTGTATTAGTAATTTTATTCAATGTTTTTAACATCTGCAACTACCTAAGATGAGGGAACTACTTCATAAGAGGTGAATAATAAAACCTTTTGGTCATAGACATTAAAATTGGTTTGCTGAATAAAAATGTTTTAAAAAGTAATAAACTGGAATATGTAATCATATCAATAATTTTTTTTCTTATTGGATTACTGATAAAAATAATTAATGAATAAAATATTTATTATTTGAATTCCATTGTTAAACCTGAAAGAATTACTAAACCATCATAAAGCAATGAAATTCTGTTTTGAAATTTAAAATTTCACTTATAATTATTAAAAATGTTAAAAATTGGCCATTAGGATGTATGTGAAGACATGGTCAACTATAATTTTGGTTTTTATCATTATAACATATTCGTGGCTTTTTTAAAAAAATATTTTCAAATAAAATTAACTATTATCATGAAAATGTTTATTTTAAAATAAATATATAATCATAAATACACTACGAAAATATACATTTTTTAATAACACAAAAGAAAAACACTTGCAAATATTAATAATTTATATTAATCATTTATTAGACTAGAGATTATCTACTTAATAAATAATATTTCTGTAGTGTTGTAGTAAAAACTACATAGAGAAATATGCTCCCAAGCAATCTCAAACTTTGAAGACATGATGTGATGCACTATGACTTCTCCTTATACAGAGTCAGGAATCTCTCAGCAACTATACCCAGAAAAACCTGTTAGCCACTTTGAACCCCTTTCCATTCCCCACCCCAAGTTTCCCCATATTCTTTTCTACCCTGCTCCATCCCATTTTCACAATATAATCTTTGTCAACTCCATGGCTTTTAGATCTAAAACCTCCTTATCTTTTCCCAAACCCAGCATAAAACCAATAAGCCACTTTCTGTATAATCACTTTGTTTATATTTATTCTTCTACAACTTCATTATTTGTATCCTTTCTGCTTTCATCCATTTACATTCAATTAACAGATGCCTAATATTTTCTATACCATCCTTACACAGCTTGCAGATTGAATCACCCATATTTCTCCATTTACATGTATATTCCCTTGTTGCTAAAGATCCCATTCAAGCCTTAAACAGTAAACTACTTTCCTTGCTATTATCATAAATTAACTCACACCCAATATTCTGTTTACTTCTATAAATATTTAAACTCTTTTTACTCTCCATACTAGCTCTCCATCTCTCCAACTCCCTATTCTTTATTAATGCATCTATTCTTCTATCCCATTCCTTAACACTAAAACACTCAACAATTCTCCTAACACAATCATCCCACCTTTTGTATAAGTATACTGACATAAATTCTTTATCTAAATCTTCTGCATAATGCATTACCTTTCACACCCATCTTGTTGCCTGCCCTTTATTCATAACCCAATTAAATACTATTTTGGCTATTCTTTTATTATCCATAAACTGTAATCTACCAAACATTTTCATTTTGCTTTTTGCATCTCTCATATAAAAACTTGACCATCCCATTTCTCCTTGAATTGCCTCCTTTGCCATCCACACTTCTGCATCTAATGCATGTCTTCCTACTTCTCTTTGTACTTTTTCTAAGTAATCTAATATTCCTTTACTAACACATAACACATCATTACCATATGTTAACCCTGCTACTGCCACTCCCTTCCATACAATCCTAGCTACATCATATTTATTATAGGAGAACACTGTTAATTTCTTTATCAATCCCTTTCTTTTCTTTGCTTCATTTATCAATTTTTTCTCCCATTCATCCAAGC
This sequence comes from Epiperipatus broadwayi, assembly GCA_028023455.1. Taxonomy (NCBI): domain Eukaryota; kingdom Metazoa; phylum Onychophora; class Udeonychophora; order Euonychophora; family Peripatidae; genus Epiperipatus; species Epiperipatus broadwayi. The sequence goes on from JAQFVV010000254.1 coordinate 767,561, forward strand.
AATTTCTCTGATTACTTAAAACGATTCCCAAATAGTTATATCTATTCACCACACTTAACTTTATATCCCCCAATAAAAATTCTTTGTCTTCTCTTTCCCCAATATTAATCATCATTACTTTTGATTTTTCTTCACTAAATTTAATTCCCATCTCTTTACCCCTTCGTGCATGTCCTCAGCATAACTTCCATATCTTCCCTTCTTTCTGCACACAAAAAAACATCACAAATAAAAGACCTGACAATGTGTATACTCCCTTGTCACCTATTAATGGTATATCTATCCCTCTTCCTAGTCTTTCTATTGCTCTCTCCATTTCTCTCAAATACAACAAAAAACAAAATAGGTGACAGAGGACATCCTTGCCTTATTCCCATTCCATTTTTAACTTTAACTGTGATGTTGATGTGATGTACCATGACTTCTCCTTAAATGGAGTCAGGAATCTCTCAGCAACTATGCCCAAAAAAAACTGTTAGCCACTTTATATTCCCCTTCCATTCCCCACCCTAAGCTTTCCCATAATCTGCTCCATCCCATTTCCACAACATAATCTTTGTCAACTCTATGGTCTTTATATCTAAATCCCCCTTATCTTTCCCAAACCCAGCATAAAAACCAATAACCCACTTTCTGTATAATCACTTTGTTCATATTTATTCTCCCTTAATTGTACCCTTTCTGCTTTCAAGCATTTACATTCAATCAACAAATGCTTAACATTTTCTATATCTTCCTTACACAATTGTGGATTTGCTTGCAAAAGAGCCCCATCAAGTGGGAAAAAATAATACTACATTTTTAAAATACAATAATAGCTTCAACTATTGTTATTTTCCGGAATCTATTTTGAAGAAACATTTTGAAAAATGTCTGGTTGAATTTTAATTCAAAAATCAGGAATTAAATTGGAATTTAATTTTGAATAAAAATATTCATCTTTATGCATCTCTTCTTACCTTAAAGCAGCTAAGAATTTTTGAATAGGTGTAAGTCAGTAGTGATATTTTCAGGTTTATTTTAAAATTAATCAATAAGTTTATGCTACCAAATGAATGCAAAACTGGAAAATTAACACTACAAGTAGCCACAAAGTTATTGCAGCACCCTCCATCATATGAAGAACTGCAATTCTATGAGTGAAACACTTCACAAAGGAAAGAATCAACATATCCTTATATTTATTTTATATTTTTCAACAGTTTACCATGCAAAAATTTCAACCAATAGTAAAACTCTCTTGATTGTAGATTCTATATAGCTAATTGATTCTCACTCAATGTTACCTGTGGACTTTTCATATCCAGAGACAAGAATAAGGCTAAATTTTAATATGTGATTTGAAGAACAGGATTACTTGTCAATGACTTTTTACCCTGATGACTTAATTATCATAAACCAATTAGATGACTTATTATCAAAGTTTCATTTGTATTTAAATTAACTGCAATTCCATCTTTGTATTCAACATTTTATAGTTCATTGCATCAGTAACCTATAGTTTGAAAACAAGAATTAACTCAAAAATAAAAATAGTAGAAATGAGAAAATTTGAGTTCGTGAATATCAACACCCTCAATTGTGTTAGTAGCATCACAAATCATCGCTCACTGAGTTGTATTCTCATCTAGTGCTCTCAGCATGCACTCAGCATGTTGTTGCTAACAAAGTGAACACATTATTGTTTACAAACAGGCAAATCACATTGATAGGGGTGCATCATAAAATGGTTCCATATTTCCAAAACTTTTTAAAGCAGTATTACAAAAAATACTTTGTGGATTAAAATGAAAAGATTCGTTTGTTTTTACAAATAGTGCTTCAGAGTTTCAAAATATGCTGCAAGAGTGTGATAAAAGTAAGAAAATAACCTAAATTTAAATGCTAAAAAGACTAAAGTAATATCCAATGGATTTTCTCAAAAAAAAAAAAACAACAACTAAAGATTAATAATCATAAATTAGAAAAAAAATTATAACTTAATGAATGAAATTAATTATAGAATTAATCTTGGATGGAGTGCTTTTGACAGCAATAACTTAATATTAAAAAATATATGCCTATGTGTTTTTTTTTAAAAAAAGGTTGAGTTTTACACTTCTTAGTTGTGAGAGAAGAACAATTCAGAGACTTCAGAACACTTACTGAAGTATGAAGAGTTATACGTTTGGAATAATAAGAAGACATTGAAAGTAAAAAACTTGAATTTAAAAAGCAACAGATATCACTAACCATATTGAAAAGATTAAGAGAGTAAAATAGAACTGGACTGGATGTTCTGATAAAAAAGATGATGAATGATGGACAGCCAAAGTCTTAAATTGGATCCCAGAAGATTATAAAAGACTGGACATAGTATTAAAAGAAATGATAATAAATGGACAATTTAAATTATAGATTGAATTCTAAGAGATAGTGAAAGAGGTACAATGAAAGCATGTGTGATTGTTGGCTAAAATAAGGAAGTTTGTTGATGTAATGTGGAAAAAAGTTAAGAATCAGAAAAACTAAATTAAACATGGACAGACTTTATTCCTATAATGGATTGATAATAATTGAAATGTTGATGATAAATATGATATAAAATAAGATTCTATCCTATTCTGCACAGTGGTAGTAATGTTTAAATTTGGAACATAGTTGACAAATGGACTATTTTTGTGCCTTATATATTATAACCATAGAATAATTCAGAATTGTGTTACTATATTCATCAATCAATCAATAGCATTCTATCCAATAAACAGGTTCATAGAGCAGTGACATCACCAATTCATTCATTTCAACATTGCATTCTCTTCATTGCCCAGCACTTCAATTCCATCTAACTCTTCCCATCTCTTATATCATTCAGCAATGTCAATCTTGTCCATTCTTTCTTTTTGTTTTCACTCATCATTCCCTCCAAAACATTTGTTATTAAACTATATTTTCTTCTTAATATATGTACAATCCAGATCTCTTTCTAATTTCCTCCATCACTCTTCTTTTTTCATTTACTCTTTTCAAAACTTCTTCATTTGTTATTTTACTCATCCAGATGATTTTTCTCATTTTTCTCCATGATCACATCTCAAAAGCTTCCAATCTATTTCTAATTTTATTACTCAATGTCCACATTATGATAGTACATTCCATACAAAGCATTTAATTAATCTTCTTCTTAATTCTCTTTTGAAAGGTCCATAAAATATTTTCTTTCTCTTAATAAATGCCTCTTTTGCCAATGCTGGTTTTCTTTAACTTCAATTTCACTTCTTCCATCCTCACTCAATCAACTCCCCAAATATCTAAAGCTCTTTACCCGTTCAACTATGTTATCATGGATTTCAATTTGCAGTCTTTCTGCATTCCTTTCTATCCAGAAATACTTACTCTTCTCAATGTTAAATATCCATTCCTTATTCCATACATCCTTCCTCCAATTTATTCAACACATTCTGAAGACACTTTTTATTCTCAGCTATAAGAGCCATATTAACCACAAATTTTATACATTTTATTATTCTACTTTCAACATTTGCTCCTCCACAGTCTAACATGTCTTTTAAATAAATATTAAAAAGAATAGATGGCATAATGAGTCCTTGCCTAACTCCTCTTTCCATATTCACTTCATCAATCTCATTTTTCTCCAGTCTAATTCTTAACTTTTTCCCAGTATACATATTCCAAAATAATATTCTTCTTTTCCAAAATACTCCTTTATTTTCTTAAGATGATCATATGTTTATTTCATATTACTCTATCAAATGCTTTTTTAAAATCCACAAAACATATACCAATTCCTTTATCTTTTTCAATATATCTCTCTGCATTTGTTAAACAACACTAGCATCTTTTGTACTTTTCCCTCTCTGAAAATTAAACTGTTTTCTACAATATAATATTTTACTTTCCCATAATCTCTTTCATTTAAAATCCTCAATAAAACTTTTGAAGCATGAGATAACAAACTTATTGTACTGTACTGTTCACATTTAACAGCCTTCTTCTGTTTAGCATTGGTGTAGGATTAAAGAAGGATTGTTAAATCAGCCAAAAAATAAGATAGACAGTATTCAATTAAAAAAAGCTAAATGATTTTGGATAATGGAAGATATGTTGGAAAAAATGGAAGGATGGACAAGATGGAAGAATGTCAATGCTGAGGAAGGTTACATAATGAGCTAAGAAGCAAAACAGATTTAGAAAAAGAAAAATCGTTGAAACAAGGGTGTAGAGAGAGAAATATTTCAACAGGTGTAAAATATGATTTGGTATTTGATAGATTAGTAATGTCACTTGGGATAAAATGAAGTAGTTAGCAAGCGAAATTGTGAATAAGAATAAAATGAGATTAACTGATAGCAATGATATATTGAAAATGTGGAAATAATATCTTCAGTGACTATTTAGAAAAGAAAATAATTCAATTAATTATGAACTTGAAAATGAAGATATTGAAGTAGATGGTAAAGGGATGGACATAATGACAGATGAAGTAATAAAGTCAATTACACTAATGAAGAATGGTAAGGCTGTTGGATTTGATACAATAACTATAACATTTTTGAAAGAAATAAAAGAATTTACTATGAAGAAAATAATTGGGACTTTGCAATATAATATATAAAAGTGGAATTTGGCTACCAATAAAACAAACATTAATTCTGAATAAAACAGCATAAGTAAAGGATCAGTCTCTTACATATTAGCCACAAAGTTGTTAAGTATATTGATAGTGATATCTCTATATTTGAAAATCAGCTCTATTTTGTGTATGTATATATATACAAAGTTGTTAAGTATATATATATATATATATATAATATTTTGGAGTGATGAACTTTCCAAGCGCTATCAGTCTGACTACCAAGCAGGTAAAAATGAAAGGATGTTGAATTAAATTTAAAATAGATAGTGCTTACAAAATTCATTAATTCAAAAATATTGCTTTTTGTAAAGGTGTTTAATCATCACTTTATACATGCATGCATGCCCGCACACACACAGGTCTCCATAAAGGAATTGAGGTAAGAGAGTAAAGATATACCAAACTTTTTCTCAAAACATTTTACCTTGTACTTAATTGAGAGTATTTCATTTACTTAATAAATTTAGAGTTGGAGTATTAATCTGGTTATTACATAATATTAACAATTGGAAACATATATATATATATATATATAAGCACAAGAAAATATATGTTTCATCAGCATTATCAGTTATTTATAATAAACAAATATGATTATTCTAACTTCAGAAAACAGAAAAAGAATTGTTACAAGATATGTTTTAGATTCTTTGATTTAAAAATATCTTCTTACATTTACTTATGTTTATCTATTTTAATATCATTAGAAAAAGAAAGGCTTTAAACTTTTTTATATGTGCCTTAAATGTTTGTATAATAGTCAAACAATATAGTATTTGACTATAGAGGGAATCTCTCAAACCTCAGCACAAGGTAGAGACTTTATAAAATTAGTAAGGCTGTCTTATCTTTAACCTAAATTCTTAATTATATAGGCCAGTAAAAGATCTAATATTAACTTGTCAATTGCAAGATTCTACATATGTTAATTTGTGAAAGGAAATACTAAATTTAAATGTAAAGAGAGTAACATCTTCATGCTCTCACATCAAGATTCTTGAGATTGGCCTATACAAGTAAGAATTTATATTAAAGATAAAATGCCACTCTTAAAGTCCCTATCTTGTGGTGAGGTTTGAGAAGTTCCTCTATAGTCCAAAACTACATCATTTGGCTATCGTAAAAATGTTTAAGGTGCATGTGAAAAAAGGTTCAAGCCTTTCTCTTTCTGATTATATACTACATGTGCACTTGATAAATAATTAAGATATTATTATTTTAAAGTTGTGAAAACCTCTTAAAATGTATGATCTAGTTTTAAATACTATAATGATAGAAATGTTTGTGCTAAGGGATGGCAATAAATGAGAAGCATAAATGATTGGTTATTTGCTTGGCTATAGTGTACTATTACTACTGCATTACTTGCTACAATAATATATAATGATGATGATTGTGATGATGATGTTAAAGTAAGAGAAAATAATTGAGTTTTTAATAAAAAAGAAAACAGCATTTGCTATTATTTTGGTAGCATAAATAAAAACAATTTCATTTATAAGTTGAATGATACTATTCATTTTAGTTATTACAGCTTTTACACTTCATATATATTGTATAGTAACCTGCCAGAAAGGGCACCCAGGAACCATCAGAGCAAGATAAGCAGTGACATTACCAAGCAGGTAAAAGCAATAATCAAATAATAATAATAGTAACCACTTATCTCAGAACTGCTTTAACAAATAATTACTTATTAATAAATAATTGCCTAGCTCAGAATAATAATATAAGAATGATAATAAATTTAATCATAAAACTGTGTTCTCATACTAAGGTATACAGACCACTTTAAAGTCAAATAAGTATCAAAGACCCATACTTGTCTGCATAGAAATACCACTGAATTCCAACCCTTTAAGAATTACAATCATATCTCTATGACTACTATAATAATCCTATTTAAATAAAGATAAAATAATATTCCAACTAAATATGTAAGAATAATGATAGTAAAATTTATTATAAGAGTAAAATAAATATTCTAATTTTAATTTGAAGTAAATCTTGATCTAAATCTTTATGTTTTAATCTTAACCTCAGGGATATCATATTACAGAAGGAACAAACCATAGGATATTGGATAACAAAGGGCACTTTTATGGAAATCAAATAATTCAGACAAAATTTAGAAAAATATAAATAATAATATTATTAAACAAACTAGAATAACTTTGCTCTGCAATATGATAACTAAACTGTAAAATTAATTACTTTAGATCTTATAGGAATTTTACTTAATTTTTAAAAAAATCCCTATTATAATTTTAAAAATATAATAAAAAAATATAATTTGGATTATTACAATATGAAGAAATCATCTCTCATGATGACTATTAATAACAATAGCCTTTAATACTATAAATATGATATCACTACTATTATAATGAAAATATTTAAGATTGATTTTATCTCAACATAGGTGTGATGAGAATCTCAGCCTCAGGGTGGTCTTCGAGCATTCCATCATCAGATTTTCAATTGGATGGATGGTTGAAGAGTTAGAGTGTGGAGTGGATTGAAGCCTGTCCAATCAAGTATGAAGATTGGCTATCTTAATATATATCTGAGCACTTATTGCATATATGTGTGGAGATGATAATCTGGACCAACTGATGATTTCTGGTTTAGCATGAAATACGAATATTGGTGATTATTTATTTTTTTGACATATGTGTGTTCAGGTGTATCAGTGATATGAGGTAGAAGAAGGCAAAACTCTCCATACAGTAGTGCCACCCTGTGCCAACCAGAGTAATCAATGGATGCCAGAAGGCTTGTGCATAAAATCCCTATCTAGCGCCTATTCATCCAATATCCCCAGACTAGTTTCTGGCTTATGGCCTTCATCAGTGAGGAGCCTTGGATCTGAGAGCACTGCACCTAGATCTTAGGATCTAATGTAACCCTCCAGCAGCCACCTTTTATCTCGGCTTAACTACAAAACTATGAGAATGAAATTAGGGATTTTATGCACAAGTCTTCTGGCATCCATTGATTACTCTGGTTGGCACAGGGTGGCACTACTGTATGGAGAGTTTTGCCTTGTTTAATAACAATTATGTGCTAGTATAAGAGGTGGTGATCATGTGATGTTATGAGATAGAGTAATGAATGGTGGGTTGTATAAAAGTCTGTACTCATATACCCTACATATTTTAATTAATAAAGTAATTGGCATAAGGATATCCAAATATAGCTCTGTTTCCACATCTTAAAATAAAAAGTTATGTATTTGAATATAAAAATAAGTCAAATCATAATATTATTGATTATTACTAATTTTAAATACATAACAGAAATTTCTTAAATCTGCTATAAAATAAACATATATGATCATTAAGCATGGCACTCTTGTGAATGATTCGATAGATTTTGATTTCTTCAATAGTTTTTATGAAGCAATTATAATTCATGAACCAATTATCATATACATTTTAATAAAACCATTATCTGCATAAATCATTCTCATTAATATAATAAGTATTTCAAATAAAATAATTTATTATCAGTGTGAAATTTAAATATAATGTAAGATTGAATCAAATTAGGATCTGTGATGATAACAAATAGAAATAGAAAAACGTAAATAATGTCAAAATGACAAAACTTTAAATTTCACAAAAATTAACATTATAAAAACAAATTTTTATAATTTACAAAAAACACTATTAAAGTTTTATTTACATCATCTGAAACATAAGACTTTTCCAGTGAGACAAATGTTTATAAATTTCACTAGTACACATTTAAAGCTACGATTTTTTTTTATACAATTGACAACAAATTAGATTGCTAATCAATCAATTTCAACAATTGTTTTCTTATCCTTCCAAATAAACAATACAGATATTTTTCCATATCATTATATTTTCAAGTGGGTAAATATTTTTTGACTAAGGCTGGCACAATTCCAAATTACTCTTTTCTTTACTTATAGTAATATAATTAATATAAAATACTACTATAACAGTAAATATTTTCAAATAACCATTAACATTGGTTAAAAGCATGTGTTAACTTTTATGGCATATACATAATTCCTTCATTTAATCAACAAGCATATACTCTGATTTTAATTAACTATTTGTTAATAATTAAGTTCTTCACAAGTATAATTTCTGAAAAAATATTCAATTTACTTATGAACAATAATATTTAAACAGCATTAAACTGTTGCACATGCTGTCTTTTCCAAAGACTTTATCATGTGGTTGAAGTGTTAGTATTCATTCATTTTATATTTAAAATCCAAAGCGCATGTGCAACAGTTTAATGCTGTTTAAATATTATTGTTTATAAAAAACATCGCGCTATATAAAATAATTGGCTAATTTACTTATGAATAAATTCCAAAATTTAGAAATAATATAACTTAAGTCATATTTAAAATAGATGTAAATTTAAAATTGATGTATTTAAAAACGAATGCATTATAATTATTCCTCTTATATATATATATATATTTTAAATATTAATTATGACTATCTTCTAATTACCAATTTATAATTCAATTGGCTGTCTTTATTACTATCAAAATTATTTTGCAAAGTCACAATTATTTCAGTTCTTATATTTAAATTATTATTAAACTTGCTTATGTGTAATGCTAAGAAACACTCATAGTATTACTAACCCTACACACATAGAGGGTGTAAGTTCTAGATTTTGTAACTATATACAAATATATAAATTTATGTGGATGGAATAACTTTCATCAAGACTTCAACATATAATTGCTAAATTAGGTGTGATGTCTGTAATTGGGTTTTCTTATAAAGACATTTGAGTAACTGGAAATAGGAAGCTTATGGGATTTACATCATAATGGCTAAATCTGCACACATGGCTAGAAGAACAATGCTTATCTTATGACTTATTCTATATGCTACTGGAATAAAACATTAAAAAACTGAACACCCATATAAACCAACAATTACATTTTGTCAAGAAATCTTTACATTTAAAACACTATAAACACACCTAAGCAATAATCTACAAACATGACATTAAGGTACCTTTTTAAACAACATCTAAGAGATAACTTGGAAATAACATATAATATTCCACCACAAAAAAGTAAATAGATGTTTAATAGTAGTACTATAGTCACTCTAACATAATTATAATTCATTAATATAGTCTAATGATAACAATAGCATACACATAACAATAAAATACACATGCAAATGAGTGTTTAATAAAACAATTTACCATCTAACATATATACAATCATGACCGTGTCAATAATCAATCCTAAGAAACATCATTCACTCCAATTCAAATATTCTTTACAAATTTCAAATGGTAATTAGCATGATATGAGAACTAATTTTTCAGAACAAAACACTCTAAGTTGTTTTACCTTTAAGTTCTGAAATAATGCTAACTGACTTAAAGAATATGAAACAGTTATAATAAATATAATATATTAAATAAATAATTAAATTACAAAAATGTTATTATTTAAAAACATTTATCCAGTGAAGTTTCATTGAAATGTCAAAATAATGTTATTATTTACCATACCTTAAATATATCTACATTAAATTATTTCATACCCATGTATAATACATTTTAAAATTACAACAGGATAAATGTTAAACATAATATATTTCTTGAAGCATAACAATTTAAAATTAAAAACTAAAAAAATGAAAATAAGAGAAAAAGTTAATTTTCTGTTTACCAACACCTCCAATGACAATAAGTTTAAAAGTCACTTGCAATTAAATCTTTTTTTTTTCTTTTCCTTTCACTCATAATTCTGAAAATAAACTTTAAAATAATAACAGATCAATCTCAATATTGAATTCAGCAAAAGTCTATTCTCAAGAGTTACATTCTTTCATTTATAAGTGATTCTAATTTAGAAGAAATCATTTCTGTTGTTTTTCTCCTTTAGATATGGTTTCCAGGTAAAACATATTCTTGATAAAATGCAAATTTACTGTAACATCTAGATTAATTTATAAGATATTTCTTTTATATGCATATACGAATTAATATTAATTTACAGAGTTTTTTTCCCTTTTATTTTGAAAGCACAGTTATAGACTATCATAATATATATGTCCAATTAAACTTTATATTTTATTATAGGTAATTATAGCATATTATATATATAGATTAATAATTTAAGTTTTAGATATTTTTTCACACTGTAAGTTAATTAAGACATTATGGCAGTAGCAAGAATAAATAATTAATAATAATAGTTCCATATTAAAATGCAAAGTACAAGATTAAATAATTTTATTCAGTAGATTTAATACTAGGTTATCTTAAAATTATTTAAAAGTCTATAAGCAAACAGAGAACGATTTATATAGCATAACAAATTCTTACATAATACACCATTCCTCTGCCAGTTGTTTCAGTACAGTTAAACTTTTTTCATAGACATGAGCAAGAATTTCAGTGATAACACAAATTTGTCCCAGCCATTCTATGTAAAGTTTCTTTTCTCTAATTGTTACGATAAGCAATATACATGCAATCTTTTTCCATTGAGAGTTGACTGGTTGGTTACCTTCTATTCCATATTAACATTATTTTAAACAAAGAAAATTTTAAACACATTTTTTAAAAATAATATTGTTTTCTTTGAGCAAACTTTTTTTTAAAAATTGTTTAGCACTTTCTTGGAAATTTCCACACACACGTGCACAGCTATTCTTTCTCTCTTTTATAGACAATTCAATTGATCAGCTGACCCCTACTGAAATAAATCAACCAATAATATCAATTTTCTGTCATTAACTTTTAACTTCTATTTTTAGACTTAATTAAAAGACAGAAGGAAAGAAATATTTTTAAAAATAACAGTTTGATTATATAATATCTTAATTTGTAATGAAATATTTTTTTCTTATAATTATTTAACAAGCTAAATATTATTGAACTAGCATTACATAACATTATTTCTCATATTTACTTATTAAGTATTAAATACGAATCAATTCTTTAATACTTTTTAACTAAAATAATTATTATTAGTATCAAATTAAATATCATAATCTGGACCAACTGACGAATGCTGGTTTAGTACGAAATATGTATATTGGTGATTATTTATCTTTTCAACATGTGTGTGATCAAGCGTATCAATGGTATGAGATAGCATGAATGGATGAGGGTCATGTAAAAGTCTGAGTTCAAACCCCCTATGTATTACATATAGAAGTGCAGGTATGAAAAAGTCTGTACTGTAGAAAAAAATTCATATTTCAAATTAAATATTGTAAACTAACATACAAGCAAGCACAAAGACATGCACACATATCATTAGAAATGCTTTAATTGGAGAATGCTTTGCTTTATTTAATATTCCCTAATGATTAATTAAAAATACTTTAAGTTAACTAACTTTATAGATTCATTTATCATTATTAAAATTAAGCTTATTTAAAATATAAACTATATTATTTTAATAAGTATTGGTACATTATTTATACTTTAAACAACATTATTATTAAAATTTTTACTTATAACAGACTATTAATATGCATTTTAAATATTATTTAATACGTTGTTAAAATTATATAAGGTAATTTTAGATATAATTGCTTTAATTTTACTCTCAAATGGTCACAAGGTATATTACACAGCTAAATTTAAATTTTTTACTATTTTGTGTATCTAACTATTTTAATTAGAGCACAAGGCTCATTTAAAATGGGTACAATATATACATATGTTTAACTAAATATATTATTGATTATTATTAATTATATATCAGGATTAAGATTATCATATTCCTGGCCCAGATATAAACTTACAATTTCAAGTAAATATTTGTTTATTAATTAAATATAAACAAATATAATAAAACAACTTCATCTGTCTTTTTCAATGTGTAATTTCATTTTTAGATAAACTTAAAATGTTCACTCCACCTAAAAACATACAAATAAAGTCATCATCTGAAAAAGATAAATGGTTCCACCCCTTCCCTAAGATCAATTCATTCCTAAATTATTACTCTTCTGCTAGCCCAAACACCTTCTCTTCCACATATTTTCACCATTCATTCAATATTTATTAACATCAAATTTATTACACTTTGCTATATAAATGTCAAACTTTCTGCACTCAGAACTTTGGCGCCATCTATATGCTATAAAATACATTAATGATTATTACTAATCATTTATTAAATTAGATAATACTCAACAAATTATGAAAATGTATATAAGAGATAGTGACCTAGATCAACTAAAGAGTGAAGACTCAACATGAAATAAATTTTGGGAGTTATTTGTCTTCTTAAATGATCTTTTGTTCATATGATTCTGATTCTAGAATCATTGAAACATTACATGGCCACCATTTTTTCCCCATTCACAAGCTATTAAAATAGTAGCAAGTCTCTCCATATGATAGTGCTATCTATTGATTACTAAAAGCTTGTGCTAAATATCACTATCATATGGAAGAGATTCTACTATGATAAAAGAATGTATGGTAGATTGGAAGTTTTAGCTATATCTAAAAAATGTATGTATTCATCTATCTCTCTATCAATCTATATTGATCATTGAATCAAAAGATGTTAATAAACATATCAGCAATTCCCAATTTACTAGAATGCTCAGCCAATGCAAAATGATCATTTGCATCTGTTGACCTGGATGTATATATGGTTATATGCTATCTATATTCTTTATTACTTTTTACAATACAATGCATTTTTAAAATCCACTATTGACAGTTTCAATTTCTCCAGCACACAATACAAATACATGAATACAAATATACATGAACATATAATTTTACATTATATATATACAAATATATTTTATCGTGTATATTTATAAAATGTAAAATTATATGTTCATGTATATTTGTATTCATGTATTTGTATGGTGTTTTGTTATAGTTCTGAAGAAGATTTCTGGAGCAATTGAAATTGTCACTAGTGAGTTGCAAAAAAGCATTGTAAAAAGTAATAAAGAATATGGATGATATTAATATATGGATTTGGAAATGCAATAAGAAAGATAAAGTTATATGAATCTCGGTTATTATGTTTTCATTTTTGTTTGAAAAACTAATTTGCTAATCATCTACATCTAGGGACAGGTAATGCAAATGGTCATAAGTCCGAACAATCTAATAAGATAGGGATGCTGAAATTCTTATAGCAATCTTTGGTTCATTGGTCAAGACAGGTGATTCCATATAAAGTTGAAAATAACGATGTACTTATTATATATATTCTTTTTAAGGTAAATGAAACCAATAATAAATGGTTAATGGCTAAATCACCTTTAGTTTATATATCATATGTAATAGAGAGAGCAAAGCGAAGTTATGATTTAAAATCTGCTCTAACTTGAAATTGTCTAAAGTCACAAAACCAGTTTTACATCTGACTTTTTAACATTCAGAAATCTATTAATAAAAAATATTTATTAGATGACATAATTTTAAAACAACATAATCTCACTGAATAAATTTCAGGTTAAGAGGATTGTAAAGAGAAAATCGTTTTGAAAAATGATTTCAATCTTTCTTTTTCGAAAACAAAAGTAAATATTGAAATATTAGCAGCGTTGGTGATGAATTTAGTTGAAAATTCTGCCTTAATAGATTCAGCTTGCAACAGATACGGAATAATGGCTCGGAGAATTGAAATATTAGGATAAAATAAGATAGCTTTTATCTTTCATAATATTATGCAAAAAATACACTGATTTATAAATTTAATAATATTTACTATTAACTAAAATGATTCGATTGTTATATAATTTCTATGCTCGCATTGGGCAAAAGAAAGATATCAAAGAATGTTAAACTTGATCATCATCAGTGTAACCAGAGATTGCGTTCCATTGTTTTGATCATAATGAATGGTCATCATAAACTAGTATAATCATACTCATTCTAGAAAAGGAAGTTGGAAAGAAAAATAAATGATAAAGAATTAAGAAATGACTTTTATGATAAATAAATAAACCAGGGATGATCAACATTTGTACAAATCATGTGTCAATTTTTTCATGCATGAATTTAAGTGTCCCATGCAATTTTTATGCTGCTGTTCAATGTTTGTATAAAATATTAACAATATAGATAAATAATGTTTAACATTTTTCATAATATGTACTGTAAAAAACTTCAAAGTTTAAATATTGTTTACTTTAATGATACTTCATATGACCAATGACATGACCTTAACTTACCCATTGCTATTTATTAGCAAACCAGATTATACTTGGCCTATTGAAATGCAATTGTTTTTTTAAATTGGTTTCTTTAATAAATGGTTTTTTCCTTTGCAAAATGAGAGCTTCTATAGTGAAGCCAGACAGAATCATTAGCCTATGTGGAGATCACCATGTTACACTAAATATATATACTAATAAGAAATCCAACCCTGTATCGAATATGCTTCAGATTAATATACAACATACCATCTATATTCTTTACTACTTTTTGCAATGTTTTTTTACAATGCATTATTGATAGTTTTGATTGCCTTGGCAATCTTCTTCAGAACTTCTACTTATATTTTCAAATCTCAAAGTTTGAATTTAACAGTTGAGATTTGGAAATAATAAATAGATGTTCTGAAGAAGATTGCTGGAACAACTGAAATGGTCAATAGTGCATTATAATGAAGTATTGTCAGAAGTAATAAAGAATGTAGATGGTATTAATATTATATGGATTTGGCAATGCAATAAGAAAGATAGGTTATAATACTTCACAAAGAAGATAAAGAATGTGCTTGAGATTATTAGCATCACTACAGCAGGTCTCTCACTTTGCAAAAATCAACTTAAAGTTCACTTTTCATCAAATTCCCTGTAACTGGTAGAATAGTAGAATTATTGATCAGTAGTATTCATATGGGATTATTCAAATACTACAAGCTACCTTATGGAATGATTATTGCACCAAATGTATTTTAGGCCAAGATGGATAACTTATGACAAGGAATGGAGTTATTTCTTACTTGGATGATATTTTAATTACCAACAACAACAGAGCATGAGTTAGCAATATATTTATTTGAAATTTATTCTAAAGAAGAAAAATTGGTATGAAGTTAAACACCTCAAAATACACTTGGAATACCTTAAATAAATTGTACATGACCTGGTAAAGTGTAAATAATACCCAAGACCAATGAATGTGAATGATTTACAGGCATTTTTATACCTATTTAATTTTAATTGCTTTAAAAAAGAGAGTAATGGAAATGGAATGAAATGCATAATAAAATCTTTTAAAAATCAAGACTTTTAAACTTCCAGTCAACTTTTTGTACATTACTACAATGATCAGGAGATAATAGTTTATTTCATGGAAAAGGGACTGTTAATTCACATTATTGCAGTTGAGATGAATATCCAATAGCATATGCATCAAAAACTCTAACAGCTGCTGAAAAAACTATAGTCTGCTGGACCAGGAAGCTTCAGGCACAGTCTTTTCTATTAAAAAGTTTCATCAGTATATGAACCAATGTGAATTTAAAATTTACACAAACTATTGATCATTAAACTGTAAATAAACTCCTGACAACTCAAGCCAGCTTATGACTTGCTGGAATGATATATTAGTTACTTATAACTATGAACTCATCTTTAATGCAGGTAAAGAAATTAGCCATATAGATGCAAGATCATATTTACCAGATATGTGTGACTTTGAACATAAGATTTCTGAGATAAATTATATAGATTCTATGAAATCTAAAGAGCTAAATAGTTTGATAGTGCCTCAATGGACTAAAAATGACCCCAAATAAAGAACACTAGAGAACTGGTTAAAGTATGAATGGCCAAAAAGTCAATCTTATTAGGTTGTGAGACTGATTTAGAATGTATGCACAAACATACATATGACTGACTAGGTATTTTATGAACAGAAGACTGAAATCAAGTTCTGGAATTACTTCATAATGGAAATCCAGTAGTGAGAATGAAAGTGTTAGCAAAGATACACGTGTAGTGGTCTTTAAAAAACAAAGAAATTCAGCAGATAGGAAAGCATTGTGCAGGATGTCTATCTACTATAATCTTGCCCCAAAAAGGTTGGAACTCTGGCCAAGGTCTATACTATCCTGACAAAGACTACACATGGGCCATATTGGCTCCATGAATGGCTACATCTCTGTGATTGTCATAGATTTCTATTCTAAGTGAACAGAGTATAAACTTAGAAAAAGTACCAGTGCAGGGTATATTATGTGTTTAAAAATTTTTTGTGAATCATGAATACCTTTATGCTATTGGGATTGATAATGGAAATGATTTTGCAGCATAACAATTTAAAGATTTTTTTGTTAGACAGGATAAATCAAGTTTTAACACTGCTACACCACCTTAATCAAATGATCTAGCCAAATAAGAAATCCAATAGCTCAAATCAATGTTAAACAAAACTTCATACAAGGATATCAATGAAGTATTAACAGATGCTATGTTTTTTTCAACAATTCACACCTTGTACACCAACAAAAAGATCCTAGCTAAAATGTTAATGTGGGTTTTCTTTGCATGTCTTTTTACAAGTAAAGACATGATTGGAGAAAACCAAATCATCATCAGATAATTAATATGGATATGGAACATTTTAAGTAAAAAATAATTTCTGGGAGTAATATTAAAAGTATTGTCTATGCAAGGTTCATTCACATAAATAATGGAAAGCAATTACCGAGGCACATTGACCATTTACAGACTCACCATCAGAAAATTACAAAATAAAATCAGTGAATGATAAAGGAAACACTGTTCTTAAAGAAGAAAAGTGTACTAGTAAATCTTCAACTACTCAAAATGTCGAAACACACACTGATAATCAGATATAGCTAATAAACTTATCTGTAGTTGATAATCAAACAAACTTATCTGTGGAAGAGTTGTTAACTCCTGAAAAATTTAAGCAAGAAGAAAAGAAAACTCAACCAAAACCATCACTTAGATAATTAAAAGTATGTAGAAAACTTGTGAAACTAGATTACATTTGTAACTAAGATTATTTTGTAGAGTGAGTGGAGAAAGGTTAAACTTTCTGTATGCCTATGTGTATATATTAATATTGTAAGTAAAGTAGTAAATAAGAGTAATCAAATCAGGCAGTAACTTGAATAAATTTTCTTAGGTATTATCTAACATTCTAAAAATTTATATATATCACATGTACATGAAAATGCTATTAATATTAATATTTATTAATGAGAATATAATTAAGGAGATTTGGACTGATATACAAAACCTTGCAAAACATCTACAGTGTGTGTGTGTATGGCCATCAGTCTGTAAGTTGTTCCTGGAAGTTCTTAGTCTATAGTGATAATAAGCAATGTGTAGAATTGTCATATGCAGCAGTATTACATATTGTGCATGTATAAAAAAACCCAATAAATGAGAACACAAACAATAACTCATTAATATGTAGTAAGTCTGAATAAGTAAATCACCAAACCAGAAGTTTATTATGGACTGTGAAGATTACAAAGTAATTTTCAATGACTGTTAATTCTTTTATTTATATGTCTTCTTTTGACATGTGATTAAATTTGTTTGCTAAGTTTAATTAATTTGTGTGGAGTTTCATTTAATAAATCTTATTGATATTACCTGGTTGGTATTGTTAAATATACTCTGGAACACAACAATCACTATATCCAGCCAAACATAAAAAATTGATTTTTTGATATAACCACTATATTTTTAGAATCTTAAGAAATTAAACTACTAAACATCACATGATCACCATTTCTTATGCTTGCTCATAACTGTTATTAAAACAGGCAAAACTCTCCATACAGTAGGAGATCCTAAGATCTAAGTGAGGTGCTCTCAGATCCAAGGCTCCTCACTGATGAAAGCCACAAGCTAGAAATTAGTCTGGGTATAGTAGATGAGTAGGCACTAGATATGGATTTTATGCACAAGCTTTCTGGCATACATTGATTACTTTGGCTTGTACTGATTGGCACTGCAGTGTGGAGAGTTTTGCATGTCTTAGAAATTCTAGTTAAATGAATTTTTTTTACTGACAAATAAATTATAATGAAAGTTTATGCTTTATTTTATGCAATAGATTTAGTTAAACAACAGGTCTACATGCAACTACTTTAACTGAAGTAGTTACATCAAATATGTCATCATCCCACATTGTTTAATTCAATATCATCTGAACTTTTACCTAAGTGTTGCAAAGATATTTAAACCGAACCCCAAAAGCTGATATCATCCAAACTAAAAGTTTTCTACATATTTTTTTACAACACTGGATAGTTAAATCTCAGTCATTTCCAATGCCATATATTGTTTTAGTTTTCTT
Organism: Epiperipatus broadwayi; assembly: GCA_028023455.1. Classification (NCBI taxonomy): domain Eukaryota; kingdom Metazoa; phylum Onychophora; class Udeonychophora; order Euonychophora; family Peripatidae; genus Epiperipatus; species Epiperipatus broadwayi. Next base: position 786,504 of record JAQFVV010000254.1, read on the forward strand.
TTGAACTGTAAATAATACCACAGACTTTGGTATCGTAAAAATCTGCAGGCGATTCAATTGCTGCCAAAAATTTAAAACTATATTATCAGACTGTTATTTATATATATATATCCATACACACATACACATAAATATAACATCAAAAATGTAAAGACATTTAATTCATTATGCTATCTTGTCATATAATTATAACCCACTATTGACTGTTGTATTAAGATTATATGAATTTGGAAATGCAACAAGAAAGATAACATTATAAAAATAATGCAGAAAAACATTTTTCAGGAAATATATATATCGTTTGCTCTTATCACTGTGGTTGAATTACTTTAAAGCTTCAATTTATGCAATGTAAATTCAAGCAATGATAAGGGGAAAAAAAATGTTTGCCCAAAAAATCTTTTTTCTATTATTTTCATTATATTAAACACAATTATTGCTGTTATAAAAAATATTTTATATTATTGATTTATTTAAAATATATATAATATTTCCATGGTTATACAATTAAAATAAATTCTTATTTGGATTATATCATGTGTTATTTTGTTTTAATTTCCATCATTTCGATGAAATAACATTTATTCTCATCAAGATTAAAGTCTTAATGAACAACTGTAATGTCTTAGATAACAACAAGATGAGCATAAAGTACAGATCGATTTTTATATATTTAATAAATACTATTTCTATAATGTAATTATGACTCTTGTGCAAGATGTAAAGTAGATAGAAACCAGTCCCTACCTTGCATGAGAGTAGTATAGTGAAAATTATACTATAGAAATATTAAATTATTACATTTTTATTTACCATTGACAAACTCTCTCCACTCACAACTTTGACATCATCCACCTCAGATAAATACACTAATGATTATTATTAATCATTTTCGAAACTAGAGATTATCTCTAGCACAGATATAAACTTTAAACCTCAGTCAAAGATTAATACATCTAATTTTTTAAATTTTAAACATGCACTCACATGAAATTATTCACCTTTCTTTTCCCCATGTGTAATATCTTTATACTTATATTAAACAATTACCATACTCCCCATTCTTCTTAAATTCATATAAATAAAGATAAGTGGATAATCTCTAGACTAATGAATGACTAATAAAAATTATTAATTCTTATGGAAAATAACTATAAACAAAAACATATATGACATATGCAAACTTTATTCAGATTTTAAGCATACCTCATATACGTTTTATTTTCCATATTACATTTCCTCAAGATATTGTGTATCAAAATTTTCAATATTACATTATTAATTATTATATATATTTGATGGTTGATCATTCAAAATAGATGGATTAACAAAAAAATATTTTACTTTAAAATTAAATCAACTTGGAATCAATTAATTGTAAACTGAAAAAAAAATAAAAATTTTTTTTTTGCTAATCGACCTATTCTGAATGTCTGAATAACCAACCATCAACTATATATAAGAATGATTGTTCTTTCCTTTGAATGGTTGTTCGTTCCTTTATGCTCAATCTTGTTATAACTTAAAATATAATACTTCTTCATTAAGACCTTGACATTGACAAGGATGAACATGATTTCATCAGAACATTGGAAATCAAAACAAATTAATATTAAAAAATATAACCAATATAAGTCTTTATTTTTATACACACACATATATATATATATACACCTTTATTGTTAAAAGGAGGTTGCCCTGACAACAGTTTGAAATTGTTGATTGTTATTGATATTGGAATTGTCTAAGTGTTGACTAGTTTTTAATGATACATATATGTCACTGTGGGCTAAATATATATTTTATAACTTCGGATCATCAAGCAGGTGACCCGCGCATCTTATTTGATTGCTCAAAATGTTGTTTTCTTTTTAATGATGTAAAAACTATAAATAATGACATCAACAGAAATACAGGCATTTTATATGTCTTTTATGTAGCTATCTAAGGCTGTCTTTAAAAAAAAAAATCCAATGAAAATTTGATTTTTTATTAATTTTTTTCATAACTGGGCCATTTAATTTATTTACTTTTATCAATTTTGTAATTTCCACAAAGCGATAAAGACAGAAAACGCTTATCAGCCTAAAAATATGCTTTTATCAGAATAAAAATACTCTGATTCACAAACAAGGTCTTCAATGGAGTCTAAATGTAAGCAGAATATCGGGCTCAAGTATATAATTTTAATTTTTTAATTTTTTGAATAATATTTTAATTTTTTTTAATTATGTGAAAAAATGATTTAAGTTTTATTAATTTGAGTTTGTAATGGTGTGTGTCTATATAAATTCTATATTTATTTATGCTCATATGAGTTCATATGTACGATAATTTTATGTTCTAATCCACTTATTTTATAAAAATAAACTTATTTTATCAAAATAATGATTCTCAAAAGGTTTAATAATTTATTAATTATTATTATGTTTATATGGTGTGTTTGTGCTTACAAATAATGATTTACAAAACTAATTATCAAATGTACAGAAAGATTGCATATGCAGGCAAATAATCAAATTCTGATTCTTGCCTATGCCTTGATACTCATACTGTGGAGTCATTCTAATTTTGCTATATGTTTCATCACATTATTTTCAAGTCTATAGCTAACAAATGGACTATATGCAAATAAATTATATCTATGTGATACAATAAATATAACAAGATAGCATCACTAGTGTGCATAAAGAATATAAACATCACTGGTGTGCATAAAGAATCTAAACATCTGATGTACACAAAAAATATAAAATGAAGAGATGAAACTCATTTTATCAGTGATACAGACAGACAGTAGCATACAATTTCTAGTTTTAGATAGACAAGAAACCAATTGCTATGATGACAAATGCATATCTATCTTCTGGAAATTATTTGTTTTGTATGGTTTATTAGGATGAATCTTTTTGTAACGCTAGGGGTACAAGATAAAAATGAAGAATTCTTATGCAAATACTTTTGGAGATTCTGAAGCTATGGATTATCTCAGGTAAGACATATTATATAATGTTTGAAATATAATTTTGTGAGGAATACAAAGAAATTATCACTGAAGATATAATTTAAACTTAGTTAATTATGAATTAGAAATTATGAACAAACAATGAAGTAATAATTATGTTGGATGTTGAAATTTCTTTTTTTCTTTATTTTTTAAATGGTTGTCACTATTTGTCTTAGACTTATTGTTTTTCTTAGTTTTTCTAGTTTCTATTAATGTAAAATTTTTTTGCTCTAACATAATTAAAACTGAAGTTATTGTGAAAATTGTGTCTCAGGTTTGTTTTTAAAAAAATTCAATATGGCACCTAAAAACTGAAGCAGTTATATATATATTCTATAATGGTTAAAAAAATTTTTTTTGATCTTATTAAATAAATTTCCTTCTTGATATTAAATTATAATGTCTTAGCTAAATGTTTTAAATTATTGATTAAAATAATTTACTTAGCATACTTAAATATTTGTTAATTAAGAAATATTAATTAGATTATTTAATGTTTGATTAAAAATCCCAAGTTAATAGTTTAGATCTAAATAAGAATCAGTTTAAAGTCTGTTGTGTTTTAGATATAGGCAGTTAATAAAGTTGTTTTATTCTGTATACAATATGGTTATTTTATTTTGTTAGGATCTTTGTTTGTTAGTTTTAAAACAAATGGTTTTAAAATAATAATTTATAAAATGTTAGTTCATGCAATAGTTATTTACATCCAGAGATATTTAAACCCAGAGTTTAGAGATGTTGAATTTAAATATGATTACTTTAGATGTTTCAAGTTAAATACATTGAAAAGTTAAATGTTTTAAATAGATAAAAAGTTAGCTTTATTGCTTTAGAATAATGGTTATACCTAATATATATATTAGTACAGGTGTTTAAATGAATGGAATGTTTAAATTAGAAATATTAAAGGTTAAATTTTTTAAAGGGAATACTTTTAAATAAAGATAATTTTAAAAGCATTCTTGAAATAAAATAGTTTATTTTGAGAGGAATGTTTTTAATTAAAAATGTAAGTAAATAAGTTTAAATTAGCCAAACAAATCGTTTATTTAATAATTAAATTGCAATTAATAAAGTTTTTTTTATCAATCTAGACATAACATGGATAGATAGTCTCTCTTTATTAATTTATCCCTCATGATGTTATTAAATATTTTCCACCATAAAAGGTGAAGTTGTTTGTGCTTTTAAAAATTATATGACAATGATAGATTAGATATTGAAGTACTTAGTTCTTCAAGGTGCACTTGGTTATTTGTAGTGATTTTGTTAAGTGAACCAGTATCTGTATTGGGCTATTCTGTCTTTCCAGTAGTTCACAAGCAAACCAACAATGTATTAGTAATTTTAAATGCTTATTTTTAGTGCATAGCATAATAGAAAATGCACATACACAATGTTGTTTTTCATCACCATCTGTAAGTAATTCTCCGATGGATTAATGTCATTTTAAGGTTAAATATTTCATTATTATGTGGACATAAACCAAATATATAATATGTGTGTACATGGCACCTGTTGAATGTTCCATGCATTTATTATTTTATTAAAAAAAAATAGTGCTAGACAATAATTATCTTATTTGTCTTGAGATGATAACCATAATTTTCATAAAAGTTTGCTAGTTCAAACTCAGTCATAAAGTAGTTCAGATTAAAGTCATTTAAATCTGTAATGTGTTAATATTTTTAATAAAGGTATTATGAATTGTTACCTGGCAAAGGGATATATTTCATAAATTGTATTGCTTAACTTATAGTTTAAGCTATTTTAATTTTTTTTTATATATTAAACATTTATTAATGGGATGATTTAGTTAGAACAAATTAAAAGTAAATTAGACTAATATTGAAACCATCTGCCTTAACAATGTATTCTTAATAACCCATCCAAACATTTTAAAATTCTAATAGTTAGTTTGTTAGTGAGGCAATTCAGTATTGTCCATTATGACATTCTACTAAAAATTTAACACTGCCTATGTTTGGCAAATAATTTTTGCAATGATATTGTAAGTAAATTTTTTTTACTTATATCTAGTATGTTAATAAATGTATTTGTTGTGATTTAAATCTAGTTTTTGTTTTTCTATATGTGATTTCTTGTGTCTCAAATTGGTAAATCAGATGATCAATTCTTATACAGATCCAAAATCTCAATGTTAAAAATGAAAATATTCCATAAATGTTTCAATTCCAAAACTGAGATTGTAATTAACAGAAATGAATATTTATTTAATTTTGCTTGGGATTACTTAATCTATTTTTCAAACTGCACATTGTTTTATTTATCTTAATTATTTTGATTGTGTTGTTGACTGGTAGTCGAAAAATACAAAAGGCATCCTTTCTTTCTATTATTTCAAGTGAAATCCTGGGCAAAAGACTATGATTTTTCTAAATTTTATATATTTTGTTCTATGTAATTGTTAAACAGATTAAACACTTCTTTATTTAATTATTATTGTTATTGTAATGTATTAGGATACATTAGTTTATAAAAGAAATGTAAGTTTCCTATAGTCAACTAGGATGTCAATTATTTATTTAGCAATACAATACAACAGTATAGTTTCAAAAGTTAACAAAAAAAACTCTGAGATCATTATTTATTATTTTATTAATTATTAATCCATTCATCTGCATTATAATTATGGTGGTGGCAAAAGAAATTCATTATTGTTTATTGTACCATTAGAAAGGCGCATTACATTTCACTCTACAAGAGTAGAGTAGATCAGATCATGTCAATAAATAATTATTTGGTGATAAATATTTGTTATATAAGATATTAAAAAAAATACATGAAGAATCTATTAGATGTTACTAGAAGTGTGAAATATTTATTGCCCAGAGAATATATTTTGATGAAGGGAAATGTACATTTTAAAAGTGTTGCATAGGAATGAGTGAAGTTTTCCCTCTTCCTAGTTTATTTATTTTATAGTTTTGCATTTTATTACTGCTTTGAAATTTTCTTTTATTTTAATGCATGTCTCTGTAGTAATGAAAGATAACTAACCAACCACTGAGCTTAGCTGAAGCTATTATTAGGTTTCATGATAAGTCTCTCATACATTCATAACCATGTGTACTGTTTAGCTTCATATTCACATTTATTTATTTATACCAGTTAGTAATGCTGCCCAACTTTATGGGCTGGTATTAATAATCCTATAGCCCCTCCTTCTCTTTATTTGGTTAGAATATATATAAAATAACTCAAACAAATTTATTTATCACAGTATTCAAAATTAAATAAAAATACTTTCAATTATATTGTAATAGGGGACAGAAGAATAGAATAAGAAAAAAAAAACTTAACAAATAAGATGTGTATGACTAAAAATAATATAAATAAATACATTTCTTCTTAATGAAGTTACTATAAATTGATTAGGCCATAATTTATGTGTTCAAAAGTAAATAAATTTAAATAAAAATGAAGTTGTCCTTTAAGTGTAATGAGAGTAATACACAAAATAACCAAACTATAAAAGCACACATATTGGTTTGATTCACTATTTAACCAACTATCAGTCTCAGAATACTTCAAATTCAATGTAAATAAATAGTGCTTGATGCTGATGCAAACTATCCCTAAAATATTAGTTTCTAGGTCTTCAGCATTAATATTTTTAAGCATGTACTTTTCCATATTCTAGTATTCAGACATTATTGTATAAAACAAATATATATATATAATCTCTAAATTAAAATAAACATTTAATTAAAATATATGGCATCACACATCTGATTTTCAAGTTATTGATAATGATCAAACTAAGTACTCTTTACTAATAAGATTCTTCATTAAAAAACGTTTTTCCGGAAAACTGATTATACTTCAAGATATGACATGTAATCCTAAAAATGATGTAATAAACACATACATAAAGAAAAATAAATTATTTGTAAAGAACAATGTTAAAGGCCATAATAATGAGCGCCATCTATAAATGAAGGTATATCCTATAGTCCTCAATTCAAATTGTTTTTTATTATAGCTTCTGGTACAAACACTTAGAATGCAGATATACTGAAAATAATATTGTTCACACTGACTGACCTTATTTAACTAAATATATTTTTAAAAACTATTTATATATGTAAAAACGAGACAAAATAAGACAACAATTAGTTTATTAATCAATAATATATTTAAATAGTACAAATAAAAACAAAAAATATTGATAGAAACCTAGTGCAGTTGTAAATAAACATATTACGAGTTTGATTTTATCTGATATATTTTTAACATATTGTTAAAAGTTAATTTAATCTTAATTAATTAATTTACTTTTCACCTATAGACATAGGATGATTATCTATCATATCAGTCTTGTAGCATCTTATCAATAAGTCAAATTCAACCCCATTGCAGCTTAATTTAGATAAAATTCAAATTTCTTCGTTTTATAACTCTAATGCAAAGAGAGACATTTAAAGGAAGATAAAACCCCACATATACAAATATCTATTTTACTTTATTTAAAATATATGATCTAATATCAACAAAATGTTACAAGACCTCTCATTATATTCTTATAATAACAATTCTTTTCACTCTACTCAAAGCCATCTAGTGTAAGCCTGAATAGTTTAGAAATAAATGGTTATTATATAAATGGGCTATTATATACACATTCTCAGATTAATTTATGATTTTTGGCTTTGGCAGTAAAAACATAACATTCAAAGTTGGAATTAATGCATTTACCTAATCTGAAATTGTTGGCTCTTTTGGAAAAATTTAAGTTGGATAATGAAGAAGGCAAAGATGAGAAAACAATATGGGAATATAAAAATACTAACACTATCATTTAACAATTAATGGAATGATTTGTTGTTCAGAGATAATAAGAGATTTAAGGATCAGAATGGACAGAGGTGGGTTATAACCCATGGGTCTTGAACTCTAAAATCTGCTACTCTACAGTTGCACTTACTTATTCAGAGTTCTATTGTCTACTGACAGTGATTAATCAAACTTAAAGTAATGCAGTAGAATAACAGGAACTGATATTGAAAGCATATCCATTGTAAATTAAGTAGAAAAAAAAAGCATCTTTGAAAATAATGTAAATTCTGTTATTTTATGTGAAATTACACAAACCTATCCAAAAGCAGTTTCTATGTGAAAGATGCAGTCAGTGAGTTTAGAAAGGAGAAAATATTGTAAGAGAAGTTTATAATTTAATATGAATTCAGAAACTTGAAAACAGATGTAAGATAAGGCTGCATGGGGAAATACTGTGGCTGCTTTATACCTCACTGAAAAAAATGATCACGTGGCGCCACACACACTGTTTGTTGTTCAGCATCAAATTATTTTTTCTCACCACTATTATGCCATCTTGTGTAAACTTTACTGAAACTTACAATAGATGGCGTAATAGTGTGAGAAAAAAATGAATTTGCTTACACAATGTAGAGAATAATATTTTGCAGAATTCAAAATATACTTGTTATCTTAAATTAGTATTCAAATTTTAATGTGAAGATTAGAAAGAAAAAAACTTTTCATTTATTTGTCTTTGATATTTTATGCATACGTATTTTAATTTCCTTCCCAAATGAAATTTAAGAATTTTAAATTTTATTTTTTAGATGTAATGAATATGATTTTAAATATTTATAGAAATTATTTTGAATGATTATAAATTTTATTTGTAACGACAACAAAAACTCAAAATGCAAAGTGAATTGTTGTTTTTTTTTTTTAAAAAAAAGTGACTTAAAAGTTTCTGCTATTTAAGTTAGTTTATCTAGTAAGTTTAAAAACCAAATTTAAAATTAATTTATTTCATTTTTACTATGCCTATCCTATTAAATAACTTGTTTATTTGTTAGTAATCGTAAAGCAAATATAATTTTCTATAACTGAAATGTTTAAATGAGATCTAAATTAGGCTATAATGTAATTAAAGTACATACCTATGTAGTACATTCTCTATTACGCATCTGAACAATGTAAAATTATTGAAGCAAAACCTAGTCAGATGAGAGAACTCTTAAGACTGTCTATTGTTACTCCAGAAACCAGATTGTGAATCACAGAGAACAACTTCATCAATATGATTGACAGCCTATAAACAAATGATTCAGAAGTCATTTTATAAAAGGGAAAATGCAAAATTTATGGGAGAAAAAAACTAATTTTAAAAACTCTCCAAGAGTCTCAACTTGTTGAAGGCAAAACAATAGTCTAAGGAACTTTTCAGGTCCCACAGTTATTATTTAGGGATCCAGTTTGTTGATGTTTAAATACATTAATATATATACAATTGATTAACCATACTGTTCCTGATTGCTATATTACTGAATTAAACCTTTTATAAAAAAGTAGATTTAATTCACTGAGTCTTTATAATTGGGTTTTCTAAAATATAATATTATAGGTTAATGACAAAACTTGTTTAACCTCAGGGACTGTCAATTAGTACTAATTAGTAATTTCTTGGCAACATCAAAGGTTAACATTTATCTCTGTTTTCATGGATATAATCTCATTCTATTCTTTATTATAAAACAATCCATTCAAAATATGGAATTCAAAATATATATAACTTTTTTACCTTAATAGCAGAAACCAAATGCAGATAATTCAGGTTTATGGCCCACCAAATTTTTAAAATGATAAAGTGTAGAGGATTTTTATATGAATGTACAAAAAAGCTTTTGGTCAGACTAAACAGCATTTTTAAATTGTTGTGGGAGATTTTAATGCTACAATTGGTAAACAAATTAAAGATGAAAGTGTTGTAGATAATTTTGGTTGTGGTAATAGAAATGAGAGAGGACATAGACTTGTGGAGTTTGCAGAAAAAGAAAAACTTTATATTATGAATTCTTTTTTTGAGAAAAATGTTAAAAGGAAATGGACATGGAAGCATCCAAATGAATGTACAGCAGAATTTGATTATATTTTGACTAACAGAAAATACACATTTCAAGATTGTAATGTCCTTAATAAATTGAACACAGGAAGTGATCATCAATTACTGAGATGTAAAACTAGAGAGACAAAAATTATTAAAAAACAACAACAATATTTATAGTGGATATTCCAAATCTTCAGAACCATTCTAATGAATTTAAATTAGAACTTGCAAATCATCTTCAGATATTAGTAGATTTTGAACATGATTCAGATTTGAATGAAATTAATAGGAAAATAACTGATACACTTTTAAAAATTGCAACAAATAGCTGATGATAAAAAAAAGCAGTAATTGACAAATAAAATTTCTACAGAGACTAGAGAATTTATGAAAAAAATAAGAAATATAAAGATATATAAAAATGATGCATTAAGAAGGATGAATATCTTAAATTTTGTAAAATTGTATAAAAAAGAATTGATAATGATATAAGACAGTATAATTGTGAATTAGCAACGAAATCTGTAGAAGAGAATAAAAATCTCAAGAGTGTAAAAAAAACATTTTGCTATTGATAGATAACTTGTATCTGTAATAAGAAACAAATGTGGAATTATTACTAAAAAGAGAGATGATATCATGAAATGGGTAGAAGAGTTCTATCATGAATTATAGTAATAAAGAGTAAGTACCTACTATATCTATTATATCTTCTGAGTTGACCAGTATTTTAAATGAAGAAGTAAAACATGCAATTAAATTTATGAAGAAGGGAAAAGCTCCAGGTAATGATGGAATTATAATCAATATATTAAAAAAAGCAAGTAAAGAAATAGAAATTTTTTTGGCAAAGATATATACCAATGTCTAAATGATAAAGATGTACCAGATGATTGGAAGAATGCAGTATTAATATTTAAAAAAGGTTATAAAATATTGAAAATTACATACCAATCAGTATTTTATCAGTTTTATACAAATATTTTACCAAGATAAGTACAACTCATCTACAGAGAACACTGAATTTCAGTCAGCCAAAAAACTAACAAGCTGGATTTAAAAGTGGTTTTAGTTTAATAAATCATATCCAAGTATTGAGAGAAGTTGTAGAAAGAACCAATGAATATGAGTATTCATTATGCTTTGGATTTGTAGATTGTGAAAAGGCATTTGATTGTATAAGCATTTCTTCAGTGATTAAAACATTAGGTCCTTAAGGTATAGGCTCAGGATAGTATCATATTCTGAAGAATATTTATAAAAATGTAACATCAACAATTTGATTACATAATGATACTAGGAAGATTAGCTTTAAAAAGGGTGTAACATAGGGTGACTTCATATCTCTAAAACTTTTTACAGCAATGCTGCAAGAAGTATTTTGTGGATTAAAATGAGAAGCTAAAGGAGTAAAATTAAATGGAGATTATTTTAGTCATTTAGATTTTACAGATGATGTAATCCTTTTTGAAAATAATGTTTCAGAGTTTCAGGAAATGTTTCAGGAGTTATCAGATAAAAGTAAGAAAATAGGATGAAAGGTAAATGTTAAAACGACTAAAGTAATGTTCAATGGATTTTCTCAAAAGATGAAAATAAAGATTGATTATGATGTGTTAGAAGAAATTAACAACTAGATATTCCTTACACAGATTATTACTATAGATAAAACATAATTTATGAAATTAATCATAGAATTAAACTTGGTTGGAGTGTTTTTGATAGAATAACTTAATATTAAAAGGAAATATGTATATGTGTTTGAAAAGAAAGGTTTTTCATAAATGTGTTTTATCATTTCTTGCTTATGGATCTGAGATTTGGATACTTAATAGAAGAACAACACAGAGACTTCAGACCAATCAATGAAGTATGGAGAGATGCATTTTAGGGGTAACAAGAAGAGATGAAAAATGCAATATATGGGTAAGGGAACAAACAGATGTTACTGACATCATTGAAAGAATTAAAAGACAAGTGGAATTGGGCTGGACATATTTCTAGAAGAGATAATAACAAACAATTAAAATCTTAAACCAGATTTCAAGAGATTGTAAACGACCCAGAAAGAGACCGCATGTGAGATGATGGATGAAATAAAAACGTGTGCAGGAGTGCTGTGGAGAGAAAAGGCTAGAGTTTAGAGAAGATGAATTGAACTTGTAGAGACCTTTATTCTGCAGTGGATTGATAATGGTTGGCAATGAGGATAATATATAACTTTTTAAAGTACATTTAATTAGAGGTAAAATATTTTCATTTAAATTTATAATGCCTTGAAGGTATTAAATAAAATTAGACACCATTCAAATTGTTTAAAGTAACCAAATCATAATATATTATATTGGGCTGACAGATTTCTCAGGAGATAGAGGAAGTGCATCTTACTATGGTTGGACTATAGGTCTTTGGATAGGATGCAAATGATTATGCAATGAAATACATAATCTATGATTGTATCTATTTCCAATAGACTAGCTCTACATGTTTTTGTTAACTTAGATATAATTTGGGTCAGTTCATCCAATTCTCACCCCTTTCTGGCCATGTTATACTGCAGTATTTGAACTCGGGGAGTAATTGCTTTGACTCTCTTATCAGGGAAGGAGATCACACTAATAGCAGCTGTTGGACCTCTATATAGGTGATAATTGATTACCAAAACCCTATAAGCATACCCAAATACCATAAGATATAGAACAAAATATGTATGTCCGGTATATGTATATATATTAAAGATTATAATAATTGACCTGATTATATCTATCTATTTCTTCTAAAATAGTAGGATAATATTGATAGGTATAAGGATAACTAAGATAATAATGCTTGTGATGAATATATGAATAATGATGAGCTAGAGACCAGCTTAAAATAACAAATTATATTAACATTTATTGATTAACAAAAATAAAATAACAAATACTAATTCATTCTGAAACATGTTATCTGTTATGTAAAGGATGAGCTTCTACCATATTGATATCTAATAACAATATTTATAAAATAAAATCCTTATCCACAACTCAATGGTAGAAATTCATGCACTTGACCAATTACTTACAAAGACAAACATATAATATTGATATATACAATATCCCAATTCTAACCGACTAATTAAAACTATATACAAATACATAAAAAAATCCTTGTTATCCAGTTAGATCAATGGTTATAAATCTTTTTGGAAACTCCCCTTTTTAGTTATCAATATCTTTAACATTTATAAGAAGAGATAATAAATTCATGCCAAGATTGTTAAATCATCTACACAAAAGCAATATATAAAAACGGTTAATTAACAATAAACAAACCAACATTAACTCTGTCATAATCTAGTATACTGCGTAATGTGAGATAATACTGAAAACTCTTACCTCTTATTTCACATAATGCTGCCAATGTCATTTGGGGTTGGGAAAGCAAGTTGATCTAGATTTTATTGAATACAAATACAGATTTTAAAAAAATTATTTAGTTAAATCAAATATTTTCCCATTTTTACTCTCATAATGAACTTTCCCAAAAATGTTGACATATTTTCTTCCAAGTATGGAAATGAAAATATATAGAAAAATTTATAATATACAACACAACAACAACAACAACAACAACAACAACAACAACAACAACAACAACAACAATAATAATAATAATAATAATAATAATAATAATAATAATAATAATAATAATAATAATAATAATAATAATAATAATAATAATAATAATAATAATAATAATAATAATAATAATAATAATAATAATAATAATAATAATAATAATAATAATAATAATAATAATAATAATAATAATAATAATAATAATAATAATAATAATAATAATAATATCACAATTCTTATCCCATTATGCTAATTAAAGTTTGATGAGTCTGCTGGAAATTATTTATTTGTGAGGTAAGTTTCTTTGGATGAAGATGAAATACTGCTCCCTCAAAGAGTGGCAATCTCTTGTTTGGATTAAAAGACAGCAATCTTCCCCAGTTGTTTTCTCTTGAATTTTAGTCGGCATTTTATCCAAGACAAGGAGTGTCCTTCAGGTTTCCCATAAATGGTAGATCAAATCTTTATGCTTTCATGGCTTTATTGATGGCATTATATTCCCTATGGTATGAACTTTTTAGCAATAATATTGTATAATAATATTGGTTTATTCGATTTTAATCAGGTATTTAGTGGGGATATATCTATATAGTAAAACAATTATTTATTTTGTCTTACTTCTTTTACGTGAATCAAACTAAAGTTTCTTAATCACCAAATAATAAAATCTTTTCTTTTAAAGTACATCTTCCAATTAATTTACTTACTTTGAAAGTTTGGCTTCTGATAATTCTTAATATTATTTTTAAAAGATTTAAATTCGAATATGTATGTCCATCTTTGCATTCGAATTTTTCACGCAGAAGAAAATTACCTTTTGTTTTACAAATGCATTATCTTAGAAGGCAAAAGACAATATAACAATTCATACTACTTTTATATCCACATAGTTTTTTTTTTTTTTAATATATTGAATCTTGTCATTTTCTATTCTTAAGCAGACATGATATATATATATATTGTAACAGTAGCCAGGTTCAAACTCTGTTACAAGGGAGTCACATAATATTCCCCAACTGCCTAGAGAAGCGTGAGGCCCATAAATTGGCCTCAGTGTGCGAGTATGTATATAAAGAATCAATATATATATATATATATATGTTGAAGAGAGAGATAAAGTTCGAAAGTTTTTTTTTATTCAAAAAAAAGGAGAGAGAAAGATGTATATAGTTATAGTGGTTTGTTTTAGAATACATTCAGAAAAATGTGTGTTATATGTGATAGTTCTGGGAGCGTTGAAGGAGAAGGGATTGAAAATATGCACTTTTAATCACTTAAGTTTTTCCAAAGGAAAAAAAAAATTATCATTTTCCTACATTGCGGACACCGGGGTTCTGTGATAAAATCCTGCAAAAAACTATACCAACTAGAGCAAAGGACCTCTGGATGAATACCAATAGAATGGCTCCCCAGGAAAGTCATGGGAATTAGAAACAACATGGGCTCCAAATTACAAGCAATTAAAAAGTATGGACTTTCTTTTTAAAACTGTAAGAACTCTATATAACTAATGAACTTTAACTATAAAACTTTTCCAGTATTTAAATATAAATATAAATTCCTATCTGACCAAACTAAATCATTTATTAATAATTATTTTTATTATATGTATTTTTAAATCATTTCCATTAATTTTTTTTTTTTTTTGTCTTTTGATTTTTTTTATTAAGCTAAAAACTTGAAATCATGTTACATTTAAGTTGGGTGAGGATGGCTGCATAGATCGTAAAGGGAGGATTAATCTTAGGTTATTTGTTTATACGCTACACTTGGGCAAAATAGTCTCATTTCTTACTGACCATCAGAAGCAGACGGTATTCCCTACTCCTTGAATCATCCCTTTAGCCTATGGAATGGGATGGTAAGTTGGCAAAAAGGACCGCAATCTCTTCCTGTGGAGTTTTTTTTTATTGTTTTCACCAGACATGAAGTATTCCTGTACTGAATGAGAGGCATTTCTTTTAGATAACCGCGCTGTTCAGATGTATATTTCAGACAGTACGGTATTGTGTTGTCGTATTCATGTTGCATTGAATACATCGATATATCAGATAGATTGGCATTGGTTTGACTGCGAACTTTTAGCCTGGGGTTAAATAAGGGATATAGAATATTTTCTTTTTCGAGTGCAATCTATGTAGTCTATTTATACTCAATACCCTAATAAAATATTAATTAATCCATCTGTGTGAACCTCTAAAATAAAAGTTAAAATATAAATTAAAATAAATTCTAAAGTAAAAGTTATACTAAAATAAATAATTCTGAATTTTATATATGTGCAAAATAAATGTTTGTGTATTGTTAATCTAGCAGTGGCTTATTCTTATTTTTTATTATCTCTCTTTAAAATAAAATATATACTATCTCTGCTGCTCTATGAGCTAGTGACTGGGGCATTTCGGTCGTATTTATAAAATAAAAATTGGATCTTAACAATAAGTATCTGCCTACTATATAAATTTTCCAGGTTCAAATGGCCTGGTGGCGCCCTTGTATGCCAAATACGGTAAGACTCAAATACACCCTGACCATTATAATATAGTAGTTGGGATTAAAATAATCATTTGTAAAAAAATTAAATTTTGTTTCCACAGTTGTTTGATATGTGACTAGATTTAAATTAGGTCATTGTTTTGTGAGATTTATGTACAAATTTTCGATATAGTTCTTCTTAGTTAGTGACATACAACACATTTTGGCTTTAGTATTAGTATACATATATGTTTGATTGATTTTTTTTTTGTTTTAAAATATATTTATTAAACGTAGTAACATAGTAATATACAGTTAAACTTTATAAAAATTTACATAGTATTCAGAATGAAACTTGAAAAAGTCAATGTTTTCATCTTTTTAAAATAAAAAGATGTTTATTGTATATGTATGTGTTAGAAAAGAAAATACTAATATTGATGAATTACTTGGCAATTTATTGGTTGGCAAATATTTTACATGGCCCCAATTAGCAGGGTGTCCTAAACATTGAATGGTGTGTCAGAGTGTAAATCATCCTTACAACATGTTTATGGAGATGTGTCTTTTTACAATATTACATATCAAACTAGTTATGCCATTGATCTGAAGCCTCTAAAATTGGAAAATATTAAAATATATACTTGAACTATTAAAATAAATATATGAAGAATAAATAGTAATGCTATTGTTAGAGATAAAAAAATGAAAAGGTTGGATTATTAAAAGGTCTCTGTGAGGCAAAGTGGATGAGCTCTGCAGAAAAGAGTAATGAAAGTGGAAAAAATTCATATACATGAAATGAAAGCAAATATTATCGTGTAGGTACTGTTTTAAATCTAAGTAAAAAAAGTATGCTCTATAAAGAGCACTCCAAAATTAAAAGCATTTCCAATAGGTCTCCTTTCTTATTTAGATATATTTGAAAACCAGTGATTGCTGTAAAGACAAGGTAGAAAATATATTTGAAATATTGAAAAGGGAATTTAAAACAAAAATCATGTAATGATAATTAAAAAACACATATGACTTTATTGCTAAGGAGTTCATAAATAGTTTGAGCACCAGACCTATGGGTACATCTCAAATCGAATGCTCTATCAACTGTACAGAGTGTCACATGATCACCATTTCATATGCATGCTCATAACTTATTAAATCAGGCAAAACTCTCCATACAATAGTGCCACTCACTGCAAGCAAGAGTTATCAATGGATGCCAGAAAATCCAAGGCTTCTCACTGATGAAAGTCACAAGCTAAAAACTAGTCTCAAGATATTGGATGAGTGGGCACTAGATAGGGCTTTTATGCACAAGCCTTCTGGCATCCATTGATTTTTCTGGGTTGCACTGGTGGCTACTATATGGAGAGTTTTGCCTGTTTTAATGTACAGAGTGTAATGATAATGGGAAGTTAAAACTGTAGTAGGACAGAAATGATAAAAAATGGGTATAGATTATGGATTGTGTTTAAGAAATATTAGAGGTGGAATATTTACATGTTTCTGTAGTAAAAAATGTTATGATTGTAATGAAAAGTTATGGTTTTATTGCTTGAAAGTCCATAAGAACTTCAAATAATGGAAGTTCCAGCATTTTAATCCTAGGATCTCAATTTGAAATTGTGATACTTTGCCCATTGTGCTAAATCATACAATGTAACATAAGTTATAAATAGTACAAAAAAGGATCTACACTCAAAAGATAATACAGTGCATTTCAGTTTGCCCAAAATTGAGATTCCTAAAATATATTGAAACTAACTTAGAATCAAATCTATAGGTTTGCAAAAAATGACTTTGGATTAAAAGTGTAGTTTGATTAATTTCAGGTTAAAAGTCTGAATATTCTAAAGGATGGGTTTTAGTTGCAATTGTTTCAATTTTGAATTGTTTTCCTTGCTGATGAAAGGAAAAGCCAGAAACTGGTCTGAAGTTATGGGCATTATATCTCTATACCCTCCTGTATTCGATGAGTATTCAGTCTTACAATAGATGGTTGTATACCAGAATGAAAAGACTCTTTAGAAGCATCATCATTTTCAACCATTATCAGTCCACTGCATGGTGAAGGTCTTTTCAAGTTCAGATATATAGAAAAGAGTACCTAGAAAAAGAATGTAAGAAAAAATATTAAAAAAGAAAAAATACAATAGAATAAATTAATTTGAATACTAAAAACAGAATTGCTTAGGTAATTGAAGATACCAATGATAAAATATTCCTAAAGGAATATATATACTGAAAAGATGGGATATATAATGAGCATGCCAATATCTTTTTACAAGCTTTTCAGAATATCCTTATCTCCAGACTGGTTTTATGCTTTGAGCATTCCTCAGTGAGGTGTCAGGATATTCAAGCATTAGATGTAAAATACCAGGTCAAGCCCAGCATTTTATCTAATAGTTAAGAGCTATTGGCAAGGCCATTATATAACATTTGTAATACAAGCTTATTAAATTAAATCATGTGATATATGACTTCATTTCCTTGCAATGAAAAGATGGGAATACCATCAGGATTTATATAATAAAAATAGTAACCTTTTATCTGTGATAGTATGGAAAAACATCATGAGACAAAGTTGAATTACATTGTGCAACAAAATTGTAAAAACATTACATGAAATGAAAAATGATAAAACAAAGAGTTGATGAGTTTTTCATTGAGTTATTGAAAATTGTAAAAAAAAATATTTAAGAGATTTACCAGATAATTGGAATGTAATCAGTGACTCAAAAAATATTGGTTAATAGATTTGTCTCAACAATTCTGGTTTCACTAAAGAAAAAAATGTAATATATTGTAATGTATATATTTTTAAACAGTCAGTTTAATCTCAAATATGGCTAAAGTGTTGTTACTAATATTGAATAGATATATTTCTATATAAAGTACAGGTGTGAAAAATGAGAAGAGATGCAAATAAAATAGTGACTACCATAGTTAAGAGGAAAATATTAATATATGTTTTGTTAACTTAAAAAATACATTTACAGGGTAATTAGATTATTTTATCGATATAATAGAAAAGAATGATATGGTTTGGGGGAAAATATATTTATTGGAGAAATTTGTATGTGAATTTGAAAATGAATTTAGTTCTGGGGAAACCATTTCCATATACATTATCATAATAAATCACAAGCCAGATTCCCAAAAAATTGTTTTCTAATAAAATTGTAAATAATATTTAATTTTGATATTAATTTCAATCTATTGGCTGTATAAATATGACTGATCAATAGATTGATATAAAAATTGAGTGTTATTTGCAAGTCTAGTAGAAAATGATTCTGTGAGAATGTGACTTGGTTGCTCCATGAATAAGTTTATATTCTCAGAAGTGCATAATTTAATATCCATAATTTATTTACAATTCTTATGAAAATTATTAGAATCAGAAGATATTTAAACTGGTAGATATGCTTTTTATGGCAGACTTTTAGAAAAATAGATATAAGACAGTAAGATTTCCACACCTATTTTTAAAATATATATTAAATGAATTAATCGAGGTAAAATGTTAATTTTACTAAAAAAATAGAGCACTTTTTGCTGATAATGATGGTGACTGCCATTAAATATTTTGCCAGATTGACTGAGCTTGTATGAACCTTGGAATGAAAAATGATGACGATTGCAGTTAAATGTTATACGGGATTGGCTGAGCTCATGATGATTGCAATAAATGTTATATGGGAATGATTGAGATCATATGAATCTTGGAATGAAACATGATGATGATTGCAGTTAAATGTTATACAGGATTGGCTAAGCTTGTATGAACCTTGTAATGAAAATAAATGCTAATAAAATTAAAACAATAAAAAGAAAGAATTGGAAATATGCAATCGACAGGAAGTTATAGAGCAGATTAGTATTTTAAATATTTAGCAAATTGGATTATAAATGATGCAATAAACAAATTAATGTGAAAATTGTGATTGCAATAAAACCTTTTAATATGGATAGACATTATTATGTAAAACATTGTAATGAAATCTTAAAAGAGGCATGTTAAATAACATATTTATTAAAGGAACATGGACAATGAGAAAAATCTTTAAAAATATATTTTAGTTTTAAAGTAGTAAATTCAGAGGAGAATGGAGATGATGGACAAGTTGGAAAAATAAATAAAAAAAACATT
This sequence comes from Epiperipatus broadwayi, assembly GCA_028023455.1. Classification (NCBI taxonomy): domain Eukaryota; kingdom Metazoa; phylum Onychophora; class Udeonychophora; order Euonychophora; family Peripatidae; genus Epiperipatus; species Epiperipatus broadwayi. The sequence continues at coordinate 806,648 of JAQFVV010000254.1, forward strand.
AGGAATGTATGTAATATTTACCGTAGCTGTAACCTTGAGAATATGTGTGTAAAATGCGATAGTAGGGACATCTATGTGGAAAATATTATTGAGTGAAATTATAAAGAATTGGTTTGCAAGTATATTTAGAAGTAGAGGAATTATTAAAGATTTGTTGGAAGGGAAAGTAAAAGATGCAGCAAAAAGATTAAAGAAAAAAGTGTCTTAATAAATATTTGAGAATTTGAACAAAAGTTTTAAACGCTTGGAAAATCTGGTTTGAATTAATACCAACTATTTAACAAATTACTGATAATAATGATAATATTTTTCTTTAGATAATTTAATAACCATATTTTGCTTTGATGATGTTATGGTATATAAATTTGCATCACTTTTATAATTTTCTTTATTTTATAACCCATATTAATTTAAAACATTCATTGAAGACTTATAAGGAACACTTTTTATCTGAATAAAACACTTAATCAGGAAAAAGTATAGATTATAATAAATAATAAAAAAATCATATACAAGAGCTATATAAATAACATTAAAAGCCTTTTTAACCACATGGTTTTATGGTCTTTTCAAATGTTAATCATCTATTTTAATGTTAACTAATAATTGCATATATAACACCCTCTAGTGTTCCATAATGGAAGTAAAACAATAAAAAAAAAACCATCAGTAAAATAGAATAAAACTTTCATATAGAGATCCAATATAACTTCAAAGAATTGACTATATAATATAACATTATACAGAATAAATTATACATACACTATACTACTTGATATATACTACCTTATATAATTTCCCATTCACTTTTAATTGACCAGTTGTTAACTAAATTTATTGAAGGTTTGTAAATATTCGTACAATTATTTAAGTTATGTTTAATGTAAAAGGTTTCATACATTGGTCTTATTTTTGAATGTTTAATGTAATTTTAATGTTTAATATTTTTGTAGCATTTATTTTATATCCATATATTTATGTAATGAATGTATAAAGCATTATCATCTTGTCTATTAATTGCATTGTTATAGTCTTTCTAGTGTCTTGATTGCCTCATAGATTCTGACTTGTTTCAATATTGCTTAGCAATTCTTCACTTGGAACTATCAATTTTACTCTTCCAAGGCATTTTCTACCATTCTGAATATTTAATAATGTGTTTTATTGTTTTTATGTTCTAAGACTTTCCACTTTACTTCAAGTGATTGAAGCATGGTTTTTCAATCATTTTCAATGTATACATTTCATATAAAATCCTTGATAAATAAATTTCTTGTTTCTATCAAAATATTTTTGACATCATAATTATATGCACATACATATTAATTAAACGATTTTTATAGAATTATATATGGTGAATTTCAGTGATTAAATATTTGTTTCTTATTAGAATATTAGAGATGATGTGCCTCTAAGCTTACATAAATATTGTTTATGTTAATAAATAATGGCTATTGTATTGTATTATATTTTTAAAGAGTTGAAACATTCCTCTAAGTCATAGTAAATAGAGATGTATGTGCATATATATATATATGATAAACAAAAATGCAAGTTAAAAAACTTGCTAACGCTTGTATTTATGTCCACAGATGGCGTCCTACCAAAAACACCTATCAAGCGTATATTTCGTTTACGTAAACGTCAGAGTAGTTAGTATTCACTATCTCTAACTATAATTCCACTTTCAGATCATGATTTCAAGCTATTTGCTATCGTCAGTGAAAGACAGGAATAAAGAAACTAGATCTAAATACAAACTCTGAGCGTTTATGAAACAATTTCTATTCAGCTTGCAAGCGTGAATTTTTTAGACACGTAATGTCTTCAAACTCAGCATAGCAAACCAGATAGCTATATGGGTCTGATCTCAGTTCAGCATCACCATATAGTAGAAGCCTCTGCAATCTATATCATTGCAAGAAAGACCTCAAAGGTACATTTATGATAAACAAAAATGCAAGTTAAAAAACTTGCTAACGCTTGTATTTATGTCCACAGATGGCGTCCTACCAAAAACACCTATCAAGCGTATATTTTGTTTACATAAACGTCAGAGTAGTTAGTATTCACTATCTCTAACTATAATTCCACTTTCAGATCATGATTTCAAGCTATTTGCTATCGTCAGTGAAAGACAGGAATAAAGAAACTAGATCTAAATACAAACTCTGAGCGTTTATGAAACAATTTCTATTCAGCTTGCAAGCGTGAATTTTTTAGACACGTAATGTCTTCAAACTCAGCATAGCAAACCAGATAGCTATATGGGTCTGATCTCAGTTCAGCATCACCATATAGTAGAAGCCTCTGCAATCTATATCATTGCAAGAAAGACCTCAAAGGTACATTTATGATAAACAAAAATGCAAGTTAAAAAACTTGCTAACGCTTGTATTTATGTCCACAGATGGCGTCCTACCAAAAACACCTATCAAGCGTATATTTCGTTTACATAAACGTCAGAGTAGTTAGTATTCACTATCTCTAACTATAATTCCACTTTCAGATCATGATTTCAAGCTATTTGCTATCGTCAGTGAAAGACAGGAATAAAGAAACTAGATCTAAATACAAACTCTGAGCGTTTATGAAACAATTTCTATTCAGCTTGCAAGCGTGAATTTTTTAGACACGTAATGTCTTCAAACTCAGCATAGCAAACCAGATAGCTATATGGGTCTGATCTCAGTTCAGCATCACCACATAGTAGAAGCCTCTGCAATCTATATCATTGCAAGAAAGACCTCAAAGGTACATTTATGATAAACAAAAATGCAAGTTAAAAAACTTGCTAACGCTTGTATTTATGTCCACAGATGGCGTCCTACCAAAAACACCTATCAAGCATATATTTCGTTTACATAAACGTCAGAGTAGTTAGTATTCACTATCTCTAACTATAATTCCACTTTCAGATCATGATTTCAAGCTATTTGCTATCGTCAGTGAAAGACAGGAATAAAGAAACTAGATCTAAATACAAACTCTGAGCGTTTATGAAACAATTTCTATTCAGCTTGCAAGCGTGAATTTTTTAGACACGTAATGTCTTCAAACTCAGCATAGCAAACCAGATAGCTATATGGGTCTGATCTCAGTTCAGCATCACCATATAGTAGAAGCCTCTGCAATCTATATCATTGCAAGAAAGACCTCAAAGGTACATTTATGATAAACAAAAATGCAAGTTAAAAAACTTGCTAACGCTTGTATTTATGTCCACAGATGGCGTCCTACCAAAAACACCTATCAAGCGTATATTTCGTTTACATAAACGTCAGAGTAGTTAGTATTCACTATCTCTAACTATAATTCCACTTTCAGATCATGATTTCAAGCTATTTGCTATCGTCAGTGAAAGACAGGAATAAAGAAACTAGATCTAAATACAAACTCTGAGCGTTTATGAAACAATTTCTATTCAGCTTGCAAGCGTGAATTTTTTAGACACGTAATGTCTTCAAACTCAGCATAGCAAACCAGATAGCTATATGGGTCTGATCTCAGTTCAGCATCACCACATAGTAGAAGCCTCTGCAATCTATATCATTGCAAGAAAGACCTCAAAGGTACATTTATGATAAACAAAAATGCAAGTTAAAAAACTTGCTAACGCTTGTATTTATGTCCACAGATGGCGTCCTACCAAAAACACCTATCAAGCGTATATTTCGTTTACATAAACGTCAGAGTAGTTAGTATTCACTATCTCTAACTATAATTCCACTTTCAGATCATGATTTCAAGCTATTTGCTATCGTCAGTGAAAGACAGAAATAAAGAAACTAGATCTAAATACAAACTCTGAGCGTTTATGAAACAATTTCTATTCAGCTTGCAAGCGTGAATTTTTTAGACACGTAATGTCTTCAAACTCAGCATAGCAAACCAGATAGCTATATGGGTCTGATCTCAGTTCAGCATCACCATATAGTAGAAGCCTCTGCAATCTATATCATTGCAAGAAAGACCTCAAAGGTACATTTATGATAAACAAAAATGCAAGTTAAAAAACTTGCTAACGCTTGTATTTATGTCCACAGATGGCGTCCTACCAAAAACACCTATCAAGCGTATATTTCGTTTACATAAACGTCAGAGTAGTTAGTATTCACTATCTCTAACTTGCATTTTTGTTTATCATAAATGTACCTTTGAGGTCTTTCTTGCAATGATATAGATTGCAGAGGCTTCTACTATGTGGTGATGCTGAACTGAGATCAGACCCATATAGCTATCTGGTTTGCTATGCTGAGTTTGAAGACATTACGTGTCTAAAAAATTCACGCTTGCAAGCTGAATAGAAATTGTTTCATAAACGCTCAGAGTTTGTATTTAGATCTAGTTTCTTTATTCCTGTCTTTCACTGACGATAGCAAATAGCTTGAAATCATGATCTGAAAGTGGAATTATAGTTAGAGATAGTGAATACTAACTACTCTGACGTTTATGTAAACGAAATATACGCTTGATAGGTGTTTTTGGTAGGACGCCATCTGTGGACATAAATACAAGCGTTAGCAAGTTTTTTAACTTGCATTTTTGTTTATCATAAATGTACCTTTGAGGTCTTTCTTGCAATGATATAGATTGCAGAGGCTTCTACTATATGGTGATGCTGAACTGAGATCAGACCCATATAGCTATCTGGTTTGCTATGCTGAGTTTGAAGACATTATGTGTCTAAAAAATTCACGCTTGCAAGCTGAATAGAAATTGTTTCATAAACGCTCAGAGTTTGTATTTAGATCTAGTTTCTTTATTCCTGTCTTTCACTGACGATAGCAAATAGCTTGAAATCATGATCTGAAAGTGGAATTATAGTTAGAGATAGTGAATACTAACTACTCTGACGTTTATGTAAACGAAATATACGCTTGATAGGTGTTTTTGGTAGGACGCCATCTGTGGACATAAATACAAGCGTTAGCAAGTTTTTTAACTTGCATTTTTGTTTATCATAAATGTACCTTTGAGGTCTTTCTTGCAATGATATAGATTGCAGAGGCTTCTACTATATGGTGATGCTGAACTGAGATCAGACCCATATAGCTATCTGGTTTGCTATGCTGAGTTTGAAGACATTACGTGTCTAAAAAATTCACGCTTGCAAGCTGAATAGAAATTGTTTCATAAACGCTCAGAGTTTGTATTTAGATCTAGTTTCTTTATTCCTGTCTTTCACTGACGATAGCAAATAGCTTGAAATCATGATCTGAAAGTGGAATTATAGTTAGAGATAGTGAATACTAACTACTCTGACGTTTATGTAAACGAAATATACGCTTGATAGGTGTTTTTGGTAGGACGCCATCTGTGGACATAAATACAAGCGTTAGCAAGTTAAAAAACTTGCTAACGTTTATCATAAATGTACCTTTGAGGTCTTTCTTGCAATGATATAGATTGCAGAGGCTTCTACTATATGGTGATGCTGAACTGAGATCAGACCCATATAGCTATCTGGTTTGCTATGCTGAGTTTGAAGACATTACGTGTCTAAAAAATTCACGCTTGCAAGCTGAATAGAAATTGTTTCATAAACGCTCAGAGTTTGTATTTAGATCTAGTTTCTTTATTCCTGTCTTTCACTGACGATAGCAAATAGCTTGAAATCATGATCTGAAAGTGGAATTATAGTTAGAGATAGTGAATACTAACTACTCTGACGTTTATGTAAACGAAATATACGCTTGATAGGTGTTTTTGGTAGGACGCCATCTGTGGACATAAATACAAGCGTTAGCAAGTTTTTTAACTTGCATTTTTGTTTATCATAAATGTACCTTTGAGGTCTTTCTTGCAATGATATAGATTGCAGAGGCTTCTACTATATGGTGATGCTGAACTGAGATCAGACCCATATAGCTATCTGGTTTGCTATGCTGAGTTTGAAGACATTACGTGTCTAAAAAATTCACGCTTGCAAGCTGAATAGAAATTGTTTCATAAACGCTCAGAGTTTGTATTTAGATCTAGTTTCTTTATTCCTGTCTTTCACTGACGATAGCAAATAGCTTGAAATCATGATCTGAAAGTGGAATTATAGTTAGAGATAGTGAATACTAACTACTCTGACGTTTATGTAAACGAAATATACGCTTGATAGGTGTTTTTGGTAGGACGCCATCTGTGGACATATATATATATTGTGCCCTTTTCTTTAGGTCAGAATAAATTTGTATCAATTTACTAAAAAAAAATTTAATTAAAGAATTATTCTATTGGTATGATTACTGTGTTATGCTGACAATCTTTTTAAAAGCTTAATTAAAGTAAGATAAAAATATTTAATGTATAAAAATATGCTAAATATATTTAAAACAGTTAAATAAAGCTAAATGTTATAGTTGTATATGGTTGGAAAAGCTGGCCATAATAAAATAATGTATTAATAAGTCTTTAAAATAAGTATTAAAAGTTGAATTTTAAAGGTAATAACCTATAATTAAATAAATATTATATTTTACAGTATAAATTATATTTAATAATTGTATTTAAAATTATATGTTTTAAAAATAGTCTTTGTGGTAGAGAAATGTGTATTTAATTTTATGGTATCAAAATTATTATTCAAAATTATATTATTTTATCATTATATACTAATTTGCAATTAAACATTTATTTTATTTCCAGACAGCAAAATTGGATACAGTCTGTCTAAGTTGTAAATCATGTGACATGTAAATATTAGTACATGGGTGCTTGCAAGTTTTTTTTTTGTTAATAAAGTTTCAAAATTGTTTTAAAATTGCACTGTAGAATTGAAAATATTTATTTATCTACCACCAGATACAATATAAAATTAGCTATTATAAATATTTAATTAGAGTTTTAAAACGAATACAGTTAATAAAAATTAAATATTTTGTTTTACAGAAAAATAGATACATTAAAACTGAATGTTGAAAAAATTAATCAAACATTATTTCTAAAAGTCATTAAAAATATTTAGTTATCTTTAATAAAGCATAAAAAATAATTTGGAATTAATATTTTAAGTAATATTTTTAAAAAAGAATGAGTCATTATTTTATTTTTAATTTTAATTGTGTAATCTCAAAGTTAACCATCAGATGAAAGTCTAATCAACCAATCAAAAGATGGATTTATTTGGGTATAAATACAGATGCTCAATTATTTTCAGTGTGCTTTCGATTAGTCAAGTATGCTTCTGATAATTAAATCTACTTCTGTTAGTTAAGTTTGCTTTCTGTTAATTAAGTTTGGTTTAAATTAGTCAATTCAATGCTATAACTCTATAATAATTTATTTTAAAACAGAGAAGTGTACCAATTAAATTATCTTAACAAAGAGAGCATATTTTAAAAAACTATAAAGTTATTTGGTTTTAAAGATGCACTGTTAGGCAGCTAAATTCCCTTACCAAACTTTTTATTGAAATTTAATCTAAAACATCTCATAAACATGGAAGTACCAAGAAGAAATATCTACCCATATAAAAGGATGTTAGAAGTAAAATATTTAATTAAAAATATAAATTTAGTACTGTTAATGGGGAGAAATATTTTATTAGTCAAGTTAACATGCTGGACATTATATAAGAAGCTGAATGGAAAAATTGATAAGAAATTTAAAATAATAATGTATTTTCTTTTGGAAAAATTGTTGTATTGGAGATGGAAAATAACACGGTAAACTTTAAATCTTTCAATAAGGTGAAAGTAAATATTATTTTAAAGTAAAAAATGCAGAAAATATTTTCCTTTTTGAAGAGAACATTTTTTTGTAATAATTTATTTTAAGCTGTCATTCGATAAAGGATGGAAAATGAAGACAGTCATTAAAATACAGTACGTGATAAGTCTTTATTATTTTCAAAGACTATGTAAGTAATAATATTATGAGAAAAATGGATAATTGGAAACTAATAATGGAAAAGAAATATCCTTGGATAAATAATAAAATATCCTGATGATAAAATTTTATGTGAGATATTTAAAGTTAATTTATTGGAATATTTTTTTTTTTAAAATGTGCAAGAATTATATACAGATACCCGAATTTATATCACTGTGTCAGATACTCTGAGGCAGCATAGGATCCTAAGGAAATAGTAATAAAACTTTGAAGAATTATTTTTAAATGTTACAAGTTTAAATCATCTTCAATAATCACTATTCTAAATAATAGGAACAATAGACTGTTATTTTTATAAACTCTGAGGAACAGATTAGTGATTATTTTTATCAATAAATCCAGATTTCTGAAGTCGACTTACTTTTCGTTTTCATTATTTTTAATTCTCGTTCACCATTTCTATTTGGAATCTATTAAGCATCACATGATCACATTTCCTATACTAGCACATTAATTGTTGATAAACAGAGCAAAACCCTCCATACAGTATTGCCACCTGTGCTAAACAGAGTAATCAATGGATGCCAGAAGGCTTGTGCATAAAATCCCTATCTAATGCCTACTCATCCAATATCCCCAGACTAGTTTCTGGCTTGTGGCCTTCGTCAGTGAGGAGCTTTGGATCTGAGAGCACTGCATCTAGATCTTAGGATCTAATGCAACCCTCTAGCAACCACCTTTTACCTCAGCTTAACTATTAAACTATGAGAATGAAATTGAAAACACAAAAAATATTTTCAATCTAAGCTCAATAGCTTAAATAGTCATATGGGTCTGAACTCAGTTCAGCACCCATACATTTTGGTGTCTTTGGCTCTTTTACAACCATAGCCACCACTATCCTATTAGGCAGGATTGGTGTTAAACCATTAAGCATCACATGATCACATTTCCTATACTAGCACATTAATTGTTGATAAACAGAGCAAAACCCTCCATACAGGTGGCATTTCATTCTCATAGTTTAATAGTTAAGCTGAGATAAAAGGTGGTTGCTAGAGGGTTGCATTAGATCCTAAGATCTAGATGCAGTGCTCTCAGATCCAAAGCTCCTCACTGACGAAGGCCACAAGCCAGAAACTAGTCTGGGGATATTGGATGAGTAGGCATTAGATAGGGATTTTATGCACAAGCCTTCTGGCATCCATTGATTACTCTGTTTAGCACAGGTGGCAATACTGTATGGAGGGTTTTGCTCTATTTGGAATCTACTTAGCATGTATCTTGTCAGGGAAGAAAATTGTTGTTAAGTGTTTGGACAATAACATAACAACAAGCGCTGTGGAGTTGCAATACCCACAAAGATGTGATCGTAAATCTTGAAGAAAAAAGAACACTTTTTATTTCAAAAATGAACATTGATCATGGACTAAAGTTTACATAGATATGTTTTGATTTACTTAAAATCTTTAATATTTAACTAACCTTAGTATTAAATTTTCTTATTTATTTATTAGAGATAGGAAAGATACACAAAAAATAATCACTTACTAATAATATTATAATTTCTATAAAAGATTTAATAATTTTTTAAATGTTTTTAATATTTTAAGTTTGATAGTATTGAATGAATGTTATATTATGCAATGTTTTTTATTGATTGTGGACCAGAAGATGTCAAATAAGTGATTAACAAGTAGAAATATCACTTAGGTAATAGTTGTAAAATATTAATAATTTTATGATGTATTTCTCTTTCTTTTCTTTAGACTGTCAACGTATTAAGTAATGTTATTGTATGAATGTATGAGTATGTGTGAATACATTGTACACACATAAAACTTATAGGAGTAAGAATTTATTTATTATAAAAGTATGTATACTTTTATTCCATATTACTAATATATTATAAATTAATAATGAATATAATTATATGATTCTTTCATAAAAAACTTTAGTATTTTTTTTTAAAATGTTTACAGTATTGATAACAGTCATTTGTATTTTGTTCAAGAATTTTAAGAATGTGAAATAACCTTTTCTTGTTGAACAGTTTAGATCGTTATCTTTATATGTGAATTTATTTGTTATTTTAGAATATGTTGTAAGAATTTTTGTCTATGTAGATTCATAATCTATAAGGAAATTTTTAAAGAGTAGTGACTTGGAAGTAATTTAAAATGGAACCAAAGAGATGCTTTTATTGTAGGTTTTTGTTATGGGAATAAGAATAATTTCTATGATCTTAGTAATTATGCAGGTACAGATAATGAAGCCCTGACACTTGTATATTTTCGTGGGCAGTGTTTTACCTTTATATTGAATATTAATGTTCCAGAAAGCTGAATAAATAGCTTGAACATTGTTATTTTTAGTGGAGGTTATTAGACAGATAAGTCATGCCTCTCTTTTATTTATACACTGTTACCATAATGACTATCTGATATATGTATTATTGAGTTGAGACTCTAGTTTTTCCCTTATACCTATGCATCTATTTGCTATCATGATTTCTAAGTCTTACATCGTACAGAATTGTATTTTAATGGAAAATGATGGATAATTTTGGAGTTTAAGGATTGTTATTGAAAAAGGATAAGATAGGTTTTCTTACTTTGGATGATGATAAGAATAAATACAAATGGAATTGAGAATCAAACAAAAATAAAAATAAAGAATCATAAAATATTTTCTATATTTTTTTTAAAATAAACTATATTTTAAGAAAGCATGTAAATGATAAATGAAGTTGTTCATGAATTTTTGAATAACTTTAAGTATTTTAAAACTTATAGGTATTGCATATTTTCAATGGATAATGTATCAGAACAAAATAGAATAGAATGAAACAAGTAAATATATTTCATAGTTATTATTTAATGTTAAAGAAATACATCAACACTTACATCTATTTTATATTAGATCAATACTAAGTAAGAGATATAATGTATGACAATTAGATTATTAATTGTGTCCACTCATTTTGTTAATGAACCGAAATAAATATATTTTGTTTAACAATAACACTATTATGATAAGCTATTTTAAGTGATTAAGAATAAATTGAGAGATGCATATTAGCGTAGTTAATCTTTTGTATTTTCTGTTTTTATGCTTCATAACTGATGTATATTTAAAGGAAGCATATCGTAGTGACATTTAATGTAAATAATATTTTAAAATGTTACGTATGTCATACGATTATTATTATTAGAATTCTGATGAATATTTAAAATAGATAAATTATTTTAAAAGTCGGAGTGAAGACTTAAATGTTTATATTTTATTTTATTAGTTTATTTTGAGAATAATGAAAATTGTAATGATACAAGATTAATTTAGAACTGTAAATTTTGTAAATAAGTTATTTGTTAATTTTATTGTAATAAAATTTGTTAAACTTGTTTTATAAATTTGTGTGTTGAACCAATTTCTTTTCATATCGCAAACAGATGATCACAGAGGGTTTGAACCAAAACCATAATATTTGCACAGTAAGAACAAGAGTATTATTTAAAAATTATAATATTTTCTTAAGATGATTTATTTTAAGAAATTTCATTTACATTATTATTATGATCATATATTAATTATATAATATTACACAGAGCTATAATATTATCTGTTGCCACACATATATTCTCAGATTATAAGATTTTACCACATATTTTATTTAAGATGCCATATGAAGATAAAGATTATGCTATATTATTTCTTTATTATTATTATTATTATTGTTGATAAGAATTATAATGAAGGAAAATAAATAATATTAAATTATTATTATTATTATTATTATTATTATTATTATTATTATTATTATTATTATTATTATTATTATTATTATTATTATTATTATTATTATTATTATTATTATTATTATTATTATTATTATTATTATTATTATTAGTTAGGTGTAGTTGAGGGTGATATTAAATCCCTTATCATGCTTGACTACAGTAATTTTGATTGACTTGAATTAGTTTAAGAACCTGAGATTATTTTAGTTAGATTATTTTGAATAAAGAGATTAAGATTTATTTATCAGTATTATCTTAATTAATTAATTATTGTTAAAGTTGTAAGAATGTTATAAATTTATTATTTGAGATAGTAATAGGGGGGATTGTATTCTTATGCCATTGAGGTGGTATCCTGTGGGATATTGGCTCAATGTAATTCATATTACCACTTGTATTTCACTTCATAGTCTCATGATTTAAATAAATATTTATTTATTTAATTTATAAAACCCGAACCATATTATTATTTTATTAATTTGAGCTAGTTACACAATTGACATTAATATAGAATATTTTATTATCGATTATATGCATTTTAGCAGAGCATAACTATTTATCTGAGCTAGACCAATTTTATTATATATGATATATTTCCTGGAAATGAGGGTACTATATATATATATATATATATATATGTAGTTAACCCAATGAATAAATCAGCATAACATATGAAATTACTGCTGTATTTTTGAAGCTAATATTTATAAAAAGATATGAAGATTTAGTCAAAATAAAGTATATTTAATGACTTTAAGTTTAAGTTAATTGAATCATGAGAAGACATATTCATGATTTATTTGAAATTTTTATTCAGTAATAAGCAATTTTAGGTTTGACAAAGAATAACCTTTGTTATTATATATAGAATAAAATATAGCAAAGATAAATAATTGTGCCTCCACATATAAAATTACTGAATTTATTTAAATGTTATATATAAGAAATTAGAGATAAAAAAATATAACCAGTCATATTCTAATTTAATAGCATTTTATTATGTTTTTGTTTATTTTATTAATGTAAATAAAATTGAATTTATTTATTAATTATACTTGGCCTTTAAATTTTTTTATAAGATTATATCACTTATCATCTCTTTATTCAATCACATATTAATTGTAATTTCACTAACACCATTTAATTAATTGAAGGCTAATTAAAATACATATTTAGCCATAATATCTTTGGAGAAATTAATACTACATATAAGAACACATTGGAAATAGTTATGATGATTGTAAGAAATATAAACATAGATTTATTCATTGTTTATTATAGCTATGCTTAAATTTAAGTTATCACTTATAATATTTATTTCTTTATTGAATATAGTTGGGATTCAATAAAACTCCCTTTGATTCTGAATTATGTAAATAGTAATGCTCTACATATTTAGATATTTCTGTATTTATTTATTTATTTTTTACTGTTATATACTATACTTGTATATGTTTATAAATCATGTTTTCAGGAACAACCATGTTTAATAAAATAAAAATAAAATAATAACATTTTCTTAAGACAACATTTGCCCTCTACTGGATAAAATAGTAATCACATAGTTATTGCAGAGAGAATAATCATATCATATGATTGTTGATCAATTTGTCTTAAATTTAGATTAATAATATTATTGTGTTTTCAATTTCATTCTCATAGTTTTGTAGTTAAGTAGAGATAAAAGGTTGGCTGCTGGAGGGTTGCATTAAATCCTAAGATCTAGGTGCAGTGCTCTCAGATCCAAGGTTCCTCACCGATGAAGGCCCCAAGCCAGAAACTAGTCTGGGGATATTGGTTGAGTAGGCACTAGATAGGGATTTTATGCACAAGCCTTCTGGCATCTATTGATTACTCTGGTTGGCACAGGGTGGCACTACTGTATGGAGAGTTTTGTCTTGTTTAATAACAATTATGTGCTAGTATAAGAGATAGTGATCATGTCATGTTTAGTGGTTTAAATAAATAGCTCATTATATATTTTTCACATTTCATCTAATAATGATGTATCGTAAATTGTAAAAAATTCGCAAGCGTCATTCATTAAAACATATTAAATGAGGTTGAAAGTCATTATTTAATATCTTTATGCTTTTATTTAAAATTGCTTAAGATTTGCCTATACATATACCTTAGGAAAAAAAAGATAGAGTTAGATTCATTCTATCTTTTCAAAAGATTATCGTGTTTGGAAAGAAGAATTCATCTCAAATGTTTAAATCCATCCAGCGCATGTGTAATGGAGTGATCCCTAATTATTATTACAGATTAAAAACATAGTGCTATATAAAAAATAACTTGTTATATATATTAAATTATTGTAAAAAAAATTCACACTTTATTTTAAACTTTTCAAATACATTGCTGCTAATAGCAACATACAGCTTCGTATACAGTGCAATACTATGACTAGTATGATTCTACTTGTTTCTTCAGTTGTTTCTGTATCTACTAGCATGGGAATACAGTTACTGACTTTAAAATGATGATTATGGAATTTAAGATGAACCTCCAACTAATTAGATTATTGTGCATAAGGCAACAGTCGATACAAATTTTGTAGACTTATCAGCGAGGATCCAGCTGAATGCTTTTTTTTTTTTAAGAGCAAGGTTAAAGCTTGGTTAAAAACATTATGAATTATCACACTAAGCTGATCTAAAGTTAATTTACCATTGTCATGTGAGCATATTCTTTAAGTTTTCTTCATTTTACTTTTTCCTCTCCCCATCCAGTAATTTCCTCTTTTCTCGATTCTATATACCTTCATTGGTGCATGAATGATTTGTTACTTTAGCCAATCAGTTTTATTCTTATGTATTCCTTTAATCATTTTTCAATGGGGCATCTGGTTTCACTGATATATGTTCATTTTCGTTTGACGAAATTCACAGATGCGGTTTTAGTTTTTCACTCTACTTGAATAAAACCCAAATAAAAATGTTTTTAATATTCTTTGAACAAATAAAAAAACATTATTTTATTTGATATTTTCTTTCAGACTTGAATAAAAACAGCCTATCAACCCAATACAATCAATGATGATAATCTAAACACCGATTCTGGAGGGCAATTATAGAATTCTAAACACTCCATCCCAGAAAATTCAAGAACTCCCAAGTATGAACAATCCATTGTAGCTTCAAGCTTAACCAGGTATTGCTGGAGTATTAAGCACAAGATAAACCATTGATAGCAATATTTAATGACCAAAAAAATATATTGTATTCAACTTGTATTTGTACTTGACTAATAAATTCTAATTTAAAAAAAAATTCTCAAATCTATTAGCAGTAAAAAGACCAATCTGTTTAATGATCCAATAATTACTTGTTTTTTTTTTAAAAAAATTCTTAGTTTGAGACTAATCTTTAATAGTGATCTTTGTTTTTTTTTTCCTGTAAATAATTTATTAAATTTAGAAACCTTTATAAAACTTTCTTATTTAAAATAAATATTTGAAACAAAAGTTCAGTCTTTAACACTGGTTAAAAGTTCATGTTTAAAATCATGAGTGTAAAAAAAGCATTAATCATGTGACATGCTGAGTGCCAACGTCTCTTGAATGTTCCATTACCATGGATGCCAACATTTTGAGAGTGTCCTGTAGTTAATATTTTTAAAACAAACTTATTTATTTAAAACGCCTTACTGAACAGAATCTGCATATAAACCATCTAATTACAGGATTTTAAAGATTTATATTAATTTTTTAAAGTCTTATTTTCATTCTTATAATTACTTTTTACTATGTTACCGATAATTTGTATGTTTATAATTAATGTATGTGTGTATATTATATGCTTATTTAATGTGGGTATAATTTAGATTTTTCTCTTGCCAGACAAAGGCGATCTAAAATGTCTACGTTATTGAATCTTAAAATGGTGACAAACAATGATAAATAACTTCCGATGACGATCAAGTGTTATTGTTTATTATAATATTGCTTAGCTAGCTTCATTTAGCCTTCAACAGAGGTCATACCAATATCAGGAATATGCACCCATTAGTAATTAATTAAATATTAGATTAATTATATATGTTAGACGTTATACTAATCAATGTTGTGAAATTTCAGTAACTGTACAATATATGTAAAGTTTTGAATTTTTGAGTAAACAAATAAATAATTTATTTAATTCTATTTTTCACAAATTATTATTCTCTAGTATTTAACATTAATGATTGTTAGAATTATTTTAAAATATAGTTTAATAACATAATTAACCATCTAAAATCTTTTTTGGAATCAACTGTTAAGTATTCCAACGAATATTTTTTAAAAAGGTAACATTTTAAAAACTAATGTTGTGTTTTTGACAGGTTTATTAAATTGTAAAGAAAAATCAAATTTAGAAACATGTGTACTGTCAAAAAAAAAAAAGACCTCACTCTGGTTTGAGAAATATGTCGACTCGTAAGTAAAAATTGAAAAGTTGTTTTAATAATAGCAATTTAAACTTTCTTTCGTATTAATGAAAACATACCAAGATAATAATAAAAAAGTACTATTAATCTAGGTAAAACATTCGTAAAAGTAAAATAAATACCAGCCTTGTGCGATATATTAAAAAAAAATGAAATCAAATTTTATTTAACGAATTGGTCAGTAGCGTTGTTAATAATTTTGTTCCTTGTGATTCAAATTCAACTTTTTTTAAACTAACATTCCATAGTACAACTGAATCGTACATGAGGCTTATGACAATGAGAAATTGTTATCTTGTTACATATATTTATAATTTAGTACAGTAGCAAACTCTCCATATGGTAGTGCCACCCATCAAGGGATGTAAGAAGGTTTGTGCATAAAACCCCTATCTAGTGCCTACTTATCCAATATCCCCAGACTAGTTTCTAGCTTCTAGCTTTCATCAGTGAGGCACTAGACATGGATTTTATGCACAAACTTTCTCACATCTATTGATTACTAAGACTTTCACTAGGTGGCATTACTGTATGGAAAGTTTTCTATTATTTTAACATCCTGTGAAAGCATAGGAAATGATGATCATGTAATATTTATAATTTTCAATAAATGTAGAGAATTATGGTGAGGAAATTTTAACTGACACAGAATTAATCTAAAATATTATATGATATTTTTAAATTAATGAATCTGAAAAATGTCTGAATACTTTATTCATATTTTATGCCATGTAGTATACAAGGGATTTTTTATAATTAAGTATAACTAATGAATGAAGCAAAGAGGATGCTGCTTTAAACTAAAAGGAAACTCATTGAGGTCCTAACAAATTGATCATAGCAAATTCTTAAATTCCACTTCATACATCTTGTCATTGTAGCTGTTATTTTTATGAGATTGTTCACCCAGCATACATAGATGAGTTATTTATTACCACCCATCAGTCAGGGTGATGAGTTTATTGGCTTTTTATTCCGAGTTTAGGATTAAGAAACAATGAATTATCTTTTTTGCTTGAAATATCAACTGAGTTGACTTGAAGACAGAAGAAAAGAATCGATGAATGATCTCTTTTTTTGTGTGAAATAATTATTTACGATGATAACAGACAACATTAAATTACCATACTTAATAAAAGAAGATGAAAACTTATCAGTAAAGGAAGTAATTATTAAATGGAGGGTGCTAAAAAAATTTGGATGGACTCAAATTGTCACTGGATGACAATCTTTAATTTAAGTACCTGCAACTGTGGATCACTCTCAAATGAAAGAAAGTGCATGAATTGGAAAAGAACTGTTTAATATTAAATGGATCTTTATGATATTAGAAGAAAAGATGCAGATACAATTGATTTAAAATGTGGACATATATTTTACTACCATATGACAATTATTGGAATAAGAAATGGGATTAATTATAAATAAAAAATACAAGAACAATATTATGGAGATTGATGGTGTATTAGACACAGTGGCAGAATAAGTTATTCAACTTAATGGAAAATATTAAATGCAGATAATTTGGGTTAATGCCCAACAAATTCTCACTGGGATGAAGAAATATGTGATTTTTATAAGAATGTCCAAAAGACTGTGAATCAGTCCAAGTAAAATTTTCCAATTATCATGATAGATTTTAATGCAATATTTGCTAAATAATTGAAAGATAAAAATGCTGTAGACAAATTTGGTTATGATAACAGAAATAAGAGTGGACACAGACTTGTGGAATTCAGAGGAAAAGAAACAAGTTTATAATGTGAATTCTTTCTTTGAGAAAAATGTAAACAAAAATGAATGATAAGCAGAATTAGATTATACTTTGACCAATAGAAAATAAAGTTTGTAATGACCTTAATAAATTCACCACAAGAATTGATCATCAACTTGATGGTAAATACATATTAGTGCAAAACTAGAGAGACAAAAATAATTAAAAAACACAGTATTTATAGTTGATATTTCTAGCCTTCAGAAACATTCCAATAAATTTAAAGTATACCTTATAAATCCTTTTAAAATATTAACAGATTTTGAAAATGGTTCAGATTTGAATAAAATCAATAGTAAGATAAGTGATACACTATTACGAATTACAACTAAGATAAGTGGCACAAAAAAAGCAGCAATTAATTAATAAAATTTCTGCTGAGACAATACAATTTATGAAAAAAAGAAGAAATATCAAAATATATAAAAACAACCCATTAAGTAAGATAGAATGTCTAGAATATTGTAAAATGGTATGAAAAAGAATTAAGAATTATCAAATATATATATATATAGAGAGAGAGAGAACAAAAGTATCAAAAGTGTAAAACAATACATTGGTATTGGAAAAATAAATATTTTTACAATAAGAAAAAAAGATGAAACAATTATTAAAAAGAGAGAAGTTAAAAATGTATGGAAGTGTTGTATAAAAATTTATATAGCAATAAAGAAAAAGTATTCCATACAATTACAATATCTTTTGAATTATCAGAATTTTAAATAAAGACATAAAATTAAATCTATCAAGGAAAGCTCCAGAGAATGATGACATTATAACACCTTAAAAGAAGCAGATGAAGAATTAGAAAAATTGTTTGCAATGTTATATAGCAAATATCTAAATAATGAAAATGTACCAGATGATTGGAAGGATGCATTACTAATATTCATATTTTGAAAAGATGTGAAAGAAGATGTAGAAATTGCATACCTATCAATCTTTTATGTTTTATACATTTTGTATCATCTTAACCACAGTTAGACAACAGATTTAGTTATTTGAAGATCCTGCAATCACTGGAAATGGCAGATGAGTCTCGATTCAAAAATATTTAGTTCTGGAATCCATTAGTTTATCACTGAACTGATCAGTGGGATTATTTAAGGCAATTTTATTATTATATTGATATTTCATTCTGTATAAATTATTGTTTTTAGTATATTAATGTCTTCTCCCATATCTGAAAACAATTAGAGAAAAAAAATTGCTCATCAAATTGGTCATTAGGAAAATAATCAGCTACTGATTAATAACGGCCTTTATAGTTTTTGTTTATTGTTTTATCTTCTATTCACAAAGCATTAAAAGCCTCAGTATTAAGCAATAGTTAGGTGACTGGTTACTTTAACTATGAATAAGAGAAAGTGAAATCATGCTTCTATAAAATCTTTAGTCATTGAAAGAATTTGTTTCATCCAAATTCAAATTTTAGTTTGTGAATATGGCAAAGTCTACTAACTATTAAACTATGATGTTTTTTGTGTTTTTTTAAATATTAAGTAAAGAAAATTGCAAGGAGTAAGTTTTTATCAATTCTAATTTATTTATTAGGCTTAGCATATGGTCTTAAAGTTATAGCCTTAATATATATTACTTTATGTAACAATTAT
Source organism: Epiperipatus broadwayi (assembly GCA_028023455.1). NCBI lineage: Eukaryota > Metazoa > Onychophora > Udeonychophora > Euonychophora > Peripatidae > Epiperipatus > Epiperipatus broadwayi. The sequence continues at coordinate 826,090 of JAQFVV010000254.1, forward strand.
GTGTTTTACAAATTTAATTATTACAACTTCATACTTATTTATATGAATTTTAGTAAATTTTAAATTATTATATATTGTAATACAATATTTATGGGTCCTTCTTGTGGATGCATCAGGCTGTCAGTTTACTATGACACTTAGCCTGAGGCAATTGTTCTAAGTTAAGTAATTTCTAATTAAGTTTATTAAAATGGATAAGTCCACACATTCAAGATTTATACTAGAATATATTGAGATGGCTATGTGTCTCATGGTTTACAACAACATAGGAATGTGTCTATATATATATATATATATATATATATATATATATGTATATAAAGTTAAAAGGAAAAGTAGAAATAAATGCAAAAAAAATTTGGAGATCTTTTCTATATTACATTACAATAACAGTTAATGATTAAATATTTTTGAATTTAAAAAAAAATATTATAAATTAAACATTTAAAAAAGGTCTAATTAATATTTTAATTCTAATTTTGAAATTAAAACAAGCATGTTTTATGTTACAATAAATATACTGATAACTATAAAATTCCACTATCTATTTTGATTAAAGCAATTTTTTTAATTAATGCTTATATAGCATTTTGATCAAATTTTGATAAAGTTATTTTTGAAAGGATTAAATTGAATTGAAAAGAGTCATTAACTTTTTTCAATCAAGATAAAGAAAACTTATTGTGGGTTTGTTAAAAAACATCCACTCCCAACTATAAAAAAAATTGGAAAAAAGATTGGAGTTTTTACACTTTTACACATTTTGACAGTAATATTACTACTATTATGAAATTATAACTGAAGGCAAGACAGTGCGAGTACAGTTGTTGCTACAAGTTCACAGTGGTAGAGTTTGGATTCACATGAAAGCAAGGTCCAGCTTTTATGTGGTTCATAGCCTATATATGTGTGTATGTATTAGAAGGCATAGAAACTGAATAGTGCTCCTGCATGTCAATAGTTACCAGATTATACCTTTCCCAAAGATGACAATATGCCAGTCTACTGTTTAGAATAAACCAGCTTACTGAGAGAGTATATCAGCTTGCTGAATAATTAGTTTATACATATACTGTTTTATCTATATGCAGAGAGAGAGATAAAGGTACTGCATCATATGTGTAAAGTACAGCTGGTGAATAGTGTTTTATGTATTGAGAACTATACACTTTTAAATTCTTTGAAAATGATAGTTAAAATCTCTAATTTAAAAGAAAAACAAGTAAATAATTGTCATTTGAATTATAAGTCTAAGAGAAATTATTGATTTATAGATGATTTTATTTTGAAAAAAAAGCAACTTCAAAAATGTCATACATGTCAAGAAAGCAAAAAAATGTCTTCAAACAACAGAATTTATCTCCATTCTCACAAGTCCCTCCATTATAATCTTACAGGTTTTTGATACCATTTTTATGATATTTTTTAAAGATATAGTTTGAATAACCAAAAATGTATTTTATTTGCAAATTTATTACAATTCTAGATATTATTTATACAATAATTTATACAATATTTATTAGAAATTAAAAATATAAATTATTAATAATTTATTTTGAATGGAAATATTTTATTTTGAAAAATAGTACATTATATTAGTGGACAATGCAAATATGCCCTAAGTTATATAGAAACTTAGCTTTCTATGAATGCAACCTAATAATAATGAGTACAGACATATTGTAATTTTGCAATAAATATTGGAAAATTTAAAACTGTTAAAGCATATTTCATTAGATATATGAGAAAAAAATAAATATTCATTTATATATATTTTTTTAAAAAGACAAATAATGAAGATTTCATTGATTTTATAAAATAAAAATAATCTTTCTAGAAATGATGGCATGTAATCTTTTTGTTTTGATTATGATCTCATTTTTTAAATATTTATAGAAAAAAAATGTGAACATTTAAAATTTATTTCAATAGTAAACAAAAATATCTATTAAATGAAGTCAAATTTATTATTTTCTGCTAAGTAATAATGGTTTAATCTTAAATTCTATGTTGAATGTAAGAACAAAGCAAATAATGAAATGTAAAAGAAACACCAGAGAATTAAAAATCACCACATTATACTGACCTACATGAGGATGACTGAATAGAACATGTTATGTTAAAGTGAAATATAAAATGGGAAAACAACATATTGTTTTATTTTAATTCTCAGTCATGAAAATATGTAGCTTTTAATATCAAAATTCTAGATCATTCAATTAAGTTTATCTAAAGGATTAAATTGCTCAATTGTATCCCATCAATTCTGAAAGAATATGCTTTTAACATCAATCTCATTAAAAAATTGTAGTTATTACTCAGGGATTTTTATCCAGTAAATGAAGCACTTGGTGAATGATTACAGAATGTCTCATATCTGAAAATAAATAATATATTGCCAGTTAAAAGAAACAACTAAAATAACATTTTTAAATCATCATCAGAACAATGGCAGTAAAGTAATTGATGTATTTGTTTTGTTAAAGTATCACTGAAAGATAGTTTTTTTTATATATGTGCAACTGACAGGAGAATTAAACTAGATTGCAGAAATTTCAAAATTTATGTTTTATATTGGTGATATAGATTTTTCTTGATAGATTAATTTAATTAGGTTGATCTTAACCTTCATTAAACTCTGATAGCAATGTCACAGAGAATTAAATTTGCTTTTATACCGAAGGACCATTATTTTTTATAAATTTGAACATATTCAATATTCAAATGCCATATAAACTTTATATTAATGTTTTTCAAAGTGGTCAATATAGACCCCAAGAGTCAATTTCCTCTTTTAGTGGGTCTGTGTCAGTGACAAAAAAATTTGGGGATCCACAATATGTAAATGGGGGACCACCCATCAAAATCATTATTGCAGGCATTTTGTAAACTTTTAAGTATATTAGTTCAAATTAATTATAAATTATTGGATAATAAGCTATAGTAGCTTGTATGTGTGCATATTTATATATTACACACATTAGCTAATAATATCTGTTTGTGTATAATTGTAAATGTATATGCAGTTAATTTAAGTAAGTTATGTAAACATTATTGTATGTGTAGAAGCGTGCACACACACATATGTATATATGGAAAGTTAAACTGTAATGTGATAAATTTTATAAACATTACAACTCTTCTAAATTGTTTCATGTTTAAGTTATTCCAAATGTACTTTATAAAGTTGCAAATATAGGGGATTTGAACTCAGACTTTCAAGCATCCTTTAACTGTCCACACTATCTCATACAACTGATACACTTGACCACACACATGTAGAAAAGATAAATAATCACCAATATACATATTTTGTGCTGAACCAGCACTCATCAGTTGGTCCAGATTATCAAGTTCCACACATATATATAATGAGTGCTCAGTACTGACCACTGATTATATATGTGTGTGGGAGATGATAATCTGGACCAACTGATAAGTTCTGGTTCAGCACATACTGAGCACTGATTATATATGTGTGTGTGAGAGATGATAATCTGGACCAACTGATGAGTGCTGGTTCAGCACAAAATACTTATATTGGTGATTATTTAGCTTTTCTACATGTGTATCAGTAATATGCGATAGTGTGGATAGTTGAAGGTTGCTCAAAGTCTGAGTTCAAATCCCCTATACTTATAATTAAGTTCCAGGTATAAGAATGCCTGTATTTCAAATATTACACATTAAGCCTGCATTCCACCCATCCCTCTTCTATGTATTTAAATGGATACTGTCCTATACATGAGAGGTCGGATTGAATTGAGGTCAACATGGGCATAATAATATTGGCATCAGCATGGGATTTGGCAATCTATCATCAGATTTTCAATGGTATGGATGGCTGAAGAGTTGGAGTAAATTGAAACCTGTCCATTATACTAAGCACTGATTATATATGTGTGTGAGAGAGGATAATCTGGACCAACTGATGAATGCTGGTTCAGCACGAAATACTTATATTGGAGATTATTTATCTTTTCTATATGCATGTGGTTATGTGTATCAGTAGTATGAGATAGTGTGGATAGTTGAAGGTTGCTCGAAAGTCTGAGTTCAAATCCCCTATATTTACAATTAAATTACAGGTATAAGAATGTCTGTATTTCAAATCTTTTATAAAGTTGATTGTATGGACATATAAAATCTCAATTCCAGAGGTGTCTGTATTACACATATAAAAGAACAAAACTTAAAAGACTTTTTTTAAAAAAAGATTTGTTTCTTGGAAATTATCCTGACTCACACCTGGGAACCAAGAGTAGAAAATTTAAAAATGAATTTAAAAATAGGTTAAAGACAAAGACAAAATCGCTGGACCAGAATTATTTATCAATTACTCAGCTCGAGCTTTTGTCTTTGCTAAGATTTAATAAAGCAATGTAAAAATTTAAGATTAAAGATTTAAAACTATAAACAAGTTCATGGCTTGTGTCAAAGTGTTTATATATATAAATAGTTTTTCAACTAAAAAGGGGTCCACCGATAAAAAAGTTTGGGGACCTCTGCTTTATATGAATAACTTGTTATTTATTTTGTGTTTTAATTAATATGTTAAATAAATTATTAGAGTAATAAATGTGACAGATATTACTGTATAGCTCCAATGGAAACCCAGGTAGTATAGTTTATATTTGATATGCAAACTTACGGTAAGTCAGATATGTGAGAGTGAATACATATTAAATATTTGGTGTTGCAAAGAGATTGTGTTCTTAACCACTATTTAAAATATAAATTTAAGTTATATTTCATTATGCACTTTTAAATTGACTAACGTTTTAATATTCAATTGATAATTTTTTGTTGTTTGGTCCGATTATATGTTCAAGGTGGGGGTGTGATGAAACCGGACAATCAATCCTCTTCAACATGTATATTGTATTGTCACCCATATCATAATTCTATACACCAAATGTAGCTATACTTGATTGACCATATCTAAAGAAGCAGAATATATTCAGCTTAATTATTTGCTATTACGATGATAATTAGTATTATATATATATATATATATATATATATATATATATATATATATTGTAACCCCCCACACACACACACACAACACTGATCCTACACATTATATGAGCAAATGCCCTGGGCACCAATTCTATTAATGAATAGAATAAATTAACACTTGATTTGACCTATAATTAATGCTGAGACTCTTCTACTGGTACCTAACTTATAGCTTAGCTCAATGGAGGGTTACAAGAAATCAATAACATATAGAATATAAATAAATGAAGGAAGAAATACTACAAACCATTAAAATAAAATGTATGCCTCATTTATTAATCAACCAAATGATGGAGGCCAGCAAAGTTTCATTTGTCCAAGTTAATAAATATAATTTCAAGTTTGATCTCTTCCATCATCTAAACATACTCTATATTAGCTCAATATAATTTATCAGAAAAAGAAAAACATAATACTAAATAACTCCACAATTTATCACTTCTTAATCTAAATAGATATATTAATGTTAATTTAGGAATATGAAATCAGATCTCAGGGAATCTGTAATATAGTTTAAATAAAGAAATTCTATTATCCAGTAATTTACAACTATAAATAAAAAAATATATATAATGGAATAAATTGAATAATATTTTACTGGACTAGCAATTAGATATTGAGGGAAATAGGGTATCTTTTAATCTCACATCATTGCCTAAATAATAAACTAACTATGCAACCTTTTTATAAGTTTACCAAATGGTAAAGTATTTCATATAATGTTTGGATCAAGAGAACAATATTATCAGATTTCAGTATGTTTATTATCAAATTTACAAAGCAATATATTTATGTAACAATAGATATGTGGAATGTGGAAACTAGAATACGAATGCATATAAGAACAACTCAAGAAAAAATTCGAATAAATAACATAAGCATTTATTTTCATTTGATATACAAATAAATATAGCTAATTCATGGTGGGACTGTTTGTCCTAATTTCTAAACTCACAAATAAGTTTGCTAACCTGGGTTTGAAATCATTTCTATTACATATTTTGTCATTTATTGATTAGACATTTATGAACATAAGTTAAAAAATAAAATAACACCCTAATATTCTGACTTTGAATATATTTAGGCTATCTAACACATTTTTATTAGCGAACAACACTGAATAAATAAATATCATATTATGGGCACAAACATATCAGTTGGAGAGGTCACACTATCAAATATAGGAATAAAATAAATTACTAACATTGGCTGTCAAGAGAGTAACCTTAAATATCTCCATAAAATAATTCTTTTAAATATCTTTTTTTTCATACATTCAAAATAAAAATAATCATTCTGATGATTTGATGATTTAAAGCATGATAGAATTTAAAATATATATATTTCCTGATGTGTAAGTTTAATAATATTATACTTTCATGTCTGTGAGATTATTTGCATTATGTGTGTGTCACATCTTATGCTATATTAAAAACAAAATCAGAATTCCTAATTAAGTATTATAATTTGGACAATGCCATAGACCAACCAACAAATATAACACTATTTCTGCTTTAATATTCCATAAAGAATTTAATCTTACTATTTATTTATCCACCAATTGCCTTATATATAGCTATGATTCTAGGATAACACAAAAATAAACATTCAAAAATTTTTTAAGCACATGAGGAATAAACAAGCTTGTTGACTAACAAATCTAATGACAAATAATGAATTCCCACCTACTTTGAGGTATAGTATTGGTGTGGAACTTAGTCTCACCACCAGAATAAAGAGACATAAACTACTCATCTTCATAAAATATCATTTTTATAATGCATATGTACACAATCTAGGAATATATTTCACTCATGGAAAATACTTAGATATTACAAGGGAGAGAGTTCTCAATCCCAATCTACATAGAACATATTATGAATAACTTTTTTACTCATAGCTACTCTATACATTTCATTCTATACATTGAAAAATAAATACACAGACATGACACTATTTCTACCAATTCTTTTAGTATACAGTATTATCCAAAATTAACAGAAAGAAAAACAGTCATAAAACTGAATATTTATTAATTACATAAAATAAATGCACAAGACAGACACACATACATATGAATAAGAGCGTGCAAATAACTTCAAATCATATAATATGCAAATATTAATAAAAAAACTTTTACTTTATGACAAACTATTAGCTATTTTAAACTTTTAAATGACAATAATTATTATCAACAAGGTTTTACCATTTATGATACAATATTTCTTTTATACATGTGTTACTCTGAAAGCCAAGTGCTCGTTTCAAGACAAAAAGAAAAAAAAATTATATACCTCTCTTCAATAAACCAATATAAATGTATATATAACCTACATAAGAAATCATATTTAAATATTAATTGTTTACCAGCATATTGCAAACTTGGCAATACACTAAATCCGAAATGGTCCAGGAGTCAAGAAAATAACAAAAATTAAATAAGCAAATAAATACATAATAAACTGTCTGTCTATCTATAGCATATTAATAGCAATAAACAAAAAAAAGGCCACTCTTCAATAACTTAAAATGTTCACTTGCAAAGTTCTTTCCTTTTTAACACAAAGTTTTCTAAATGAAGCAAAGATGAAGACAATAATTCCAAATGAGTACATGTTAGCAATAAAAAAAAAAGTAACATGAAAACAAATTTCCCATGATAAACATTCACAATTAAATTTAATTCAGCAATCTCCAATGTTCTTAGTAGCAACTAACTGAGCTTGCTTATATGACGCATAAGTAATAAACTTTTATACAATGACTGAAATATGGAAAGATAGTTTCAGCTACATATTTCTTTTATAATGATCATTTAATTAATTCCAAAATTATATTCTAATTTAACAGTAACTTTAGCAGATTTTCCAAAAGAAAACATTATCTTGACATACTCTTTATAATCTATCACAAATATATTTATTTTTGGTCCATTGTTAATAAATTATTTACGTAGATCTACAATTCCTTATGCAATAATACTTTTATTCTACAATAAGTCCAGATATCAAGGAGATCAAAAATATGTAATATTAATGTCCTTCTATTTGATTTGAACATGTCATTTTAAATAAATACTAGTAATTAATCAATTCTTTATAAGCCACACATTCACTTTGTTAATAAAATAATTTATAAGCATGAATAACAAGCATAATTATTATCATGGAGTAATTTAAATATATAGCATAGAAATATTATACTTGCATTATTCCATTTTAATTTGACTTTTATACAATTAGAGAAGGATTTAAATGGAGAGTCAAAAATAGGTTTTGTTAAGCAGTCCTGCATAAATTTTCTTAAGATATTATAAAGATCACACAATTTTATTAAAAGATTATAAAGTTCACACACTCATTTCCTTTTTAATAATAATAATAATAATAGATATAAGCAAACAAATTAGATTAAATTTATCAGCATCGAAATACATTTTAAAGACAATAGAGTTAATTTAACGTTTAACTGAGTGGAAAGAAATGAAGAAAAATATACCTTTCTTATAATTTAGCCTGACATCCTTGCTTAAAGCTGTCTGGTAGCTAAAATTCCAATAATTTCTTTTATAAAATAATGTTTAAAAGTTTTCACTTTGGAGTTTAAACTGACTTGATTTCTGGAAGAGAAAAAAAATGCACAAAGAAGAAGTGGAAGATAATGAATGATTGACTGAATGAATAATCACTGATTCTGTTACTATCACTTAAAATATATCCCTTCCATCAATCAAGAGGTCATCCTTATCCTCCAAAGGTTAGCTCCACCCTTTGCACTTAGTAATTAAGAGAAAAATATTCAAGAAATCTTTCCTTGAAGGAAAAAAAAAATCATTTTGATTTTCTAAATTAAATCAAACCAAATAAAGCAAATGATAAAAAAAAATTACACTTTTGAAATAAATGAATATTAATTAATTACTAAAATAAATATAGTAGTTGATAATACAATTTAATTTGTCAAATAATTCACCAATCCAGATATCCACTAATCACTCAAAAAATGTACTTGCAAAATTATTAAAAATATTTACTGTAATTTAAATATTTTATTGTAGAATATAAAATTTTATATTGTAATTAAATACAAAATGAAACTGAAAGATGATACAGACATACATGCATACACATATGCTGCTATATGAATACTAGATTATCCTGACTAAAATATGACTGATATGGCTATGGGTTAAACATACTTCACTGATTATATTACTTATACATGGATGGGTGTGCCAATGAATAAATAGAGCAGAAAACCATCTAAACACTTATCAACCACTATTCCACAAATAAATAAAACAAATTTACATCAACTTAACTTGCATATCAACAATTTCTGAAATAATCCACCCCCCTTTCTTACATTAAATACTTCATCAAATATAATAATACTAACAAATGCTTATAAAAATTCCCACTAACATTCATAAGCAACTCACATATAAGGTTTTAAATACACAGCAGCATAATAGGAAGTGTGTTTTTGCTTCTCTCACTCTGATTTCCATTTTAACACAGTTAACCTCTTACTTGCCACAGCTCGTTCAATAAAATCAAATAATATAGATTTCTATACACACACACACACACATATATATATATATAATAAAGAATAGACATAAGAAAATAATATTCATGTAAACAGAGATAAGTTTAGTTTTTGATGTTGCCAGAAAACTTAATTACTATTAATTGACAAATTTCCTGAGACTAAACAAGTTTTCTCCATGAATACATATGACATTCAGTACAATCTTTTAAATTTTTAGATTAATAAAGATTCATCCCATTGGCTATAATTGTTCATAACAATTGTATTTAATAAGAGTGTGATCCACTTTTTTGTTATAAGTATTGTTGAATGTTAAGTGGGAGTGTATATCATTTACTATGATATTTAAATAGTTAAGATTTTACTTCATTAAAGCTTAAAATAAATTAATATATATGTGCTCTGCACACAGATAATGAAGCTATTAATTGTCTGTGAAATTATTAAAATTTACCGCCAAGTGCTTTCAGGACAGTTTATAGTCCCATATTCATGACGACTTGTATTCGATTAATAACTATAATATTAATGCAAATTTTATGCATTTATATGCAGATGTTACATGGACCATTTTCAAGATAGGAAAAAGCAGGTCTCTCTTCTGTTGATTGCTGATGGGTCACTTACGATGTAGTAAGCTTCCCTAACTTTACGTTTGGTATCGTTTATTTTAGAGCAAATGACACTGGCTGTAGTGGGTAGAAAAGCATGTCCAGTGGCTCTTGCATGCTCAACAAAAACCAAATTTTCATTGAGCACAAAAGAGCCACTGGACACGCTTTTCTACCCACTACAGCCAGTGACATTTGCTCTGAAACAAACGACACCAAACGTAAAGTTAGGAAAGCTTACTATATCATAAGTGACCCATCAGCAATCAACAGAAGAGAGGCCTGCTTTTTCCTATCTCGAAAATGGTCCATGTAACATCTGCATATAAATTTGCATAAAATTTGCATTAATATTATAGTTATTAATTGAATGCAAGTCACCATAAATATGGGATTATAAACTATCTCGAAAAAGTGCTTGGTGGTAAATTTTAATAATTTCACAGACAATTAATAGCTTCATCATCTGTGCACAGAGCACACACACACACACACACATATATACAGAGCATATATATATATATATATATATATATTTATGATATTTACTATTTAAACATTTGTATTGTACATTATATGATATTTATAATTGGGTTTGCTTGTATACACATATACATATTAATGAAAAATAAAATAGTTTTTAAATATCCCACTTTATGGCACAGTTTGAGCCACACTTCATAGAGAATTTGTGAAAAGAAGGAATTTCTGGACATGTGGTGAGATTTTGAGCTATTTTCCATCTTTATATTATTATCTAATCTAAATAGCTAAATACCCATTTATTAACCAACATTGTATAATTAGTTGAATTGATTATGAGCCAGCTAACCAAGGAAAATACCAAGCTTATCAAAATATTGTTCAAGCTTATTTTATCCAAATTCAAACCCTAGTTGTAGGCATAGCCATTCTGGATGTAGGCATAGCTAATGATTGTTCTACCATTACCTACAAGGTTTCTCCTGTACATGAATATATATTATTTTGAATACCATTTATCCTAATAGACTTTATTTGAAAAAATAAAAAAGATAGATCATTTTATGTTTAGATAAATATGTTTACAACTTTATGATTTTTCTCTTATAGTACTTAAAGGTCATGTGGTATTTAAGGAAACAAAATTGTCAAGTAAGTGCATCAGATCCATCAATTTACCAAACCTATTATTTTCAGTACTGTATTCAGCTGAGATTCCATCCAAAAGCATTGAAATATTCTCCATCAGTATAGAATAGTGCTTAAAAATAATGTAATCGATAGTCAAATTGTCATCTCAATTCTAATAAAATTTACTATTAATAAATACAAATCTCAGCAATTTCTTTATTCTATGAGTGTAGAGTGAATATTTTTTGAAGGATATAAATATCTAATAAAGGCTAAGTTAAATAATATTTTTTATGCTAAAATCATTTTGTTTGAGTGTTGGAAATGATCGATCGGGGCATGCTGCATGACCATAAATTCCAGCAACCTCTACTCAACGACTACACTAGACATCACAGGGCATATGTTAAGTTATAATTTACAGATCATAATATGAAAAAGTATTAATTAAACCTATTTTCCATTAAAACAATTTTTATCAAAAATAATTTTAAAAAAAAATTATATAAAAAAATACTTTTTTTAGAAAATGCTTTTATTTAATTTAAAAACTAATACTAAAAAGCAAAGAGTACTCTTTTTCTTGGATCTTAATTTTTGCTATTGTAAGAAACTTAAGATAAACACATGGGGGCATCCATAAATGAATTAATTTAAGCAATAGTAAAGTATTTAACTTTATCACAAACAGTGTTGCTTGAATTAATTAAAAGATACCCCACATTTTATTTATAGTTATATATAAAACCAAAATTGTAGTTAAAAAAAAATATTTTTAGCTTTTTAGTGCAATAATTCAGAAATTAAATTTTAAAACAATATTTTTACATATATTATTTTTTATTTTTAAGTGTTTCAGTATATATAATGAAATTATTTATAATCAATTACAAGATTTTTGATAAATCTCAGAACATTCTTGTTTAATTATGTTACCTAGAATTATTTGCAAGCAGACTTATTATAAGTCTGCTATAATTCTAAGTAACATATTTAAATGAAAATGTTCTGAGACTGGTTATGATTATATATTTAAGCAGTGGTAAAAGTTTGTTTACGTGCTGTTGAATTTAGTAAGATTTTTGTATTATAAAGCCAGCAGTTTAAAAACACAAGTTTGACATAAACAATTCAAAGGGAAATTAAGATTTTATTTTCTATTTCTATTTTAATTAATTATAATTATTCTTAAAATTTCTTTAAATCAAATAAAAGCACTTTTCTTAAAAAAACATCACACAATTTATCGTGCAAGATCAAAAACTTACCAAACAGATTTCAACATTGTTTGAAATGTGCCAAATTCTTTTATATATACATACATATTACAAAAATGGCTAAGAATCAAGTGGTTCTAAATACAATATATAAGTTTAAAAAATTTACTATAAAATTAAAAGAATTTCACTAACATTAACATTGCTGAAATCATTTACACTTTATGATGTAGGTATTATTGATTACTCTGAAAATCATGTGACATTTCTAACACAAGAAATGACATACTGAGCTTTGATCCAGACACATTTACTTCTTGAGTTCATTGACATATCAATAAACTTAAATAGTTTTTGTTTGAAAGGTGATTTGACCTTTGACCATCAGAAGTAAAAAAATTGGACTTTGATACATGCACTTATCACTGCATTAAAATGCATGGACAAAAATGATGAGTGGGCAAGAAAATTAGCAAATTACCTCCATTGAATAGCTAAATATCACCTAATCACATTACTATTTTTTTAGGTAACTTTTAATCAGAGAATGGAACATATATAGCATATTTATAAAATTCACAGAGATGATTTGCTATTACTTTTATAAAACATTATCACCACACTTTCTAGCATGTATACCTGCAAGCTATATTATTCATCTAAGTGTGGATTATTGTTATATTAATGATAAAATATTTTATTTTTTCTTCCACTCACATATAATTACACCATTTAAAATATACTTCATGATAAATATTTTAATAATAAAAATCAATTACATTACCACTATGAATATGAGGCAAATGGTCTCGAAAGCGCTTAGCGCATAACAATTTTTGGAATCGGTATAGTTTCCCTTTCAAGTGTTGCATACGCTTTGTTAATTTGTATATTAAACTATATATGTATGATAAATATTTTATATATAAAAATACATTTTAATTTAATCTGAGAAGTAATGAACCACTAAAGATCATGCGATCATCATTCTTTATGCTTATACCAGCTGTTTACACAGAGACAAAACTCTCCATACAGTAGCACCATCCAGTGCAATCCAGTATAACAAACGGATGCTAGAAGGTTTGTGCATAAAATCCCTATCTAAAGCATACACATTCAATATCCCAGACTACTTTCTAGCTTGTGGATTTCATCAGTGTGGAGCCTTGGATATGACAGCATTGCACTGATGAAAGCCACAAACTATAAACTAGTCTGAGGATATTGTATGAGTAGGCATTAGATAGGAATTTTATGCATAAACCTTTCTGCATCCATTGATTACTCTGACTTGCACTGAGTGGCACTACTATATGAGGAGTTTTGACTCTGAGGATTAATGCACTAAAACCCCAAAATATTTTTTTTGGACTCCAATTTGGTTTAGTATATTTAACATAAGCTAAAAGTTGAAATAGGCATCCATAAATTAATTCAATCCATAGATTAATTAAATTAATCCATAATTTTAATGATTAATTTAATTAATTTCTGGGTGTAACTTGCTTTTGCTTCAAGTTAAATATACCAATTTAAATCGTGTTAAAAGAAAATAATTATTTTTTGATTTTTAGTGTGTTATTCCTCAAATTAAGTAAAAATATTTTTTTACAAAATATTTTTTTATGTATATTATTTTTTTACTTTTTAGTTATGGGATATATTGCTACAGACTTTTTATAACTATTTGTGTTCAAATATTATACAAAATGCAAACAATATCAGTTTAATTTTAGTTTTTGAAATAAAATTCATGCACTAAAAATCATTCACAAAGCTTTTTTATTTATAAAGACAACATTTTAAAAAATGCAAGTTTAATTAATAATTTAGAGAAATTCAGATTTCATCCTTTATTTGTCTTCCTTCCATTTTTAATTAACTGTAAACATTTTTGTTGTATATTCAATTTCAGCATATTTTTTAAAATATGCACCTCCACCTAGTGTGCATCATGGCAAACTGATATTTGCAGTTTAAAATTTGGCCTGCCAACACTGCTAGACTAGATAATTGTGTAAACAACCCTAAGATATTTCAGTGATATATTACATTATCATTGATACCTAATATATATATACAAAATTGAAAGACCCTTTTGAAAGAATCAAAATTTATTTACAACATTTAGCCTGGACAATTAAATAAACAGAATTGCTAAGTTAAATAAAAAAAATAAAAAAATTTATCCAAACTAATCTTAGAAATTTTAGCTCTTTATTGCTATCAGAGTGAAAAAAGTTCAGTTATTATAAATATACAAGTTTTAGATTAAACTTATATTTACAATAAAACTAAAAATTGAGTATATGTGAATATATATGAATGTACTAAATTAGTATACTTTGATTTACAAAAGCCAAATTTTTGCATTACCATGCTTGACACCATTCACTTAAAACTAAATACTTCTAATAATTATGATGAAATATGCATTAGGTTAGAGAATACTATATTTATATACTGGATATTAACTTTAAACTTAATTAAAGATTAATGTATGTATATTAATTAATCACAACCATATGGATTATTATTGTACAACTCCATCCATCTTTTTCCCCATGAGTAATTCCTTTGTATATTTTTTTCATTCAACATATCTATTTAAAATATATAAGTAAAGACATCTGAAAAAAGTAAAAGATCTTCAAAATACATTTATGTATGAATAGAAAATCAGTTGGTCTAGGTCATAATTTCATACACGCCTTCATTATTTTTGTTTACTATTATCAAATAACTACAATTTTAGATATAAGTTCTAAAAATTTTTTCACTCACACACTCGAAGCCATCCACTTTAGATAAATATATTAATGATTGCTACTAGTCATACATTAGGTCATTCTTAATTTAAATCGAATTTTAAAGTTAATTAATATATCTATTTTTTTTAAATACAGTTTCTCTCTCTTATAGTAGTCACTAATGTGAATTTGTGAAATTAGAAGAAAAAGTGAAAAACTAATAGATTTACAAATTAGTAATGTACTTTATTACAAAAACACAAATATTGGAAACACGAATAAAGTAAGATTTATTACAAATAAAAGGTAAAAGGATAGCATTGTGAATAGTGAAAATGCTTCAAACAGAGTGGCAAGATTAATTAATCAAATTAATAGAAAATACCAAATGTAGACAATTCAGGTTTATACCTCAAGAAATTCTCATTATAATGACAAAGTAGTTTATTTTATATAGATATGCAAAAGACATTTTTTCAAACCAAACAACACTTTAAAATTGGCACAGAACACTTTGATGCTAGAATTGGTTAATCATTAAACGCTCAAAGTGTTTTGCATAAATTTGGTTATGGTAACTAGAAATGAAAGAGGATACAGATTTGTGGACTTTGCAGAAAAAGAAAAACTGTATATTATGAGTTCTTTTTTTGGTAAAAATCCTAAATAAAAATGGGCATGGAAGCATTGAAATAAAGATAAAGCAGAATTGTTTATATTTTGGCTAAGACAAAATACGCATTTTAAGATGGCAATGCTTTTAATAAATTAATTAGTCATCAATTAAATGGAAAATACAAATTAAAGCAAAACTAATTTGACAAAAATTACTAAGAAAAACAGTATTAACATTCAATATTCCTAATCTTCAGAAACATGCTAATGAATTTAAATTATACAAATTCTTTTAAAATATTAAAAGATTTTGAAGATTGTTCAGATTTGCAGGAAATCAACAGAAAAGTAACTAATCCATAATTAAAAACTGCATCAAAGATAAATGGGATATAAAAGCAGCAGATGACTAGTAAAATTTCTATTGATACAAGACAATACATAAAAAATAAAGAAAAATGAAAAGATATAAAAATGATTCTTTAAGTAAAGTGAATATCTAGTGCTTTGTAAAATGGTATGAAAAAGTGTTAATAATATAAGAAAAGATACTTATAAATTAGCAAAATAAAATCTCAAAAGTGTAAAATGGAATCTTGGTATTAGTAAAAAACTTATTTCTAACAATAAAAAGAAAGTTCATAACTATTACTAAAAAGAGAGATGAAATCATGAAATGTGTAGATGAATTCTCTAAAAAATTATATAGCAATAAAGAACAAGAAAATAAAGTATCTTTTACAACTACCACTACTTCTGAATTGCCAATATTTTAAATGAGGATATGAGACATATAATTAAATCTATGAACAGAGAAAAGTTCCAGGTAATGATGGATTTATAATTGGCATGATTACAAAGTTATAATCAAATGTCTAAATAATAAATATGGACAAGATAATAATACAGCTTGTAATATTGATATTTAAAAAGGGTGATAAGAAATATATTATAAATTACAGACCTATGCATCTTTTGTCAGTTCTACATATTTTTATGAAGATAAATATATTTGTCTACAGTGAACATTGGATTTTATCCAACAAAAAACAAACTAGATTTAAAAGTAGTTATAGCACAAGTCCCAATATTGAGAGAAGGTATAGAAAAGATAAATGAATATGAGTTTCTATTATGTTTTGACTTTGTAGATTATGAAAAGGCATTTGATTCTATAAGCATTTTTACAGTGAATGCAACATTGAGTTATCAAAATAGGGACCACAGATATTTTTATAATCTGAAGAATATTAATCAAAAAGCAACAGCAATGATTAGATTACATAATGATACTAGAAATGTATATGGTAAGATGGCTGCATATCTAAAACTTTTTACAGCTGTTTTGCAACAAATATGTTGCAGATTAAAATAGATAATTATGGGATTAAAGATAAATGAAGATTATTTAAGTCATCTAGATTTTTCAAATAATGCTTTAGAGTTTCAGGAAATTTTGCAAGAGTTATCAGATAAAGATAAAAAAGTAAAATAAAAGTGAAATAGGCTATAGTAATGTTCAATGGCTTTTCTTAAAAGTGAAGAATAAAGATTGATAATGTCCAATTAGGAAAATTAATAATTACATTTACCATGGTCAGAATATTACATGGATGAAAACATCATGGATGAAATTAATCCCAGATTAAATTTGGATGGAGGACTACTGATAAAAAGAATTTAACATTAAAAGGCAATAAGCATTTGTGTTTGCATGGGAAGACTTTTAACAAATGTCTTTTACCTGTTCTTATATATGGATCTGAAATTTGGATACTTAATAGGAAAGCAATAAAGAGACTTCTGGTCTTTCACTGAGGTATGCAAAGATGTATGATAGACATAATAAAAATGGATCAAAATCAAATATGTTGATAAGAGAACAAACAGGTATTATTGACATTAAAAAAAATATAAGAAACTGAATTGGAGCTAGTTTGAACAAACTGCTGGAAGAGATGATAATAGCTTGTCAGTTGAAAATTTAAATTGGATGCTAAAAAATATAAAATACCTACAAAAAGACCAGATGTAATATGAATCAATGAAATAAGAGAACCTGTTAGTGTGATATGGGGAAGAAAAATTAAAGATTGGAGCCACTGGGTTAAACATAGAGAGACCTTTATTCTGCTGTGGATTGATAATAGTTAAAAATCAAAGGTCATTGGAGAAAAATACGAGTGCAGATTATTTTGAGTGAAAATTGAACATTAAACCACAAATGCACTTTCAGGGTAAATGTTTTTTTGAGATATCTTTAATCATATGTTTAAGTATATGTGATAAAATATAAATTTTAATTATATATATATATGTGTGCATATTAATTTTGGTAAATATTAGAATTAAAAAAATCATTAATACTGTTCCATAAAAATTTAATGGATCACTCTCTTTTATTAAGGTAGGTGCTTTTAAAGCAACCATCTATTTTATAAAATTTATAGACAAATTTTTTTTATAGTAAATACTTTTATTCGCTGTGCATTAAAAACAAAAGAAATATTTATTTCTCCAACAGCAATTGGAGGTTTTAGATTAAACTTGAAACAAAAGCATGGGAGATTCAGAAATTATCCTTATGTGGAGCCACTGTGCTTTTATTTCATGTTCAATTTAAAAACCCCAATTGTGGTTGAAAAAAACAATTATTTTTTTAATGATCAATAAATTTTACTAGCACAGTGTCAAATTGTAATTCTATTTAGAAAGTAATAAACCCTCCTCACTAGCATCATACATAATATTAATCAGGGATGTTAAACGCAAGAAAATTCTTGTTCTAGCCACAAAATAAAGACTTGGAGAAAATAAGAATGCCCATTTATTTTCAAATCTAAATCCACTTATATAAGGCAATCTTAAGTGTTTTGAAATGAGAGTGTGAATATATTAAATCAGTCACTTTACATCCATTTCTTTTAATAATCGTATTAACACTTATATAATAATTTACTTTATGAAATACATCTTCTAATGTTAGTATGAAATAAATTATAATATTATTAAAAGTAATGGATGTAAAGTGAATGATTTAATAAAGTCACTCTCTCATTTCAAGGCACTTAAGATAGATTTATATAAGTGAATTTAGATTTGAAAATAAGACAGTCATAATTATTTACTATAATAGTTTATTTTTATAGATGCAGTCAAAATCATTACTTGTTACACAAACACAAACACTTTAATGCAAATACAGAAATGCTAATAAATTATTAAATCTTTTGTGAGACATTATGCCCATAAAATAAAAATTGGATCAGAGCCCCAAAATTACATTCTACATAATCAGATAATTTTAGATACAGTCAAAATCATTACTTTTGTTATATTTGAATACAAGTATAATTTATATACTACAGGACATGATAGTACAATCACACTAATAAATTTATCAAATAATAATAATAAAAAAGAATCAAACAATAAACAAATCTAAAATTGAATGCTTACATGTAATATACATTTATTTTTGGAGTGAAGATCTTCACATTGCAAAATCCTCAATGCATGTTGAATCCATTTACAACTTAAATTTTTCTAATCAAAAATATATGCCTTGTTTTCTCTGTACAATCTAATAAATTGAGCAAAAAAATTAAATGAATTTATTAATTAAAAAATTTTAAAATCTAATTTTTAGCTAATTCTAACAAGACATACATCATATAAAACAAAACATTAAACTGAAGAAAATGATAATCTTGGCAAAACAAAAAATATATAATTTCAAAAAAATTAGAGGCAGCCATGTTGACTATTCAATATAGATAATGTTGTTTCAAAAGTTTTATCCATTCAAAAGATTGCAGAAAGTACTTTAATCAATTTTACACTTGATATTTCTGCAATAAATTATTGTGCATACCTCTTATGTATAAATCAGACTTAGAATATGTACATTATTATATATGTGTTTAATAAATCATTAAATCAAGCTTACAATTGAAACATCAAAAAATTACCTATGATTTAAAACGTGTTAAGCTCAATTTTAAAAGCTTTCAATAGCAACCAAAAAATTATTTATACTACCCTCTCATCTTACTCAAAGTTAATATATATATATATATATATGATTTCCATTTTTGCTATTAAAAGGTGTGAAGGTTGCCTTGACAGCAGTGAGAAATATTGATTACTATATTTACTGTGAATGTTTAGGTGGTTACTGGTTGGAACTTTATTATATATATATATATATATATATATATATATATATTATATATATATATATATATATATATATATATATATATATATATATATATACATATAGGGAAAGTATGTTGAATAAAATAGAAATAATAAAAATATCTTTATTTATTGTAACATTGTGGACCCTAGCCATTCCAATATTACAAGCTTTTTAAGTGTAAATTTAGATCTAATTAATAGGGAAATAATAATTAATGTTCTATATGTTTTATTATAATAATGCAGATATGATTCAGTTAAATGTTTTACTTTTCTTACCACATGATAATATAAAAATTCTAAACAATTGTCCTCAAATAATTTTGTAACATTTTTTTAAAACTAAAATGAACATTTTAGTGAGTTCTAAAAGATTGTAAAAGGGAGAGAAAATTATAAAATAATGTAAACAAGTTTTTTTAATCTTTCTCTTCAATAATTATAAAATTACTAATTTAATTTTATCTTTGAAAATGCATTAAGAGAAAAAAAATTCTGTTTAGTAGATTAATTCATAAATTTTTAATTTTTACTTTAAAAGAGGTAAAGTTTTATGCTTAATAGTATTTTTAAAAATATAAAAAATATGACTTTAACATTTTGTTAAAATTTTATTTTAATTTATCCGCCTAATTAATCTGATTAATTTGTTTTCACTTTTGCAAGAAAATTTTAATTAAACAAGAAATGTCAAAAATTGTATGATTCTACTTTGACTTGTTTTTCAATGTCAATGTTGTTGAATAAGGGAAATACTTGAACCATTGTATTTGTAAAAATTAATCTAATTGGTTATTATTAATTGTGTCATGTTGGAAACAGATTGTGATTGGCTTAAAGATTGTTGTTCCAAAATTATAATAAAGGAGTATGGATTAGTCAGAAGACCTACATGACTTGTGAAAATTATTCAGTCTTGAACCAAAGTCTTAATGTAGCTGCTGAAGAAGACAGTAGGAGGAAAAACTTCCTGACTCAGCTGCTAAAGCAGAAGGAAGCAGAAGTCTTATATACACTATTGAAGTTTTAAACAAACTGTTAGCACACTATGAGTTTAATTTTAAAATGTTTTCTATAATGAAGACCATGAGTAAACTAAAAGCTGAACATCAACCTTTTCCATTTAATCTGCTTCACTGGAATAAAATATAGAGAACAAAAATGTTTCTGAACTAATTTGCTATCTTGTCTTCAAACCAAGAAGTTGGATCTCTATGTGTTAACATCATTTGGAAAATTTATTGGAAAGAAAATGGATAAATATTGCTAATTGTTAACCTGAAAATACTGCATACCAAGAAAAGGATAAATTAATAATGTTTATGGTATAAAAGCCTTCAAAAAGAAAACCAATATAGAAACTGGAAAATTATAACTGCAAAGAAAGATTCCAAAGAAATTTAAAACCATAGTTAAAAGTATTTTTATGTCACATTGTATCTTCAGTTATAGTTTAAACAATTTTTTTAAATAAAAGTAATAATTTTATAAAAGAATTGATCATTTTGAAGAATTTCATTAATATTTTCTTGTGAAACATGTTTTTTAATTCATTCAAATTTTCTCTTCCAATTATGAGGGTTTTTTTTTTAATGTAATTTTTTATTAAATTATAAAATGTTATTTTGAAGCATGTTTTATATTTGACACCCCCCCCCCAATTTCAGCAAAGCATTAATTATGGTAATTTAAAAATTGTTATTTCTGATTTTGAAAATGCCATTTTTCCAACTTTTGTTATTGAAATAAATAAATCAATGGAAACAAAAGTTAATTAATTGTAGAATAAAAATCAACTGGTTACTTGTAATTTTTATGAAACTATATTTTTTTGCTAAAATAAATAACTTTTGAAGGTTCATATATCATCTTATTTTTTAGTTATTGTTAATCAGTTATTAAATAATTGGTTAAAATATTTTTACTGTTAATGTCTTTTTTTCTTCAACTATCTGTTTCATGAATTGACGATGTATGTGACTTCAGATCTATACAGCTTAGAGTTTAGGGATATTAAATTATACCAGTAAAGCTATTTAATTATAGCAGACTAAACACATAAATTATTTAAAATTATATAGAATAAACTGCTATCTGTATTTTTATATTGGACTATTTCCATCATCTAATATGTGTGTTGAATGTCTTTAGAAACATTTAATTTTATTTAAATATTCCAAATGCATTTATGTTAGTAATATCACAGCAAACAACTCTTAGTAATATCACAGCAAACAGGTTAGTATATGCACTAACTGTTAGTAATATCACAGCAAACAGGTTAGTATATGCACATTTTGTGGGGTATTTTTCTCCCCTCTTCTTCAGGTGTTGCTGTCTTAACAGTACTAGCATGAAATTCAAATCTGGATCCTTAGATTCTTGATTATTGAATTTTAAGATAACGCTCTAACCAACTGAACCATCCTGCCAAAGGCAGCAGTATGTAATAATTTCATATATTTATCTATGAGATTCCTCCTGATTTCTCCACTTTTTCCTCAGAGCAAAGTTGATTAGTGGTTTCCATACATTATGTATAGTCACACTAGGTTGGCTTATGGATTTTTTTGCCATTGTCATGTGAGCAGCTTCTTTAAATTTTCTTCTTTGTACCTTTTCTTCTTTATCCAATATTTTTATATTTTCCCAATCGAACGTGTGTTCATTGGTACATACAACCTTGTGCATATACTAACCTGTTTGCTGTGATATTACTAACAGTTGAATGCATTTGGAATAATTAAATAAAATTAAACTTTTCTAAAGATATTTAACACATATATTAGATGATGGAAATAGTCCAATATAAAAATACAGGTAGAACACCATCATCACAAACCTTCAGAAAAACAATAAACTGCTATATTTATTTATCTTTTTTTCACAGTAATAGTTTAAGTTTTTACAGTCTGAGTTAGATTAGAGCAGAATTGTAACTTATAGAGATTAGGGGTTGAGGGTAGTGTTTGGAAATTGAGATGATAACCCTGGATAGTGCAAAAGTATATCTTTTAAGGTCCATGCACTACATTTTTATTTTGTTTATTTTATTATAAATTAAATTTATAGTTGGTCTGACAATAATACTATCTGAACAGACTATTGATGATGTCCAACATGTTTCTGTATCATAACATTATTTTTTATTGCTATATTTTAATGGATTAGCATTTAAGACTGCATCCAAATTATTGTTTATATAATTGGCCCCAAGTTTGGCAGTGGCTAGATAAATAGCCTGCTTATAATGTACCTTTTTTATTCCCAGTGGACCTAATCAAAATCCAGTCATAATCTTGACTGTTGATTTTGTTGTTGATTGTTTATGATAGTGATGAATGATTTTATTGCTTTAGAGTAATATTGGGTGAACTTATAGTTAGTTTTATTTTTGCTTACCTCTCACATCCATCCCTTCTATATTTAATTTTAATTATTATGTGTGGAGATGATGATAATTTCCCATCTCCCCATATTTGTTCCTTCTTCTTCTGTACCATTATAATATATGTACTAAAATAAAATACATACTATATTTAAATATATCACATGACCTATCAATGTCTGCTTAAATCTCAAAATAATCAACTGGCTCAAGCAATTCATATTATATTTTGTTATATTTAAATAATACCATTTTAGAAGATTCACTATTTCAATTTCCATAGTACTCTTCAGATGTAATAAAATCCTGTGTAAAAAATGTTGAATGCTTAATCAAGTGAATAGGCTACCAATGACTGAGTTATCTTTATTGTCAATTCACCAACTGAGAAATATTTATTGAGATAGCCCAAACACTTTGTGCATAATAATATGTTTTTCCATCCTTTGAAAGACTATAATATCTGCTTGATGAAATTGAGCTTCAAGGTGTTGTTTATTTGGCTATTTATGAAATCTTCAAAAAAATTTTATATTTCTCTTCATTCTTTTTATCATGAAAATTAATAATAAAACATTTCTTCATAGCTATCATAAATAACATGTATATAAAAATAAAATTTGGGAAGAAATCAAATGCATAGTTATTTATCATCATCATTTACAAATATTTATTAGTCTACTGTAGAATAAAAGCTTCTCCAATTTTAATCCATTTTTATTATCTTTAGTCCCTTTTCTTCACATCATACCAGCAAACTTCCTTATTTCATCCATCTACTTTAGGTGTGACTTCTTTCTATATTTTTCCTTTTGCAATCTATTGGAATCTAGTTTAGGATTTTAACTGTCCATCTATTATCATCTCTTCTAGCAATATGTCCATCTCATTCCCATTTTAGTTTCTTAATTCTTTCAATGATGTTAGTGATATATGTTTTTCTCTAATCCATGTATGTTGTTTATGATTCCTTCTTGTTCCTATTATCATACATTTCTCCATATATCATTGAGTGATGTGAAGTCTCTTAACTGTTCTCATGGCAGCTATCTAAGTTACAGATCTATAAGAATGGATTATAACATTATATAAGCATCATAATTGTTAAAAATACCTTTGATTTCAACTAAATACATATTCACTTTAGAAATTCCTTACATATGTATCCACTTATATTACTTATGATGTATTTTACCTACTTTTAAATTCACTAGAGAGATATTATCTTTATTGTCATAAAAGATTTCTCAGCTACTGTAAAAACTAGGCTTTATATATCTATCATTGACTTACAGAATAATCTTTATTAAAACATGTTTAGGATCCAACTTCTTTCTGCTTACTTGAAAGACTCTAGTGATAGATTTGTTCATATTTATAACATTTTATTTTTATTTAATTACTATAATATATTGATAATCTATGAAGCACATATGATATACTAGTTGCAGAAGCTATACACCTGAAAAATATTAATCACTCAGTTAAGGCTGAGCACTTTTGATGTTCTGTGCCTCATAATCATAGCCATCTTGAAAACTGTGGTATTGCTTGTATTAGACTTACCATATGCAAATTAGATGCAAATGAGTATGGTTGTCTCCATTTTTTTTAGAAATATTGAAGCAGGTGTCATGTCTGTTTATTGCATTATTGTTGCCATTGATAAAATATGCCTCTTATTTGTCTTTTACAGTCATTTGTTTCTATACATACAATTTTAGGGTTGGAGAGAACAAAGTCATGGCTAGTCTTTTTTAGAGGTTTAAGAAATGTAGAAGTGTTGTCGTTGTGACTATCTTAATATTATTTATTACAAATGTAAACTATTAAAATAGAGATATTATAAAAATTAATATTTGAACTATGAAAAATAGGAAAATAAATTAGTAAATGGAGTTCTTAACAATAACAATGGTGTTTTACATTTTTGAATACAATCTTATCTATTCATAAAGTTTGTATAACAAAATATTTATTTCAACTCAATTTTTAAAATAGAAAAGAATTTTGGATTATACATTGTTAAAGAATGAAGATATACCTTAAAATTCAAAACTAAATTGATTATTATTAAAATATTAAAAAATTATTCTTTATCAGTATTTATAAAAGCTATTCTTGTTAGTTAGTAAGAACTGGGTTTACTCTGCCGAACGTCTTGCATAAATAAGCTTAATGATATAAACTAATTACTGAAAATTACATTTTTTTTTTAAAAAGGCAAATTCAAAAATTGCTCTTAAGCCAAACAATCCACAATCAAAAATTACGATTTCTATTCAGATCAAAATGGGATATCTGTTGAATTCATGTGCAAACTAATATTTTAATTTTTATAATTGATGATGCACTATGACCTCCTTATATGGAGTTAGGAATCTCTCATCAACTATGCCCAGAGAAACCTGTTAGCCACTTTAACATCATTTTCCATTCCCTGCCCTAAGTTTTCCCAGATTCTTCTTAATCTTGCTTCATCCCATTTCCACAACATAATCTTTGTCAACTCCATGGGCTTTATATCTAAATTCCCCTTATCTTTTCCCAAACCCAGCATAAAAACCAATAACCCATTTTCTGTATAATCACTTTGTTTATATTTATTCTTTCACAACTTCATTATTTGTACCCTTTCTGCTTTCAGGCATTTACATTCAATTAACGGTTGCTTAATATTTTTTATTCATTCCTTGCACAACTTGCAGACTAAATCACCCACATTTTTCCATTTGTGGGTATTTCCTTGTTGCTAACGATCCTGTTTGAGCCTTAAACTGTAAACTACTTTTCTTGCTATTATCATAAATTAACTTGCATATATATATTTAAATTCTTTTTACTCTCCATACTAGTTCTCCAACTTTCTAACTCCCTATTCTTTATTAATACATCTATTTTTCTATCCCATATCTTAACACTATAATTTGTTAAAGATCTACATGATATGACATCTTCCGATTTTTTTTAACTAATAAATTTAATATTATTTCTACACATAAAAAAATCTGGGTATGGTAATCTAACACTATAGTTAACCATAAAATAGAAAAAAAAAGCTGAAAATTATAGAACACTATAATGCTTAAAACATTCCAAAATAAGTAAATTTGTAGCAACTAAATCAGAACATATTCATAAATGATTAGCAATAAGCATTAATGTATTTAGAGAAGTGGGCGCGATCAATGTTGTGAGTGCAGAATTTGGTATTGAAATATACTGAGCAAATAATAAAGACATATGTCAGGGATTATGAGCTGGGACAACTGAAATGCGCAGGTTCAGTTTGAAATGCATCATGGGAGTCATTTATTTTTTACGCTTTTATTAATATATCTATTCTTATATTAAGGTTTAGTTATAAAATAAATTATTTTTGTGTTCTTATATATATATGTTGCTAGGATTGTTTATAGAAAATTAGAGTTGGCATGACAATAATTACTTAAATCATATGCGGTTTCCAAAAAGTTTTCTGGTGTATAAAATTTCTGTAATTATTGGAAAAGTTAATAGCTTTAATGCAGATTAAATTCCATCATAATTTTACTTTTTAAAGCATAGTAGAAAACTATTATTATAAACCTCTTTCAGATTTCAACCCCACACATTATTAGAACTGCTTACTGCAAAAAGAAAAAAAATCTACTTTTTTAAAGCATTATGATTGACATTTGATAAACTATTTTAAAATTTAATGAGTTTCAAAGGAAATATAATTTGTCAGTGTTTGTTCAACCTTTATAATACAATTGCCTTTTTTTAATCTTAATAGTTAGATTAGTTGGCATAATATATGTTCTTTCTGCTATGAATTTATAATCGTTTAAAAACAATAAATTTGAAAATTATTTCTGACAATTTGTTCTAACAAAAATGACAGCTGTTAAAACGGTAAATAACACTTTAATCAACGTTACATAAATACAGCAGTTTTAGGTAAAATATTTATATGTGTGTGTAAGTGACTGAATAGTCATGATAAAGCAACTTTTAAATTATAATTTATTCGCCAGAATCTCACCCCAGTGGAAATGTAAAAATAATTTCCATTTTCCCTGCCTCCGCTTAATAAATCCGCATGCAATGCTGTTGTATCCAATATCCCCAAACTAAATGCTAAGAACACTAAATAAGGAAAAGCTTCAGTGAAGACGTATCTTAAAACTTCATTATTTTATATTCATAGCAATGAGTAGTGGACAGGAAAGTGGTGGATATAAATAGAATGTAAATTTATGTAAATGAATCCAAATAAATTAGGTAGTCCACTTTTTAGAAAGGGGAAAGCAGAATTCCTTTTTATTTATGGAATTTGAGTTATTGGTGATGTACCATGCCTCCTTTATCTTGCACTTGAAGAGTTGTTTCGTTTGATGCATACGATATTGGCTGACATAGATTTAAATGTGTGGTCTAGTATATTTTGATGCTCCAGAAATATGGATGTGTTCTGAATTGCTTTTGGTCCTTTTGTAGAGATATTGATGTTGGGAAATCTTGTTGCAAGGCTGGTGTGTGTCTCCATAGTAGATGCATCACAGGTGGCTTGAGTGCAGCAATCTTATAAATGGTATGGCAGGTATGTTCCACTATTCATTGCTACAAATATGATATTATAACTAAGATATTGAAGGTGCTTAGCTCATGTTTTAATGTCTAAAGTAAAACTTTTCTTAGTTAGCATTCCTAATGCTTAGAATTTAATTACAGTTTGTTTAAGAACAGTTAATAATTTTATATAATTATATTCTCAAACTAGTTCCCAGTTTATGGCATTCATTAGTTGTAAAAATTTGGATCTTGGAGCAGTTCATCAGTATCATTTGGATCCAATGCACCTTTTCTCTAGAAACCACATTTTATTTTATCAAACTACCAGCCTAAATTGAAAAAATATATGAATATTTTTAATTGGGAAAATACAAAAATATTGGATAGAGAAGAAAAGGTAGAAAGAAAAAAAATTAAAGAAGCTGCTCACATGACAATGGCAAAAAATCCCATAAGCCAACCTAGTGTGACTATACATAATGTATGGAAATCACTAATCAACTTTCCTCTTAGGAAAAAGTGAAGAAATCAAGAGGAACCTCATACATATGTATATGAAATTTCTGCTGACTATTGTCTTTGGCAGGATGGGCTCAGATGGTTAGAACATTACCTTAAAATTCAATACTCAAGAATCTAAGGGTCCAGGTTCAAATCCCATGTTAGTACTGCCACTGGTCAGACAAGCTACACCTGAAAAAGAGGTGAGAATAAGCTTCTCTAAACACTGTGCATATACTAGCCTGTTTGATGTGCTATTACTAACAGTTGAATATATTTGGAATATTTAAATAAAGTTAAATTTTTCTAAAGACATTCAATACTCATAATGGATGATGGAAATAATCCAATATAAAAATACAAATAAAGATCTGCACTTGGTTTTTCAATTTGGTCTTTCATTTCTTTTAACATGTTTTCCATGTTCTCTTTATTTTTTTTTAAATTTCTGCAAATACATTCATGATCATATTCATAAACTCATTACTATGAGACTCAATTTCATTTTCCAGAGCTTCCCTTTTCACTTTAGCTTTGGTAATCCTATATAAAAATTGTAATAAAATTATCTGCTAATTTTTGTAAAATAATTAAAAAATATATATATAATTTTTTTCTTCCTTTACTTATTTAACAATTCTTATCTTCTTTACTTTTTTTGCATTTTTATATATATATTATAAAATCTCCTTATATATACTTTAATGCAATTTTATATAATTTTTCCTTTATTTTTCTAACAGTTTCAACTATCCTGCAGTCTTCATCAGAACTTTTGTAACTTTCTTTTTCAAATATACTTTTGGATTACAATCTCTTATGAATATGACTTTCTTATGGATTGCATAATTTACTTTTTTGTAGTCTTGTGTTGATTTTCTAATTTAATTTGTTACTCACATGAAATAGTAGTAGTCAAAGTCTATCTGTTATGTCTTTTAAATAAATGTTTTACTTTTTTTTTTTTTTTTGCTACAAACATAATACATTGTCATTATTTTGTGTTATTTTTTGCTAATGAGTACATGGAAGTAGATAAAATTTTTGAATTTGAATTTCTTATAGATTTACTGTTTTCAATTATTAATAGATTATTATGAAATTGTGCTTTCTCTAATAAATACAATTACTCCCTGAAGATTTATCTTTTAAATAAATTACATTATTTTCTTGTTTTCAAAAATATTTTTTAATATTTTTTGTTTCTGATTTTTTAGAAAAAAAAATTAAAATTGTTTATCATCTTATAATGCTATGTGATGTGATATGCTATGGCTTCTCCTCTATCAGACTCAGGAAGCTGTTCGCCACTATGGCCAGAGAAATCTGTTAGACACCATATCTTCCCTTTCTATTCTCCACTGTAAGTTTTTCCTATATTCTTTTCTATCCTGCTCCATCCCATTTCCACAACCCAATCTTTGTCAATTCCATAGCCTTTATATCTAAATATCCCTTATCTTTCACAAACCCAGCATAAAAACCAATAACCCACTTTCTATAAAATCACTTTGTTTATATTTATTATTCCACAACTTCATTATTTGTACCATTGTTGCTTTCAGAAATTTACATTCACTTAACAGATGCTTGATACTTTCTATGCCTTCCTTACACAACTTGCAGACTAACCCACATTTCTCCATTTATATGTATATTACCTTGTTGCTAAAGATCCTGTTTGAGCCATAAACAGTAAACTACTTTATTTGCTATTATCATATATTAATTTGGACCCAATATTCTATTTTCTTCTATATATTTTTAAAGTATTTTCACTCTCCATACTAGTTATCCATCTCTCCAACTTCCTACTCTTTACCAATGCATCTATTCTTTCATCTTATTCCTTACCACTATAACACTCAACAATTCTCTTAACAGAATCATCCCATCTTTTGTAAAAGTAAACTGATTTAAAGTCTTTATCCAAATCTTCTGCATAACATACTAGCCTTTTCACCCATCTTGTTGCCTGTCCTTTATTTGTAACCCAATTAAATAATATTTGACTATTCTCTTACTATCCATAAATTTCAATCTAATCATTTTGCTTTTTGCATCTTTCACATAAAAACTTGTCCATCCCATTTCATTTTAAATTGCCTCCTTTGCCATCCTCATGTCAGAATCTAATGCATATTTTCATACTTCTCTTTGCACTTTTTCTAAGTAATCTAGCACTCCATTAGTAACCCATATTGCAAGATCACCATAATTTAACCCTTCTACTGCCAATCCCTTCCATACAAGTCTTGCTACATCATATTTAGTTTATAAAAACACTATCAGTCCCTTTTCTTTGCTTCATTTATCAATTATTTCTCCCACTCATCCAAGCAAATTTCTCTGATTTCTTAAGTAATTCCCAAATAGTTATACTTATTCCCCACATTTAACTTTTTATCCCCCTATAAAAATTCTTTTTCTTTTCTTATCATCATTACTTTTGATTTTTCTTCACTAAATTTAATTCCCATCTCTTTACCCACCATTGGGCATGTCTTTAGGATAACTTCCATATCTTCCCTACTTTCTGTGCAGAAGAATATCTCATCAGCAAATAAAAGACCTGATAATGTATACACTCCCTTGCCATCTATTAGTAGTATCTCTACTCCTCTTCCAAGTTTTTTTTATTGCTCTCTCCATTTTTCTCAAATATAACAAAATCAAAATAGGTAACATAGGACATCCTTGCCTTAGTCCCATCCCATTTTTAACTCTAACTGATTCTATATTTCCTAATTAACACATATAGTAATTATTTTGATGTGATCTCTTATTAAGATGCACTAAAGCTCCATGCATTCCCAAATTTACTTAAACTTACTCATAATTTATTTCTATTTACTCTATCATATGCCTTATCTATATCTATAAAGACCATATATAATTGTCTACTAGTAATACTACTTATATCTATAAGTTGTATGACTACAAATAAACTATATCCTATATGCCTATCCATTCTAAAATCTCTTTGCATTTCTATCACTATATTATTTTATTTCATCCATTTTGCCATCCCTCCAGCCACTATATATGCAAAAATTTTATATAACACAGATGTTACCACTACTGGTCTATAATTGTTTATCGTTGTATAGTCTTTACCATTACCTTTAAATAATAGCCTTACTATTACATTATTTCAACTATCTGGAAATTCTGTGTTCTGTACCATCTTATTAAAACATGATAATAGATTTAATTTTGTCTTATTTTCCAAATTTCATCACCCTCTCTGCTACCCATTAATTTAAGCCACTTGTCTTTCCACTTTTCATCTTTTTCCTTGCCTCATTCATTTTTCTGTAAAAATAATATTTCCATTACTGTGCTTTTATATTTGTTATCACTCTGTCCTTCACATCTAACATCTTTTCTATATCCATTACATAATTATTTAAGATTGTCTCTAATTCTTCTTTAGAACTCCCTTCTTTTTCCTTATTATTTAGTAATAATATCTCTCTCCCCCACATTCCTTTCTTTTATTATATTTCCAAAGTTTTTTATTCCCATTTGTTCTACTTGTATTAATATCCTCCAATAATTTACTATTTAATTTCATTCTCTCTCTACAATTATCTATTTTGACCAATTTCTCTTTTTAAAAGTACTTTTGCCATTTAATATTAAGATCATTTTCACTTTGTTTTTAATAGCACATTTATATTCTCAGCATGCTTATTCCCTCTCTTTTATACTTTTACTACTTCTCACTTTTTTATTACGTTTATTCTTCTGAATATTCTCACATAAAACCATATTTGCCACTTTTTCTACTTCACCACACCAGTCCTTATATTCATCCCCAACAAACTCTTCCATCTACTTTTATTTTATAGTTTTTTAACTTAGTCATTCATTCTTCATTCACATCTTTCACTATCCTTTATAGTTTTATTACTATTTTCTTATCATATTATTAACCATTTCTACTATAAAAAATATGATCACTATTATGTACTCTTTCTTCATTATCAAACACATTAATTTTCTGTACTTTATTCATTTCCTCTTTCTCTTATAATAAATAATTTATTGTGTGAAATATATTATTTCTAGACCCTGTGTATTGCCCCTCATAAATTTTTGATAAATTTCCAATGCTCAAATTCACCCTCTGACAAAAAATTTTCAAAAGCTGTCCATTCTTGTTATTCACACCATCACTTTCTTCAATATGTCCATTCATATCCTTTATAACCATTATTTTCTTCCCCCTTTGGAAACTCTATATATCCTTAACTAGGCACTTATATATCCTACTGTTCATTCCATTATAGTTTGACTATTTCCAGTGGCCATATCCACTATAGCCACCATCCAGACTTGTCTTTCTAATCTTATCTCAAATGTTCATATGTGTAAAGTGGCTTCATCTATAGGTAATGTGTACATAAATGCCATGTAATTTATTACATATATGGTTAAAAAAAGCACAAAACCAAAAATATTCATTTAATGAATTTGTAGA
Organism: Epiperipatus broadwayi; assembly: GCA_028023455.1. Classification (NCBI taxonomy): domain Eukaryota; kingdom Metazoa; phylum Onychophora; class Udeonychophora; order Euonychophora; family Peripatidae; genus Epiperipatus; species Epiperipatus broadwayi. The sequence continues at coordinate 859,110 of JAQFVV010000254.1, forward strand.
TAGACCTTAATTGTTATTACATGATGAGAACCAATGGAATTCCATAATAAATTGAGTCAGAAAACTAGTAGTTCAAAAATACAAAGTAATTCAAATAGTTCATAATTTACTCAATTTGATAAATCGATAAGAAATTGAAATACAAAAAAATATTTCTCTCCACACAATAATTGATGCAGTAAGTGTAAATACATAAAAATATTTAATCTCAAAAGGTGAAAAATATTAATTACATTTATGGCAGAAAAATGCAAAGGCATAAACATTCATTTAACTGTGTGAAGTCACTTTCAAAAAATTGCATTATAAGTTGCATATGTTTGAGAGATATAAGCATTATTAAAATAGCAAACTCTCCTTACAGATAAGTACCACAACAGTGCAAATCTTAGTAATCAATGAATTCTAGAAGGTTTGTGCATAAAATTTCTATCTAATGCCTAATCATACAATATCCCCAGACTAGTTTCTAGCTTGTGGTTTTTATCAGTGATGAGTCTTGGATTTACGAGCACTACATCAAGATATTTGCAGTCTTTTTGAATCCAAGACTCCTAACTGATGAAAGCCATAGGCAAGAAACTAATCTGATGATATTAGGTTAGTCGATATTAAATAGGAATTTTATGCACAAACCTCTAGCATCCACTGATTACTATGACTTATACTAGATGGCACTACTGTATAAAGAGTTTGCTACTGCTTTAACAATTTGTGTTAAGCATAGGAAATGGTAATCACTTTTAGTAATTTAAACATGAATATTGTGAAAAAGTATAGCCAATAAAATATCTTCAATATTAATTTATCAAAATCCTCAAAAGTTAGCTTTAAAAAAGGTTTTCACCCATCATCCCAAACCATCATTTTGAAGTTTGTAATATTTTTCTGATAAATTTATTATTAAATACTACACATCTTTATGAAATAGGTGTTATTACCAAACTAGCTTAACATTAAACACATATAAATATTCAGCTAGTCATGATCTTGGGTCTACACACCTGATATATGCAATAATATTTCAGAAAAGAATTTATTTGCATATCTCAGATCAGTTGCAATCCATTCAGAATTATAATAAATGTTTGTAGACCTCAGTCCTTCTGTAGATGGATATTTCCTTTATTTTACCATAGTGGTGATTTTTCTAAAATTCCATGTGATCTATCAGAATTAAATAAACTGACTTTGATTTGGTAGAAATGTAAGATTACAAATGAAAAACACCTTAAAGAAAATATAAAAAAATAATAATAATGGAAAATATGTAATGAGATTTATGAATATTTTTCTGATTGGATGGTGCAAACAAAAGTCAGCAAAGTTGTTGAAAAAAAATTAATAAAATCTTTTTTGATTAAAATTTTTTAAAATAATGAATGAATTAATATGAAGTTATCATAAATTATTAAATTCTGTTCTAAAATTTAAAATTGCATTTGTAATTTTTAAAATAAATATTGTGGTCTATCATGTAAAAAAAGACATTGACAATCTTGTTGGTGGTGTTTTCTGTTTATTGTTAAACAATTGAATTTGTTTGCTTATATTTTTAAAAATAAAACATATTCAAATAAAATCAAAATGTAATCATATATACATTTATTTTTAAATAATTATTATACAAATATTGTATAAACATAATCATAAATATTTAAATAAACTAGGAAAAAAACATCATTTTTTTGCAATTTCTGTATGAGAAATAAAATTTCCTCAATATAATTGGACAAATGATGTTGAAGCCAGAGAACAAAGAACCTACTAATTATCAATATGGTAGTCAGGAATAAATTACTTTGAAGTTTCAAAAGGCTGGAGAATATTGATTTCTTCAAAAAATTTAAAATTTAATAAATTAATATTATTTTAATTTCACTTTCTACCATCAAATGGAAACCAAAACAACAAATAGAACTGTAGATAGTGAAAGAAAACTGAAGTCCACCAGTACCTTCTGTAAAGTAATTTGTATGTATAAATAAATTAATTCTCATGATTTTAAATTTTCACAACTAGATGATGTCATACCATTAGAATGGATAATGTTTAGCTATATGCAATTTACAATAACTTTAATAACTGAAACACAGGCTTATTATATCCCTGTGTCTATTATAATGATTGGGGAGAAAGAAGATTTAACGTAATCTGCACTACAGGGCATCACTAGGCATTTGAACCTAGAAAATTTATATAGTAGGCAGATACATAAGTAAAAAAAATTATTTTTTACTGGTTGGTTCCAATTGTTAGCCCATTGTCACTAGCTCAGTGGAGATGCAGAGGTAATAATATGTATCTTTAATTTATATCTTAAATATAAAAAAATAAAAGCCATTGCCAGTAATTAACATACAAACAATATTTATTTATGCACATATATAATCATTTGAACTTGAGGAATAACATTTATTATCTTAGATTTTAAATATTAACATTTAATTTAAATTATTATTTTAAAATTTTAAGATTGTCGAGTATGAATAAACTTCATAGATTTGCATTTGAGAAAAAAATATTCTCTCTCTGATTTAACCTTAGGCCAAAAAGTTCGCAGTCAAACCAACACCAATCTATCTGATATATCGATGTATTCAATGCAACATGAAATATGATAACACAAACCATACTGTCAGGAATGTATTTCTGAACAGCATGGTTAAACTGAAGAAATTGTCTCTCGTCCAGATAGGAATACTACATCTATCTGACGAAAAGAGCAATAAAAAAAAAACTCCATAGAAAGGGACAGCGGTCTTTTTTGCCAACTTACAATCCCATCCATAGGCAAACAGAAGGTGTGTGGTGTATATATGCAATCCTGCCCATAGCGGATCTCATGCTACATTTACTAATTACATCAATACATTAATCCATTGACCCAATTTAACTACGAAACAAATAACCTAAGATTACCCTCCCTTAAACTATATATATAACTTTACAAATCTATATAGCCAGTCACACCCGACTTAAATTTAACATTTATATAATTTCGCACACATAAAATTTATAAAATTTGTTTTATAATGTTGAGTATAGATCGGCTGCATAGATTCCATGGTTAAAAACATTCCAAAATAAACACAACTGATCAAAATACAAAGTCATTGATAATGTCAATTGCAGAGGAAATACAAGAAACCCAATGGCATTCATCATAAGATGCCGCATTGACATCGATGACTTATATATTCCAACCGAATATGAAAACCACAACATAATTAACCGCTAACGATTCCATGCAACATCCATACCCAACTTAAATTTATGCATTTAAATAATTTATACAAATAAATATTAATAGAAATAAAAAAAAATGGAAATGATTTTTCTTTTTTTTTAGCAAACTCAAATATATATAATTTAAACATTTATAATTAATTTGAAACATAAGTCGGATCTATGTAATTTAAATATTAATTGTCAATTTGAAAATCAGATAAGAGTTCATTTTAAAATTTAGATTAGCTGAATCTTTAAAAAAAAAATTGATGAAAGCTCTTAATTACTTTTTTTTTGTTAATTTGTAAAGTTCATAGCTCACGGTAGAAGAGTCCAGGTTCTTGTTTTTAATTCCCATGGCATCTCCATTGGAAGACTGATCTGATGTTCTGGAGGTGACCTTAGCTGGTTTCATTTCAGAATTACAGTCATTTCATTTTTTTTTAAAGAGAGTGTGATATGTGCGTCCTATCACACATCTCAAACACAAAAAAGCTGGAACTGTCTGGAACTCAATATTTCTCTTTTTATAATATCCACACAGATTCAACCAACAAAACGTCACTAATCCATCATTTTCATTAGCGTCTGAGCTGAGACTTGGTGCTTCCATTGGTCAAGCACATTTCTTTATTTTCTTATCTATCTTTCATCAGATTAATTATACAAGAGCCCAAGGGCTAGCTTGCTTTTCAATTAATTTCTAAAATAATCATTTCCATTTACAAAAATATTTTATCTTTAAATCTTGTACTTTTTTATAACAAAGTACGTTCAAATACTTTTATTTATTAAAAAAAATATATTTTTAAAGTTTTGCATCTGTGCGAATATATGTTTAACAACTCTTTAATTTTTTTTAGCTTTTAGATTTTTAATAAATTTATTTTTATTTGCGAACTTAGTTTTTATTTTAAATTAATGTAATGGCATATTTGTATATCGTTACACTATATATGTAATATATAGGGTATATGAGCACAGACTTTCACGTGACCCACCACTCTCCACTCTATCTAATAACACTGACACACTTAAACACATATATTTAAACATATATGTGTTTAAGTGTGTCAGTGTTATTAGATAGAGTGGAGAGTGGTGGGTCATGTGAAAGTCTGTGCTCATATACCCTATAAATAACTTTAACTATTTTAAATCAAGTAACAATTTTGATCATCTACCAAAATAGAATTAAAGACCAGTTGAGTTTCTCAATGATACGTTCCACACATAATACCTTCTATGAAGACTGACAACATTTTGAAATTTTTGCTTATTATAATTTTTATTTTCATTTGAGGTATATGTAGATTATTATCAGATCTTCTTTTAAAATGTATATGCTTTAATTTATTCCATTAGTTACTTTAAGCTCATTTTCAAAATTATTTTAGTTTCACGTTTTTAAATCTATTGTTTTTCAATCATCATCTGTTATCAAAATATAAATTTTATGTTTATTTTGTTAATTTCATATTTATTTTCTAAATAAATAATATTATTTTCATTATTTTAAGCATAATACATTGTTTCTTTTTTTTTTTCAATTTTTATGGATTTTTATAGAGAAAAAAATGAAATCTATTGGTTAGTTTTTTCTGGTATATTTTGTTATGTATATAGTGGCTCTACCACTGATTAGAGCTTACATGAAAATGACACCAATTTGTGGTATTTGTAGTTGCCACTTACTATTTGAAGATGGGCGTCCTTTGGAATTTGAGTTTCATTATGGATTTATTGACATCAATATATTATGAAATTTTTACTCTTGTGGATAATTTAATTTTTTCCCAAATGTTTGTTGATCTCAGCAAATTATATTTTCATATTTTTAAACATATTGTTTCCCAATTGTTATCTGTTACAAAATATATTAATTTTAGGTTTGTTTTTTAAAAATAATTATATTACTTTATATTTTCAACATATTGCATATTTTTCTTTTTTCTTTTGATTTTCTTTTTATAATAGAAATTAAAGTTATTGGTTAGCTTATTCTAATATAATCGGTGAGATATAGTGGGCCATCAATGGGTAATACAGACTTTTAAACAGCACCATAATAAGATAGTGAAATAGAATACGGCTTAAGAGTGCCAATTGACTGAGAGAAGCTGATGCTGCTGGATTATGAAGTTGCGAATAATTAATTTAATCATTTTAAATTTTAAATTTATCATTTGGCATAAAGATTCATGTTTTCTTTATGTTTAGAAGGTAATCTGCTAAGTCTGTTTGGTAATGAAGTAAGAATGAGGGTACCAAATATTTAGCTTGTATAAAGTACGTAAAGTGTTCACTATGGCATATATACATATTATGACATGAAAGCATTGAGAGTATACTCGATGCACTAAACTACATACAAACCCTGTTTTGGCACTTTTTATTAATATATATGTATATTTGTATGTATGTTTATATAAATGTGTGTGTGTATAAATGATTAATTTTATATATATATATTGTACCGTTTATTTATATATGGTACAAATACGTAGTGGCATTTGGTAAAAGCTAAAAAAAAATAAAAGTAAATTTAGATATTTTTTTTTAGTATAATTTATTTTTTAAAAAAAATGTACAGTGAAAGTTAAATTGTTTTTTCATATTTTTTTTATGTATTTAAAAATAAAAGTAGAAATTGGAGAGAACAAAAGACACGCAGATTACTAATCCTGATAAAGTAAAAGAATTCAAAAAGTAAAAAGATAAGCTAAAAGAAAAATATTTTAGCTAATTAAAGATGGCAGAATTATGCTGAAAAAAATAAAGACTTTGTAATTGAAAAATGATAAAGAATGTACAAGATTATGAACCTAAACGCCATGATAATAACATGCACAGAAGTCTGAAAACTGGGCCTCTAGTATAAAAGGCAGAGACCAGTTTGACGAACATCTTGTTTTGTCTGTTTTTTCCTTTGGCTGGTTTTGGATTATTAAATCCAAGACCACTTCACAATGAAATAATCCTTCATGCAGGAGTAGACCGGGACTTTAGCTGACATCGTTAAGAAGATGGACACTAGAAAAGCTTCTGCAACTAGCCTTCAGAATAGAATACAAGATCAACTAATAACCAATGGCCATGCTCATTCTAACCCAAAAAACTATGCATAGTAAGGTACAACTTTTTCACTAAACTTACCAGTAAGCTATGACTCTTTATTATTCCCGATTGTGACTAAATTGTCGACAAACCATTTTGCAAACAACTCGTAAAAATATACATATAATAGGACCCCGATAGAGACTTTAATTTTTCTGTTCAAGAGACTTTTATTTATCCAATAATTTTTTTAATTGTGAAACTTGTTTTTTATTAATGTATTCATGTTTGGATTAGTATGTGTTCTCTCCAGTTTATTTAATTCGCAATTTAACTTAAACAGATTTTTAATCTGTTAGAATAAAAATATTTCTAATATCAATTTTCATTTGTATGTTATTAATAATATTTATTAGTGTTTATTATTAAATTTATTATTAGTTTAGTAAGATTTAAAAATGTAATTTACCTTTGCCAATATGTTATGAATAAGTTCCAGGAATAATAATATTTAAAAGACAATTTTAGTTCACGGTATGATGTAATACCGATTCGTTTAAAAAACCTTTTTTTCTTTTTAATTTGCGATATGTTATTTGACAGATTTCAGCAGATTTTTACGGGAATCCTGGCATCCTGATCAAATAAATTAAAAGCTGATTTTGTCAATAGCACAAATCATAACAATTCTAGGCCGAGTTGATCAGGAAATATAGTTATGTTTTTAGAAATAGAAATACAACTTTCTTCTTTTTGACATAACTTGATCAACTCATGCATTTATATTGCATATAGAGGCCTAGCAAGACAGAAAATGTTACAATGGCAATCCAACTCAGGCTTCGATTCAACAACCACAACCTGAGATAAGTTGTAATGACAAAGAACATTACAACGATGATCCAAAAAACTCATTGCCAGAAAATAAATAGTAGTTTTTTTAAAAAATATATATATATAGAAACTAAATAACTAATTAAACCTTGATTATTAAAATATAAAAAAAATATCTTTTTAATGTGACTTACAGAAAGAAAAAATATATGTATATTTTTTTGATATGTCTAAAAAAAACATGATTGTGGCTGATGCAGACGTAAGTCACAAGTATTTGACCAGGTAGGCGTTACTGAAGAAGGGAAAAAGAATATCCCCAAGTCCTAGTATGCAGTATATAACATAAGACCCTCTTTATATGTCATCATTCTATTTCTAGCAGGGATCCTGATAAAGGGGGAGGACGGATCAAATTGCCACGAGCCTGTAAGACTCAAAATGATGAGTAACGCTCGTTTGTGCTTATAACTTGGGCTTCTTATCATTACTATTACACTTAAGCAGAAAGGACACAGATGAATGTGGAAATATTTTGCATTCCCGCCATGTTAGACCTAAAAGTGGGCGTTAAAGCCGAACGTCACTTGTGAATGAATCTACAAAATATATCAGCATGCTGCTACAAAAAAAAAACAACACGAATATGGACTTAAAGCTTAAGAATAAAATTAGTTTAAACCCCTATTTTATTCTCATCTCCTGGCCCCAGTGGTACATACCATTTATTTATATATGGTACAAATACGTATTGGCATTTGGTAAAAGCTAAAAAAAAAAAAAAAAAGTAAATTTAGATTTTTTTTTTGAGTATAATTTATTTTTTTAAAAAAAATGTACAGTGAAAATTAAATTGTTCTTTCGTATATTTTTTTACATAATTAAAAATAAAAGTAGAAATTGGAGAGAACAAAAGACATGCAGATTACTAATCCTGATAAAGTAAAAGAATTCAAAAAGTAAAAAGATAAGCTAAAAGAAAAATATTTTAGCTAATTAAAGATGGCAGAATTATGCTGGAAAAAATAAAGACTTTGTAATTGAAAAATGATAAAGAATGTACAAGATTATGAACCTAAACACCATGATAATAACATGCACAGAAGTCTGAAAACTGGGCCTCTAGTATAAAAGGCAGAGACCAGTTTGATGAACGTCTTGTTTTGTCTGTTTTTTCCTTTGGCTGGTTTTGGATTATTAAATCCAAGACCATTTCACAATGAAATAATCCTTCATGCGGGAGTAGATCGGGGCTTTAGCTGACATCTTTAAGAAGATGAACACTAAAAAAGCTTTTGCAGCTAGCCTTCGGAATAGACTACAAGATCAACTAATAACCAATGGTCGAGCTCATTCTAACCCAAAAAACTATGCATAGTAAGTTACAACTTTTTCACTAAACTTACCAGTAAGCTATGACTCTTTATTATTCCCGATTGTGACTAAATTGTTGACAAACCATTTTGCAAATAACTCGTAAAAATATACGTATAATAATAGAGACTTTAATTTTTCTGTTCAAGAGACTTTTATTTATTCAATAATTTTTTTAATTGTGAAACTTGTTTTTTTATTAATGTATTCATGTTTGGATTAGTATGTGTTCTCTCCAGTTTATTTAATTCACAATTTAACTTAAACAGATTTTTAATCTGTTAGAATAAAAATATTTCTAATATCAATTTTCATTTGTATGTTATTAATAATATTTATTAGTGTTTATTATTAAATTTATTATTAGTTTAGTAAGATTTAAAAATGTAATTTACCTTTACCAATATGTTATGAATAAGTTCTAGGAATAATAATATTTAAAAGACAATTCTAGTTCACGGTATGATGTAATACCGATTCGTTTAAAAAACCTTTTTTTCTTTTTAATTTGTGATACATTATTTGACAGATTTCAGCAGATTTTTACGGGAATCCTGGAACCCTGATCAAATAAATTAAAAGCTAATTTTGTCAATAGCACAAATCGTAACAATTCTAGGTTGAGTTGATCAGGAAATATAGTTATGTTTTTAGAAATAGAAATACAACTTTTTTTTTTTTTGACATAACTTGATCAACTCACGCGTTTATATTGCATATAGAGGCCTAGCAAGACGGAAAACGTTACAATATATAAACACAAATATAATGTACTAGTATTAAAATCTTATATAAAATGTACAGAAAGATAACATATCATCTATTTTTATACTATTAATAAAATATACACTAAGAATTCTCATGAAAGGTGTTTACTTAATTTTAAAATGTCAGGCTGTTATTACCATATAAAAAAATATTTTTAGAAGTCTTAAGCCAATTGCAATCTGTTACATCAATGCTGAGCCATATTTTATGTATAAAGCCAGATTCCAAGGTCTCAAAACATGGACAACTATGCTCTTATAAATTATTATTACTTTTATAAATTCTTAAAGCATGTTTAATTGAAATATTGAGGGAGAAATTGATATATATATATATATATTGTAACGGTCAGAAAATGTGTGACTCGTAAACATAGTGCAGAATTCGACCACCATACAGAACAGCAGCACCATCGAGTAGTGAAGCCACCCGTGGTACTGAGTTTGAACATAGTTTATCGGTTCCACAATACAATCCACGAAACAACGCATCTGATGCGACATTAGTAAATATTTCCTTAGGCACGGTGGTCAGGGATATGCAAGAGACTCATGATTTTATTCTCGAGTTAGCCAATAACCAAACTAATATTAATTAAACATTCATATTTACATAATCGAGGAAATATTATATAGAATGGGTATCGAATAAATGAAACGTAACTGCAGACGTATAGTTTAAAATTATTTATTAATACATTTTAATAAAACAATCTAATAATATTTTATGGACTAACAGCTTCAGTAGCGGGATTTGCGACATGATTATATTTTAAAGAATACATTTATTTATTTAGACATTATTTTATATTGAGGATTTCAGTAGCGGTATTTCCGATACTGTAATGTTTACAAAAGGAATACATTTATTTGAAGGCGTAATCTAGCTACCTAAAATTCTCGAGTGAGTATTTCTAATGCATGCCTGGAGGGATTTATACCTTTGCAATGCAAGAGTCTAAAGTATGGGTTATAAGAGTAATGGCAGACATATATTTATTTAATTAAAATATTTATTTATAACTAAGGGCAAACATTTATTTGAGAGTGAATTATGAAGATAATGCAGAGGCGGAGTGATATATAGAATAATAAAACTAAGTAAAGGAACACGTGGTACGCTTTAGAAAGGCGATATGGAATGGCAGTATATCGAAACTGCAATGCCGTGAATGAGTTTATAAGAATGTCGGGCTGGTCTCTGCCATCGGCCCGACGAAGTAAGGTGTCACATAAGCATAACCAGGGACAAGCGGTCCGTGTCGCAGTTTTGCCGGCTGGCTGCATGACATTGTCAAGTCCTACGGGAGCACCCATTATGCCCGCTTGTGTAGGACGACTGGGGTTAATTTCAACCCTGAAGAATCCGGAAATTTCACGGCGGAATGGGTCATCGTGTCTCTAAAACGTAACACATGTATACTGTATAAACGGTTATGATGAGATTTAAATAGATTTCTGACTTGGCCCTACATTACCAACATTTACTCAAGAACTCTGGCGACTCTCAAAGAAATGGGATTTTCTAGAATTATTCATTAGATTTAATAAATACAAAATATATATAAACTGGGAGTTATTACAACTAATATGCCAGCCATTTGCGAAGTAGTAGACCCTGCATTACAATAAATGATGCACTGAATGCGTGTCGATTTATATGAAAGTAAAGTTATTTAGGAAAGTAAATATTAATGAAAATTGGACACGCATTCATTGTTTTAAGCGATCATAGATTTAAACTTTGAAATTTGAGACAATTATGAGCATGCAATAATTAAATAATAACTATAGATAAAAATGTAGATTATAGAAATACGCACCCAAGAAAGCTAGAGTGAGGTAAGCTAGATTATTAGAGAAATTTACACATTAAGTTAATTATTCAGTTTTAGTTATACATATGGTAGTTTTTACATTTTATAATTTAGATAAGTAGTATGAAGAAGAGCTATAGCATATTATTAGAGTACTCTAGAGTTTGAACACAGACAGGTACCTGTTTTATAAGAAGTTTTCTGATTCCATTAGTTTAGCAGCAAAAAGTTCACGAGTGGCAATTCTTTCTTGTATTTAGATATTCATTTAATTTCATGGCAGCAGCAGCTTTCTCATTCATTTCAGGCAGCAGATCTTCATGGTGAATTTATGACGGGCAATGGAAAGTTCGGCATCCGATAGGCCATCTCCCGATGGAGAATAATCTAGGTGCTTTACTCGGTCATACCTTGGCAGGAACAAATTATTTTATTATTTTTGGAGACTCTCAGTGATCGAGAGCAAAGCTAAAGTTTAAGTGAATGTCTCCAGCAAGTCTAAGATGGCCTCTTTTCTTATCTTGATCTTTCACATTTTTGTTAAGATATTTTTAGGTTCTACTTAATCTGCCCTGAGGATAATCAATGCATTTTGTTGGTTTTTAATTAAAGAAAGCTGCCGTTCTATTGTTTACATTTTACATTTACTAATTATATTTTGGGGAATTTTTCTTTAATTAATCTATTATCTATCACTGACCGATGCTTTTAAATTTCAAAGACAAAAAGGGAACATAAGATTATTTTAACTTTTAATTAAATATTACATCAGATTTTTTTAGAATTATTATTAAACGAAATTTAAACAAAGCAATAAATACGAACTTTATAATCCAAAATAAATGATTAAAATTATACAAAATTATATAACTAAAAGAAATCTAAATTATATTATTTTATCCCTATTTATTGCGTTTAATTTGAGATCGAAATGTGTGCGTGTTTATGCTGAATTCTACATATATTTATACATTTTTAATATTGCTACACACACAATTCGATACCAAAAAAGTTTAAATTTGGGCGGGATAGACCGGTCAGTGAGAGATGACAGAAAAAGGTGAAACTTAAGATTCGAATACGAATCTTACTGTTTCAATATATATATATTTAATAACTTTATCAACATGGAGTATTTAATAATGTTAAATTTATGTACTGATAGTAAACAACTAACCATTGTGATATTTGTTTTCTATATTGTAAAATAAAATGAACACAAAGTATTAAAATCACTGACAATAATGAATTCATAAAATTACAATAACCCAATGTAAATAAGACATATATTTTATATAGTGCCTGTAATATTAATAAGCCAATAAGACTAATGCACATGCGCTTTGTAGATTTAATTATAAATGAATACTCTCACTTTCCAAACACAAAATAAAGTCTTTGTGAAAAGGTAGAATGAATCCATCTATCTTTGCAACCCAAATGTTTATGTATGGGCAAATCTTAAGTATTTGAAAATGAGAGCGTGAAGATGTTAATCAATCACTTTAAATTACTTTTTACTATGCCTGAATGAATGACGCTTGCAAAATTTCTAGAATTTACGATATGTCATTCTTATTAAATTAAATATATGTAAATAAGACATTTATTTTATATAGTGCTATGTTTTTATAAACTCTAATATTAATAAGCCAATAAGCTAATTGGCCAATAAGTTTATTGGCTTAATAACCTAATGCTGAATTTGATTTATATTCTGACTAGATTCCTTGGCAGACCTGGGCAATCACAATTCCTTGTGACAAAAGTGTTTGAAATTGTGAATTATGTTATAATCACAGATTTACAAAATACTACTGTTTTTATAAATTCTTAAAGAACAAATATTTCAAAGATCAAGAATTAAATTAATATTAATTTTAAGGTTCTTATAAATACTTTAGTAAATCATTACTTAATAATGCTTCATAGTTTGAAGAAATGTTGCCAGAGTTAGTCCATGAAAATAAGAAAGTAGAACTACAGATAAATGCTAAAAAAGACTAAAGTAATGCTCACTGGTTTTCTCAAAAGAAAAATGAAAAATTGCTAATGATGAGTTAGAAGTTAACATCTACAAATACATTGGTCAGATAATTAATACAGATGGAAACATAATGGATAAAATTAATCATAGAATTAAACTTGGATGGAGTATTTTTAGTAGAAATAATTTAATATTAAATGAAAAAATGTCTACATGTTTGAAAAATGGTTTTAATAAATGGATTTTCCTGTCCGTACTTATGAATCTGAGATTTCCTGTCCTTACTTATGAATCTGAGATTTAGACACTTAATAGATGAACAATACAGATTTCAGACCACTCAATGAACTATGGAAAGATGTATTTTAGAAGTAATAAGAAGGTACCAAAAATGAAATACATGAGTCAGAGAATAAATAAGTATGATGGACATCCAGGAAAGGATTAAGAGACTGAAAAGAGAATAATAGATGGACAGTCAAAATCTTAAACTAGATCCCAAGAGTTTGTATAAGACCTAGAAAGGGACATGTGATATAGATAGATAAAATAAGAAAGGTTGTTGGTATGGTGTGGAAAAGAAAAACTAGAAAGTGGATATACTGTATTAAATTTTGAGAGATCTTCATCTAGTAGTGAATCAATGATTGAAAATGATGATAGAACTTAATATCAAAAGCCATTTTTATATTATTATATATTGTCTAATTATTATTATTTTTTAGAATGTCATTACTTGTTCCAAGGCTGCACTTTCCTAGAATGGCATATCATTTGTTTGGTCTTGTTCAAAGATACATTTAATATTGTAAAGATCGATTTCATCCATTTCTACTTTTTTCTTCTTTAACATTTTGAGGAATGGTTATTTCATAATATGGCCAAACTAGGGCAATTTTATCTAACTATTTAGACTTCAAATCCAAGTTCATGCTTAACAAGATCAAATATCTACTTTCATTTTCTTGTTGTCCATGGAAATTGCAAACATCTTTTTCACCACAATAATTCAATGAAATAAATAGTTTTGATTAATTATTCTTTTTTTTCAGTTTCCAAATTTTACATGTATAAAAATGATAGGAAATACCATATCTTGAAAAATTATCATTTTTGTTTTTAAAGTTATATTCGTAGTCTAAAAATATTTTCCAGCGTTCGTTTTTGAAACTCTGTTCAGTATTAGCTAAGATGAATCTTTCATCTCTTGGAATCTATATCATGGCATTGACAAATAATTCAAGTAGGCATAAGGTGTTGACTTCTTTTACGACTTCATTATACTTTGAAATCATCTTGTGACACAATCATTAGTGACTCCCCCCCCCCCCAATTCGATCATAATCTTACCTTTTCATTCTGTACTTTAACTTTTCTAATGAGAATCTTAGAGATCGATGATTTTGGCTTGAATGATGATAAAAATATTTTTTACTGATTCTTATATCACCTTTTGTTTTTGTCTACTATGAATTTCCATTATTGTAGATTCAGTATTCAAGTTACATAAATAGAATGTAATAACAAATAATCATAATTCTGTTTAAACATCGGTAATTAAAACTGAAGTAACTAGTCCCACTGAATAGTGTAATTTCTTTCTTTCGTTTTTTTTTTTTTTGGTTTTCCATAACTCAATAGGAAGTAGTTACTTCCGTTTCAATTATAGGTAAAGTGACAAGATGTTAGCAAAGTTTGTCTACATGAAGCTAATCTGTTTCATCATAATTCATTTTAACGGTATTGTGTAGTCTCATTTATAGATTTCTCATAAAAACAGTTAAATAGATTAGTCACTCATTTTTCTAAAATCACTCCACAACATGGTATAAACAACCAAATTAAATCTTCGATATTTATAAAATATATATAATCTTAATTCTAGTATTTTTGGATATCCATGATATTACAAGAGAAATTTCATAGCGATAGTATTTGCGAGTGATTAGGTTTTAAAAAACTCAGAAGAAAAATAAACAAAATCAAGATAAGCGATTCAGGTTTGAAATTATTCTTTCTACCTTTAATATTAGTTTGTGATATCAAAATAATAAATAATTATATGAAAGGAAATGTAGTTCTTTTATGATTATAGATAGAGTAGTAAAATAAATATAAAATATTAGGAAATTAGTATTAAGGAATATTTTTCATTTATGTGTAAATGAATAATATGCAAATATAGGTTATTCCATGCTACGGGTACAAGATGAGGTAAAATTTAGCAGGCAGTAGATTTATAGAAACACATAAAAATTATATTTACTATTTTATTTTGTCATTTTGCTCAAATACGACTATTGTTTAATAAATTATTGGTATTCATTTATATACTTAAATCTACAAAGTGCATGTGCATTAGCTTATTGACTTATTAATATTACAGTTTATAAAAACATAGTGCTATATAAAATAAATGTCTTATCTCTAAAATAATTTTTTATTTCATCATATGATTATTTTCTGCCATTATCAGTCTACAGCAAGATGAAGATCTCTTCATGTTCAATCTATTTTCTCCTCTCACTCTTCTCTACATTATCTCAGTACACTTCCGTATTTTATTCATTCATCTCACATGTTGTCTCTTTTTAGATCTTTTACAATCTCCTGCAATCCAGTTTAAAATTTCAACTGTCCATCTATTATCATCTTTTCTAGCAATATGTCCAGCCCAATTCCACTTCAATTTTTTCAATGATTACATTAAACCTGTTGGTCTCTTCTCCATATATTGTTTTCAATCTCTTCTTGTTACTCCTAACATGTATTTCTTCAGATTGAGTAGTGTGTAGTCTCTGTATTGCTTATCTGTTAAGTGTTCAAGCCTCAGATCCATATGTAAGTACTAGTAACATATTAATAAAAACCTTTCTTTCAAACACATAGACATTTCTTATTTAAACATCAATAAGTATTTTGGTATCCTCAATGCTTTATAATGGCCAAACTGTACTCTGTAAACTATGTATCATAACATGCATTAGTTTCACTCAAATTATTAAATTAAAAATATTTTAATTTTTTTACAATATGATGCTAAATATAGTGTCATTATATGACTTCAGTGTTTCAGTTCTTTTATAAACTAAAACTAGATTATTTATTATTACAGCTAGTATGCAACACAACTCAACTAATAGCAACACAGTATAAATTCAAAATGTCTTTTATTTGTTAGATATCAGAGAAAAAAAATTATCTGGAGCAATATTTAGGAAAATGGAAATCCATTGTTCATCACAACATCAACATCAAATTAGTAAGAAAAGCAAATCTTTCATGAAAGAGTCAATATTGATCATGTCCATAAAAGAATCCACATTTTCATATTGTTTGCCAGTATCTCATATGATGGTAGCATTATCAATATTCAAATCATCTCCACTAATTGTACACTGACACATAGAATTTTCCTTAAACAAAGAAGAGAACCCCAAAGAATCAAAAGATATGGAGAAAAAAGCAGTGTGATTTTTATTGAGGATAGCAGACTTTCCATACAGTAGTGCCATGTGTGATGTTTAATTGTGTTTTTCTGAGAAAAATTATACTGGTCCTAATTTATAGGATGATGTTATAGATGATAAATTCAGGATGACAGTAGTTTAAATAGGTCCTATTCAAGTTTATTCTGCTTATAATAAAATATGAATGGATATAGTGTTTGTCTGAAAATATGTAATAATAGCATTTTAGTAGTAATTATATGTTGGGGTATTTCCATGAACTGATTGATATTATTAAAAAATTCAACATTTATTTATATCTTACATTCAGTTGTTCATAATAATACACAGGACAGTATATGACACAGTGCTTCAAATGGTATTATTCTCCTCTCTTCTACAGGTATTGCTGGACTGACCAATAACAGTACTAACATGTGAATTGAACCTTGACCTTTAGATTTGTGAATACTGAATTTAAGGTAATATTCTGCCTAACTTGCTTATTCTGTCAAAAAAATAAGAGAATAACACACCTCAAAATATTGTATTATGTACTAACTTGTGTTCTATTACTAACAGTTGAATGTATTTGGAAATTTAAATAAAGTTTTAATTTTTCTCGATATTTGACATTTAATTTTAGAGAAAGGAAAAAGTCCATCATATAATTTAATTCCCAAAATGCACTTTTGTAAAATGTACACATGGAAACATACACTAATGGCCACTGTCACATTCAAAGTAGTCCCTTTGATTAAAAATGGCATTCCCATTTCTGGAAACACAGTTGGAACTGATTTTTAGGAATACTGTTCAGCAGTTATCTCACATTTTTTTGGATATCAGTTATAGTAGAAAGTTTTCATTTTTTCAGTCCAGTTTTTAATTTTGGAAGTAGCCAAAAATCACAGGAAGCTAAGTCAGGTGAATAGGCAGGGTGATTTAGTTGTGAAATTGATTTTTTGGCCAAACTCTACTCATCCATCAAGATCCGATGCACAAACTTTGCAGAAATCTTCTCATGTCCAATTCTTTTATTTTAAATTATCCTGTTTCTCAATTAATTTGCAATTCTAGAGCTATCCATCTACCACTTATTCATCTGTTAGACTATATTGCACCTCACACTTGGTTAATATTAATGTAGGTCATTGTTGTTTTTGACTAGTCACTTTTGGAATCATCTGTCACATCTTGCCATTCAAATTTATTCAATTTTTTCATAGCCTCTTCACCATGTCACTTGCAATAATTGTAACGTTTCAGTAGCATCTTTACTAATTTTCAAACAAAATTTTATATTAATATGTTGCTTAAAATTTTCAAGCACTTATTTTTATGCCAAAGCGTAAGCATGGATATTTGTTAGCTTTTCAAGAGCTGACAAATAGTTCCATTACCTTAAAATTTATACACCTGTTGGCTTAAATATGTTCAAATACAAATACTTGAATGATTCCAACACAATTAGTTCACAGGTGACACCATGTGGCCAATCCAGGAATTAAATTGTCACACCTCATATTAATGCATATAGTTTTTTTAATTATTCTTATAGTTGCATATTAGACAGTAAAAAGAAAGTTGCTAGAAATTCGTTAGTATACTCTAAAATCAGTAATTCAATTAAATGCATTTGTTGTATTTTTTTTTTTTTTGGTAGTTGTGTATTATTCCTGCAACCAAGAGAAGACAGGAGGCCTTTTCTCATGTTCCTGCAATGTACATTGAAAAACGTGTGAAACCGTAATTCTCTTTTTCAAAACTTCTTTGATTGGTGTTATTTTGCAGTTACAAAAACTTTTTTTTTTCCAAAATCTATTTGGATTGCTGTTATTTTGGCTTCTTTGTATTTGGAAATTGATGAAAACTTGTCTCTTATTCCTGCAATGAAGAAAAGATAGGAGGTCTGTTCACATGTGTAATCTTGTGGTTGAAAGAAAATAAACCCTATGGCAATGTCATTAAAAAATGTGTCAAAACAGTGATTCTCTTTATAACAGCTTATTAGTCTTAAGAAGTAGAATAAAAATTAATCTGATATGTTTGTTTATGTGCTTTAATATTCTTATTGAATTCTTTACATTTTTCATTTCGATTTGATTTGTAGTAGATTTTAAATAGCAAAATATTAAAATGCGTCAAGTGTTGTCAGCCGAAAGGTCATCGCAGCAGCCTTGCAAGCAAGTA
The DNA here is from genome assembly GCA_028023455.1 of Epiperipatus broadwayi. Lineage (NCBI taxonomy): Eukaryota > Metazoa > Onychophora > Udeonychophora > Euonychophora > Peripatidae > Epiperipatus > Epiperipatus broadwayi. The sequence goes on from JAQFVV010000254.1 coordinate 877,819, forward strand.
GTTGGTTGCAGACGGTTGTGGGTTCGCGTCCCGGTCGGTGCTATGACATATGAGAAAAAAAATATATTAAAATGTCATTGTGAATATTTTTATAAAACGTCTTTAAAAGTTCAGCAGTCTATGAGACCAAAAAAAAAGTTTATTTTTATTTTACATCTATACTATCTATTTTTTAATTAAACTAGAATTATTTATAATAAAACAATATATTTTTTTTGTCCTTACTTTTTCTGTTGTTAAACAATTTGATAATTTTTTTTTTTCCAAGTAAAAATTAGTCCGGATATTGCTTCTCTAATAAATATCAATGAATTTTAGAATTATTTAGAACAGATCACAAAAATCCTATCTGCAAATAGTGCAGCTCGAATACAAAACCTGAATTTAATTATGATGTACTCAATCTGTGGTTCAAATCCGGGACGGTTAATTATATCAGAATGGTCTAAGGAAGAAAAGCAACAAGCTCTTATCACACACACCCCTTTGTCAGTTGCAAAAACTTTGCGTTTTTTTTTTTCAAAATCTGCTTTGATTGCTGTTATTTTGCTTTCTTTAGATTTGACAATTGACAAAAGCTTTTTTCACCAAGGAAAAATCAACAAGGCTAAATTTTTCCTCAACCGTGGATGTTTGTTAGTGTATGCAGAGAGTTCATGGCAGTTGACAATCGAACAGCAGTGGCGACACTTAGAATGTGGTGGATCCAGAAACTGTGCTTCACAGCCCAAAGACTATGGGGTTGTTGAAAGAAATGGCAGTGTGGGAATTACATCAACCTAACATTTGGTAAATTTATGTGATGTCATTTGCACAAAAACAACCCCACATTTTTCTCTAGACTCAACAATATATAAAACAATTTTTTCCACCTACTTGAAGAAAAGTCTTACAATTGATATATGTTTATTGTTGTGAATTATTTGTTTTGTGTATTTACAAAAAAAAAGGATAGGTTTCTTAAAATTTTGGTTATTCAATTTTTTCGCCTGCATCAAAAGCGGTAATAAAAGTTTTATAATTTATGTTTATTTAGTGGTCTGAATTATTTGTTTTGTTTTTTTTTTTGATCAAAAAAATATGTTTCATAATATTTTTATCGAAAATCTTGACACACTTACAATCACATGTTCATTTTGGAAGAAACATTTGTGTCAATTTTCTGTGCTCAAATGAAAATTCAATTTGTTTGTTTGAACGCAATTAATTACTGCTATTTATTACAGTGTAAGTAGCATATATGTATATTTTATGTGTTTTTGTAAATATTATTTAATAAAATTATAATTTAGTGATTGTTTTATGTGTCTGTAAAATAACATTTATGAGTTTATTCAGTACTTTTGATTCAATCTATTTTTGGGGGCAAAGAACATGTAGTTTTTAAGATAGATAAACAAAAATTTTGTATGTTTGTGTCGACCTGACGATAACTTTGTACATCTTGTGAAAAGTGTACCCATTTTTGGTATATATTTTTAAAAAAACTATTTCTACACATTTTTTGAAATTGATTGAATTAAATGTTGTTTGCATACATGTAGATTTCATAGAAGTATGTGTAAATCTGATATAATATTTATTTTTTAGTTCTTTTTTAAAAATATTCGCAACAAAGAAAAAATAGGAGGGCTTTCCACATTCATATCAATGAATTGATAACTTTGTAATGTTTGATAACTTTGTAAATGGTTGCCAAAATAACAACATTAAAATGTTACCAGTGTATTGATACGAATGTGAAAAGGTCTCCTATCTTCTTTTAGTTGCAGGAATAGTACACAAGTACCCTTTTTTTTTTATAAAAAAATAATGTTGCAGTAAGTAACATAGATGGTTTTAACAATTAGATTTATTACTCTAGGCATTATGTAAGAACAAATTCAAATGAATCCCAGTGATGTTATTCAGAACGCAAAAAAATAAGTTTAAAATTATTTTTTTAAACATATTGGACAACATTTTGAATTCATTAAAGAAAGTATCTGACCACATAAAAACAATTAAAAAATGCTTTTTTTCTTTATGAAACACCAATGTCATCAGACACAGATAAACAAAATATAGTGAAATATTGCTTATATTATGTACTAGCATTTAATACCAACATTCGAAATGACATAATTATTTTAGATGTAAACAAGAAAATCTGTATTATTCAACATTAAGTAAAACTAAATATGAAATGATTAGAAGTAATTACTTTTCACATTTGAAGATTTAGATGTATGGTCTCAAAATATTTTTCCAACATGGCCATTAACAGTTGTTTTAGCAAGAAATATTTTCTTTAAATGAAAAAAAAAAAAAAACATGCAAACATGATACAAAAATGATTTACAAATTTAGTTATTTATAAAAAGTAAAATATGATGAAGGTTAAGATTTGGATTATAAAGTAAAAAGCAAAAAGAATATATTTATATAAGAATTCACACTATTACACTATCCACAACTCACCACTCTATCTCATAACACTGATACACTTGAACACATATATGTTGAAAAGATAAATAATCACCAATATACATATTTCATGCTAAACCAGCAATCATCAGTTGGTCCAGATTATCATCTCTACACATATATGCAATAAGTGCTCAGATATATATTAAGATAGCCAATCTTCATACTTTAATGGACAGGCTTCAATCCACTCAACACTCCAACTTTTCAATGGTCCCTCCAAGTGAAAATCTGATGATGAAATGCTCAAAGGCCATCCTGAGGCCGAGATTCTTATCACACTCATGTTGACCTAAAGTCAAGATTGGCTATCTTAATATATATCTGAGCACTTATTGCATATATGTATAGAGATGATAATCTGGACCAATTGATGATTGCTGGTTTAGCATGAAATATGTATATTGGTGATTATTTATCCTTTCAACATATATGTGTTCAAGTGTATCAGTGTTATGAGATAGAGTGGTGGATAGTGTGAAAGTCTGTGCTCATATACCCTATATATTACATATATTGATACGGTATACAATAAGTCTGTATTTGAATTATTACATAGTAGAGATATTCCCTTGTATATGTATTAAATGGATTATGCCCTGTACATGAGTGGTCAGATTGTTTTAGGTCAACATGGGTGTGATGAGAATCTCAGCCTCAGGGTGGCCTTTGAGCGTTCCATCATCAGATTTTCAATTGAATGGATCATTGAAAAGTTGGAGTGTGGAGTGGATTGAAGCCTGTCCATTAAAGTATGAGGATTGGCTATCTTATTATATATCTGAGCACTTATTGCATATATGTGTAGAGATGATAATCTGGACCAACTGATGATTGCTAGATTAGCATGAAATATGTACATTGATGATTATTTATCTTTTCAATATGTTATATATAGAGCTTGCAAAATAAGCTCTTAACAAGGTTTGGAATATCCTCAACCCCAGACTGGTTTCTGCTTCTGGCATCATCAGTGAGGTGCCAGGATATTCAGCATTAGATTTAAAATACTAGGACAAGTGCAGCACTTTATCTAATGTATAACTATTGAGAAGAAAATCTGAAATTGTCAGACATCCATATGTCTTCCAATCCAGCTATCTAACTCAAATAGCCCTATGGGACTGAACTAAGTTCAGATACACCATATATTAATAGCTTTAGCAATATAAAATCGCTAAAGCCTTAATAGCAAAAAATAAAATGATAAAAAAATCAAGTCAGATGTCACATGATCTAATTTAATAAAGCTCATGTTTACAAATGTTATATACAGAGCTTGCAAAATAATCTCTTAACATGCTTTGAGAATATCCTCAACCCCAGACCAGTTTCTGCTTCTGGCATCGTCAGTGAGGTATGTGACATCTGACTTGGACTTTTTTTATCATTTTGTTTTTTGCTATTAAGGCTTTGGCCATTTCATATTGCTAAAGTTATTAATATATGGTGTGTCTGAACTTAGTTCAGTCCTATATGGCTATTTGAGTTAGATAGCTGGATTGGAAGACATATGGATGTCTGACAATTTCAGATTTTCTTCTCAATAGTTATGCATTAGATAAAGTGCTGGGCTTGTCTTAGTATTTTTAATCTAATGCTGAATATCCTGGCACCTCATCGACGATGCCAGAAGCAGAAAATGGTCTGGGATTGAGAATATTCTCAAAGCCTTGTTAAGAGCTTATTTTGCAAGCTCTATATATAACATTTGTAAACACGAGCTTTATTAAATTAGGTTATGTGACATATGACTTGGTTTTTTATCATTTTATCTTTTCAACATATAGGTGTTCAAGTATACCAGTGTTATGAGATAGAATAGTGAATAGTGGATAGTGTGAAAGTCTGTGCTCATATACCCTATATATTACATATATTGATACAGGTATATAATAAGCCTGTATTTGAGTTATATCAGAATTGTATGTTTTTATCATTTCTTGTAATAAATTATTCAAAATAATTCAGAAAGGGTTGACAAAAAAAGAACCTTAGAACAATGGCATAATCTCAGAAAACAACCTTCTACGAATGAATGCGCATGTAAGTCAAAGTTAAATTGGAAAATATTATAAAAAAATTTTTTTATAAATTATTTAAACCAGCAGACTTTAATTAATTAAATAAAATGTTTAAATTTTAAAAAAACATCTGCATATTTAGAAAAGTAAAGGTTTTTAATGCTAAATTAGCAGATAGATTTATAAACTTTGCTTTAATGATGGTATTCAATCTATTGTCTAAAAGAAAAATAAATGATTACATAAATGGTATCTTTTATTTAAAAATTATAAACCTTCTAAAATTAAGAATTGTTTTTCTTTTGTATTGCTTTCTTAAAATGATTATAATAATCCTTTCAATTTCCAGAAAATACTAGTTGGATTTGTCTGGCATAATTTTAAGTAAAACTGAACGGTACATAAAAGAAGAAAAGTGAAGTAATTTAATTAGCCTGTTTCTCTCAAGAGTTTTCTTATCTTTATATAATAAATTGAAAGTATGCTAGCCTTTCTCACATGCGCAATTATAACAGAGAAAGCCAATCAGATTTTAAACAGATATCTAATAAATAAACAAGCTTAGACACGAGAGACAGAGATTTTGATAGAAAAGGTTGATACCAACCTTTTCTAAACTTAACTTTTATATATATAAGCCAGTCTTAAGCATCTTAGCTTGAAAGCTTTAAATATATAAACAAATACAATTATCATTCATTGTGTTATAAATATATTACGGCACGAAATCTCAGATTTACTATACCGCAATTTTCATAGCAGCAACGTTTGTAAACAATATTTATCTAAATCACATGTTGAAAATTGATAATAAATTGAAAGTATGCTAGCCTTTCTCACATGCGCAATTATAACAGAGAAAGCCAATCAGATTTTAAACAGATATCTAATAAATAATCAAGCTTAGACACGAGACAGAGATTTTGATAAAAAAGGTTGATACCAACCTTTTCTAAACTTAACTTTTATATATATAAGTTTAGAAAAGGTTGGTATCAACCTTTTTTATCAAAATCTCTGTCTCGTGTCTAAGCTTGATTATTTATTAGATATCTGTTTAAAATCTGATTGGCTTTCTCTGTTATAATTGCGCATGTGAGAAAGGCTAGCATACTTTCAATTTATTATCAATTTTCAACATGCGATTTAGATAAATATTGTTTATCTTTATATAGAAAAATAATTTTGTTTACCAGGTGTATGCTTTTTCCAAAAAAACTTATGCAGTATATAAAGAGGTATAAAATAATTAGGAAAAAAAATTGGTTTCTTTAATTTGAAAGTTAATCACTTTATAAAGCACTCTTCCAAAACCATGTATTTCATCCTGAATTATATAGGCGATCCGATTATTATAAGTGTTGATTTTACAAGTCTGACACTGAATGAACAAAGTATATCAATTTGAAATGTGAGGAAATAATACTTTGGAAATACCCATTAATCACTGATTGTTAATAGTAAAATTATTAGCAATTATTTTACAAATATAGTCCATGGAAGAATGTCAATTGATGCTCTGGATTTTGTACCTGAGATTTTCCGAACTGAAAACAAGTAATGGAAACAATGCTAAATATATATATATATAATATTTTATAAGAAAATGTTTTTATTTAATTTGATGAATAATACAGTAAAATTTAAAAAAAAACATTTTCAAACATAATTTTGATTGTTATATTTAATGTAAAGTAGCAGTATGAGGTGTTCATAAATTAATTAATTCAATTACTAATTTTAAAAATAGTGATTGAATTAATTTATGAATATTCTATACCTATGTTTTAAATAAAATATTCTAATCTAAATTGTGGTTGACAAAAATATGTTTTTTTTTTAATGCATTGCTTATTAAATTAAATTAAATATTTTTTTTTTTTTAGTATTCAACAAACATTTTTTTATCTATTCATAATGAAATATAAAACCAGAGAATCTAAACAATGTTACTGTATTTCTAGTATTTGAAATGAAATTAACATATGTTAAAAGTCATTTGCAATATTTTTTTTCTATTTATGAAGATAGCATTTGAAAAAAGTCAAGAGAAATTAAGATTTAATGTTTAATTTCTTTTTCTTTCTATTTTAATTAATTATAAATGCTTTTTAGTGAATTAGTCTGTATATTCAATAGAATTAAATTTTTAAAAAATATATAGCCATATCAACGAAAACTTATTAAAATCAGCATGTTTTGAAATTTGGCCTATCAATATTTTTAGATTGCACAGCCCTGAAAATATTTCAGTGTCATATTGCTTTTTTATAGATACTTAACATCTGTACAAAATTTGGAAAAAAGCAGTTGGATAGAAGTATGTTAAAAATCCATTACAATATTTGACCTAAAAACAAACAAATACAATTTCTAAATTAAATAAAAGTTTTTGATAAAACAAAAGAAGTAAAATTTATATTTTATAAACATTTTCTTAAATAATAAAAATATTTTATATATATATTACATGATTTTATTGACCATGAACTAAAAATTGTTTCTTCAATCACAGTTAAAGTGAGGTTTTTTGATTTAACTTGAAATAAAAGCATTGAGGGGGATACAGAAATTAAGCCAATTTCTTACTATAAAACATAGTGATTGATCTAATTAATTTCTGAACCACCCAAATCATTTTTTTTTCATGCATGATCAATAACAGCATTTAATATAAAAAAAAATGTAATTCTGTTATTCTAATTTTTTTACTATTGGCACAGTAAATGAAAATGTAAAACTATATCATACTTTAAATTGACCAGATACTTATAGTTGATGTATATATATATATATATATATATATATATATATATATATATATTGTACCCTCACTTCTGGGAAATATATAATATATAATAGGACTAGCTCAGATAAATGGTTATGCTTGGCTAAAATACATCTAATCAATAATAAAGATATTCTATGATACTATCTATTATTTAACTAGCTCTAACTAATAAGAAATAATAAAAATTGTTCGGTTTTATAAAATTAAATGAATAAAATATTAATAAAATCATGAGACAATGAAGTGAAGTACAAGTAGCAATTTGAATTACAATGAGCCAATATCCCACAAAATGCCACCTCAATGGCATAAGAATACTATCCCCCCTATTATTTCAAATAATAATAAATGCATAGCATTCTTACGACTTTAAAATAATAATCAATTAAATATAATGCTAATAAATAAATCCTAATCTCTTTATTAGAATAATATGACTATGTTAATCTCAGGTTCTTTCAACTAATTCCAATCATTAAAATTTCTGTAGCCAAGTATAATAAGGGATTTTATATCATCCTCAACTACACCTAACTAATAATAATAATAATAATAATAATAATAATAATAATAATAATAATAATAATAATAATAATAATAATAATAATAATAATAATAATAATAATAATAATAATAATAATAATAATAATAATAATAATAATAATAATAATAATAATAATAATAATAATAATAATAATAATAATAATAATAATAATAATAATAATAATAATCTTCAATATATAATTATCAATCTTATCTACTTTTCAATGTAATGGAATTATAATTATAATAATAATAAGTAAATAATATAGTATAATCTTGTATCTTTCATGTGGCATCTCAAATAGAATGTGTGGTATAATCTGATAATCTGAGAACATGTGACAACGAATAATATTATAACTCTATGCAATAAATTATAAAATTAATTTATGACCATATGTTAATAATAATGAAAAATGAAATTTCTCAAATAAATTATATTAAGAAACACTACAATTTCTTAAGTAAATAATCTTATTCATACTGTGCAAATATTTATTTGGTTTAATATCTCCTGAGATCATGGGGGTATGGTGTGAAGAAATCAATGTGACACAAAATTTTATAAAACAAGTTTAACAAAAATTTACTGTAACACTTTTAACAAAAATAAACTATGTCCACTATTTACAATTCCATCTTGGGTAAATTACATATTTCTTCATTTCAAATAAAAATAAAATAACAAAATGTAAAAGTACATAAGCCTTCACTGCAACTTATAACTTTTTATATTTCTTTACAACAATCACAATAATATTACTAATAATATTCACATTGTCTACCAATTGAATTATATTATAATATGTTTTCCATAAGCATACACAAATTATGAAAACATAAACTACAGAAATAGCACTTATTTCAATATATGTCTATCGATTTATACTCAATTAATCAAATAACTTTTATTATGATAGTGCTGACATTATAAAAAAAAAATATTTATTTCAGTTCGTTACTAAATACATGGACTTAAATAAAATAATCTAATTAACATACTTTATACCTCTTGCTTGGCATTAATTTAATATAAAATTCAATGTGTGTGTTTATGCTATTCTAAACATAAAAAAATCATATTTATAAAATATAAATACTTGTTCTATTTTATGTTGTTTCTCTGGATGTATTGTCCTTTAAAAATATGCATTACATGTATGATAAAATATTTAAAAATTATTCAAAAAGTCTCGTAAATAATTTCATTATCACATATATTTTTACAAAAAAAAAGAGTTTACTAAAATACGGAAAATATTTAGGATTTTTGGTCCTTATATTCTAATTTTACTCTCAATCTCATTTGCATTTAATCTCAACATACATCAAAGCAAGAAAAACCTATCTTATCTCTTTCAACAATAAACAATTCTACAATTCCCAAAATTATTTATCATTCTCCTTCAAAATACTGTATGATGCAATAACTTTAGAAATTATAATAGCGATTCGATGTGTAGGTATGAATAACTAACTAGAGTATTAACTCAATAGTATAAACATATAAGATGATCAACATGGCAACAGTGCATATAAAAAAAAGAGGCATAACTTTTCTGTCTAATAACCTCCCTATAAAATAATGTCCAAGCTATTTATTTATCTCTTTAAAACATTAATACTCAATACTAAGAAAAACATTGCCCATGGAAATATACAAGTTACAGAGCTTCGTTATCTGTACCTGCATAATTACGAAGATAATAAAATTACTTTCTATTCCCCATACATCTTACATCTAAGCATTCCTTTGGTTTCTTTTCATACTCCAAGGTCACTACCACTTTAAAATTTCATAACAGATTTATCAATCTACATCATCAAAATTATCAAAAACATTTTTCTAAAAAACAATAAATAAGATTCACGTATAAATTCAACATTCTAGACCAGGGGTGGCCAACTTTTGTGTTCACAAGATCTCCTTTTTATTTTAAAAATGTGTTGCGATCGACTCGTTGTCTGTCATAGGCGTAGTCTAAAATGGAGGGAGGTGTGAAATATATACTATTTTTATATATCTACCCAGTAAAAAATAATTATTTAATGGGCAAAAAAACTCATGACCGGGGGAATTAAAGCAACATGAGTAATTATTAACAATATTTATTAATTCAAATTTGCTATATTAAATCAAGATTAAAAATATTATTTTTAATAATATCTAAAATTGAAAAAAAATTTAGAACAAAAACAAAAAAACTTGAAAATCTTGACTTAATTTGTTTCACTCGTCACCTGACAGCTCTTGCCAGATTGGCCTCACGATCGACCAAAAATGGCTTTGCGATCGATCGGTGGATCACGAACGACTTGTTGGACACCCCTGTTCTAGACTACTCAACAAAAAAATATTACTTCATTTTCAAAAATTCATCAATAGAAATACAAATGATTTTGTTTCGATATACTAAGTCAATACTTTAAACTTTTTTAAAATAATAGGATTCCTTTACTAAAGAATCATATAAATTATATTCATCGTTGAATCATATTACATTAGTAATATAAAATAAAAGTATGCAAATTTTTTTAAAATCTAACTCATATAAGCTTTGTGTGTGTTTAATGCATTCTCACGTACCCATACGTTCATACATTAATATTATAAAATACTCCAAGCAATCTAAAGAAAATAAAATAAGTACATCATGTAAAAAATTAATATTTTATAAATTTTACCCATAGTGACAATTTCTAGTTGATCATTTTTAGACATTTTCTGGTCCACATTTTATAAAAATATTACATAATATTGGCATTTACTCAGCAGACTATCATACTACAAATATTTATAAACAACTTTACAGAAAATTAAATATTCTTTACAATGATTACTATGCTATATTAGTAAATATATGGCATATAATTTTCCTACCTATCGTAATATAAAAAATAATAATATTAGTAGTACATAAAATAAAACCATATTTACATATAATTCCAATCCATTATAAAGTAATTTAAAAAAAAAAAATCTTTTTTTCTTCTGATATTTCCATTATAAGTCCTAATAAACACTCACTCCCCCACTGTACATTGCTATGACAAACATTGTTTAACACTTGAGAACAAAACTTTTCTCCCCCTAAATAATGAAAATGAAAAAATGAAAGGAAGTCAACTTTTAAATCTAGATTCATTCATACAAATAATCATTAATCTTTGCTTGAAAGTTTATAAAAATTATAGTCCTTTGTTTATATCTTTCAGAACAATGATTATTAAAGATAATATTAATTTAAAAACTTGGAAATAATCCTCCAAAGTTTTTCCCATTCTATAGGATCCTGTATTGGGCTTCCGATGCACCTATTACAGCTATATTAGTTCAGGCTTACTTATACGGAAATTGCGCATTTTTGTTCCATAGAAATTGGCATTTAATATTTTAATAAAGTCAGCATAAAGTATTTTGTCAGGACAATTTTAATTATCCAAGTATTTCTTTTCCAGATAATAATTTTCCAATATCGTTTTTTTATACTATTAAATAAATGCAGTCTTTTAAATAATGAAGACTTGTCATGTAAAATATATTTGCAGTAATATTAATCTTTATTTCTCAATCATTTTGAATAAAAGTTCAGAATAAACTTCTAAAAATTATTTCCTTTAAAACATTTATTGTAACTCTTTAAAAAAACTATATACACCTGGGTCTTGTTTTACGCGATAGATAGGTTCCTCAGAAAACACGCGCAAACGAAATTGCACAAAAAAAGATGTAACTTACATTGAAAACGGGGGGATGCGGTCTGTGATTTTTCAAAATTCGCATAAAAGCAAAGCACCAACGTAAAATTACTTTAAAATTTGCGCAAAAAAAAAAAGGAAATAAAATATGACAAATAAAAAATTTCAAATTTGAAAAAAATTGATACAAGACAAACTTTTTTTAACTATAATATTTAATTTTATTCAAAATAATATATTTTTATGCATAATTTACAGTACAGTAATTTACATTTTTTTATACACGTTTTAATTATTATGATTTTCTGGTGACAATGTAATTAGTAATTAATCTTTGAGACGATGATTTTATTAATTGTTTACGAAGCTCGTGATATCCAGACATACAACTATTTAGCTCTCATTGGAATTTAAGAGCACATTAATGATTAGTGTCATTAATAAGAAAATAATAATTGATTACATTCTTTTTTAAAAAGCAAAAACAGAATGTGATTTAAAATGCAAAATTAACACGCACAATGTTTGAACAAATTTACATTATAATCTTGTAAAATTTAATATATGTATACATAAAATGTGGAAATCATGATTTCAATTTCATTATTGCATAAAATCTTACTATTATAAAGCACTGAAAATATTGAAATTACTAAGATGAGAGTCGAATTCCAATAATGTGCTATTACTTTCAATATAACGAAAGTGCGCGAAATTTATTATTTAAAGTAATAGCGCATTATCGGAAATTGACTTCTGGTGAAACATGAATCGCGTAACTTCAAAATCGTGTTAAATAAGTCCGTGTAAAAAGAGACCCAGGTGTATTTTCAAAAATATTGAGAATTAAAAAATCTTTACTGTATAGCTTTGCTTTTTTATATACGGCTATCTTTTTTCACAATAAAATGCATTTACATTTAATTTTCTACAAATTTTTCTGTCTAATTCTCTCCACAATGTCCAAAATATTAATATAACCAATATTATATCTCTTTGAATTAATAATTTTAGAAATATATTTTTACTTAATGTCTGTACCTCCATCCTTTCTTTCCAAAGATATACAATTATTTTTGATATAAATTCCATAGTTACTGTGACACTAACTTAAGTTTCAATAGACTATTTGGTAAGGAATTTTAGTTGCTTCAACAGTGCATGATTTAAACTTGATAAACTTATAATTTTTTAATACTATCTTCTTTCAAAATGATCCCAGTTAATACAATATCCAATACTTTAATATTTTAAAAATAATAAATTATTTAGAGAGCTGTTTAACACAAATTGACTTTTAAAACACAATTTTATCACCCCAGAAAAAATGACACTGACTTTTTATAACAAAATAAATTGATGATTTGATTGGCTATTTAGATCTTTATCTGATGATCTAATTTACATATTAGTACTATCTTACACAATTAAATTTCAAAATAAAAATGATGACTCATTCGAATATTATTAATTATTACATTATTTAATTCTAAACTAATTTTATATTTTTATTTAAACTAACTAAATATTTTAAAACAGCATTTTTAAAAATAATATTTTATTATCTTATCATACCTTCATTATTTAATGTATCTATTTTTAAAAATCTAGTTTTATTAACTACATTCATTTTAAAACTCTAATTAAATATTTTATAACAGCTAATTATTATCTTGTGATAGACAAATAAATGTTTCAATTTTGTAGTACAATTCTAAAGCAATGTTGAAACTTTATTAGAAAAAACTTGTAAGCACACAAGTATGAATATTTACATGTCACCTGACTGAAAACTCAGACAATCTGTATCAATTTCTGTCTGGTAACAGAAATAAATGTTTAAGTGCAAAAATATTATATTAAAGAATAATAATATAATAGAATTTAGAATAATAATTTTGATACTATTAAATGAAATACATTTCCCCCCACAAAATATTATATTTTTAAATAAATAATTTTTAATACAACTATTAAGTATAATTTTCATTTTAAAATACATTATTTATTTAATTTTAAGTTATTACTTTAAAATTTCGCTTTTAACACTTATTTAAAAGACTTTTAATATACTATTTTACTATGGACAGTTTTCCCAACCATACAAAATTACATTATTTAGCTTTATTTGACTATTTTTAATATATTAGTATAGTTTTATGCATTTAATAATCTCCTTTTACCTTAATAAAGCTTTTTAAAACATTGTCAATGTTACACAGTAGTCATACCAACTAAAACATACCCTTCATTTAAAAAATTGACTAAATGAATTCATTTGGACCTAAACAAAAGGGTGCAATATATATATATATGTACCACTAGTGAATATATATGTTATAAACACATATATTCTGTGTTACATATGTTATCATTTAAAAATAAATTATCAGATTTATTAAAAAAGAAATAAAATCAAATAAATGAGAATAGTCCAAAAGTAATAATTAATTAAGGAGTGGTTCTAAAAACATAGTTTTAAAAATAAAAAGATTGCTTATATTTTGATTTTAAAATATAATAAAACTTTTTGTTAAACAGAGGGCTGGAAAGGGGGGAATCTAAAGAAGAATTAGAGAAAAGATTTTAACTTTTTTCTCTCTCTTTTTGTACAGAAAACTCCTTTTATAATATATAAAATAGGCCAATGTGAAATCAGATTAAAAATTAATCTATTAAATTAAATATTAGAAACTTTTTGAAAAATGTAATTAATTAGTTAATAAGATTTCAGATTGATAATAAAATCAAAATCAATAACTAAATTAATTAAAAAACTGTACACTATTTTATCAAGGTAGATTAATCTAAGCAAAAATGGAATTAAAATAATAGAAGAAACAAAAGTATATAAAGTCCCTCTCTCTATTGTTATTCAGTTGGGGCTGCAATCTGCTAGATCATTCATTAGTTGGGTTCATGTTAATACAGTCAGATTGCTATCAGTATGAACAGAATTCAAAATGCAGAATCAGAGTTTGGAGAACTTTAAGTGCAGTAGCAGACTAGTTATTACTGTTGCAGACCACTTTATTGTAAACACCACTGAAATAGCAACATGCATTACTAAAACTCAAGTCCTCTGTCACATCAACTGTGCTCACCTGTACAAATGCCTGAAACAAATGCCTAGATAGTAAATCAATGCTGCCACTAATATCTCTCTTCTCCTATATTAAAATAAAAAATGGAAAAGCCCTGGAACTACTGACAGAGACCAAAAAGCCAACCAGTCGGAAACTGACAACTATGAAAACCTAGGTAAAGATACTTTTCAATATATTGTGATCACAGTCTAGATTTATTATTTTAAATGAACTTTAGTTAATGGACTATTGTAATTATTGTAACCGGCATGCCTCCGTTCTGTCTATATGGCCGTTCTAGGTTGGTGTGCTATCAAGTATAATCTGACGGATGCAACCAGCTACACAAAATATATATATAGAACGGATTAGTAAGAATATATTATATTCAATTACTACCTTACCAGTTGAGTTTGACCTAATAAAATATCAAATCAAACTATATTTCCCAACCGATTGTTCTTCTTGATATAAAAAATATAAAATGGTTGACATAGCAAGTAATTACAGTAATGCAAATCTTAAAACGAGGTTTATTTGTTGTCTAACATAAAACATAATTTCTATAATTTTGAGACATATCAATAATAATAAATACGTGTATAGAGTGATAGTATGAAATGGGTGTAAATAAGTTTCTTATAATGTTCGTTCAATTAAAGTTTATATGTATCAGAGTTATCTAAAGGGATAATTCGCGTTTTTGATTCTCTTGGACTTATGATTAAACTAGGAGTTTATAAATTAGCATGCTAATATACGATTACCTAGGTAAACGGTCCTGGCAATTTATTCAGTCACTTCTTCGAACCGCGTTGTGGGCATCCCACTTCTTTTGTAGAGCGGTTCAACTCCGGATGTTTCTCGTAACGGTTTCCAAATGGCACAGACGTAACAGGTGAGCAGGTGATTATCTCCCCCCCCCCCCCCCCCCCCCCCCCCCCCCCCCCTCCTTTCCCCCCCCCCCTCCCCACTAAACCCCCCCCCCCCCCCCCCCCCCCAGCCCCCCCCAAAATCTTTTTTTTTTTTTTACCCCCCCCCCCTAATATTAACACACCAAATAAATATATTATATTAAATATATGTGATCACCTCGTGCTATCACATTATAGTCTGTCATCATTTATATTTTTCTTATGTAAAATTTATTATTGTCATAGTGTGTTAAATATGTGTGCATAAATAAATATTAATGTTTGCTTTAATTGTTATTTTGTCTATTTTCTCTTTTTCTCTTACTGCATCACCAGTAAATTAGTACAGGGTTATTTTATATGTTAAGTAAATGTGCTGGACCCTAAGACAAAGTTTGAGCTAGTTATGAGATATTTTATATACTGGATTGGGTGTGTGTTATTTGAAACATGCTGATTATGGAGCCTATGGTTGGCTGACATCTGAGGTTGATCCTCAAAACAAATAAAATGCTTTGGATGGCAGGGGCTTGAATCTAGCAGTCAATAAGTGCTATAGCCTGGAAATGTGATCATAGGTTATATTTTGTATAGCCTTAGTCTGGTTTTAGACACCATGGATGTTTCATCTATCTGTGGTATTATACTTCTCTGCTTGAAGAACCAGTCCATTTCCATAGTATTCGAGCTTTATGTTAAAAGTATTTATAACCAATTAGTTAAATAACAGCTCTATTATTGGACCAGGTTCAAATGCCATCCAACATGGGAACTGAAGCTCCATAAATTAACCCAGCATAAGCAAAGTTAAAAAAGTAAAATCATAATTAAAATTTAAAATTGGAAAAAAAAAGATCAAAACTAAAATTAGAATAAACACTAAATTGTGTACATATAAAAATTAAAATGGTGAGCAATATGAGAAGAGAAATAGACCAAGGTAAACAATTATAGTATTGATAAAATAAGAAATAATAATTGAAAATATATATGAATATGAAATTTAAATAAAAAGAAATGAGAAAAAAAGCGGTCAGAAATGATAGATTATTTATTAGTGGGGGTTTGGAGTTAGTCAAACACTTCATTTGATTTTAAATATTTAGTCGAACATTCCATTTACTTTAAAAATAGAAGAAAGTAATGAAAATTAAAAATCACCTGACAACGGTCAGGGGGATTTAGAACTGCTATTAGTGAAATGGAAATATAATGAGAATTTTATTAAAGTAAAATATACATGGCTTGCATACCACATTTATATGTATACATTGAAACTTTCTTATTGACATAATTTTATCCTGTCATTGATTGCTTTTGTATCCACTCTAATGTGTAAATAAAGTTTTAATTTTGAAAGTAAAATAATAAAGTTTTAGAGTAAATATACAATAATGAAATAAAAGTTTTTTTCTTTGTATAGAATCAAAATGTGGTAATAAAATAATAAGTAAATCTGAAAGAATAAATAAAGCATATAATAAATAAAATGAAATCTATAATAAAATAAAGAAATTTTCTAATAATCATTCAAAAAGGTTGAGGAAGGTGAGTAAAGTGCAGGCTCTCACTCTGTAAACCTAGTAGCCATAATGGACTGAATAGAGAGGGGTATAGATTTCCTTATTTCTAGGATGAGGTTCCAGTAGAAAGGTTCTGGACCCATCATGCTGGGAGAAATAGTTTCAATCCCATATCTCAAATAGGTGCACTGGAAAAATACCAACATAAGCTGCAAATCAGTTTTGTGGAAAGAAAAATCCCCATCATATAATAAATAAATCTTATTTTAGTGTAAGATGAATGGTCAGTGGATGAATACTGCCATTCACAATGGATCCATTTTATCTTCTAGGATACAGACCCATTGGAGAAAGTCATGAACTCATTAAATCGGCTGGTAGAGAAATTTCAGCATAGAAGTTAAAGTTGTTTTTTGTTTATTGCATAAGTCAGATATAAGCCAAATATGTTCTGTTATCTGCAGCATTCAGCTTTTCTGTTCACATCATAAAATGCATGTTGTACCTCATGATCATCACTTATGACATAATTCATTGCAAGTCAATGTAGATTATGGCCTGCAGGGAAGAGTAGCATAAAAAAAGACATACTCTGAAATTTTTGCTAATCTGTATGCAATTGAACACTTATTTAATAAAAAAAAATATTACATAAATAAAAATGAAAAAAAAAAAAATCAAATGTTAAAGCTAGAAAAATTAATAATAAGGTATAAGAACTAAAATGGGTCAAATTGTTGCATTTTACCTCTTAAACATGTGTGTGTGATAGATATGTTACAAACACACATATTTTTCATTACATATATTATCATTTAAAAATAAATGATCAGATTTACTAAGAAATAAATAAAAGCAAATAAATGAGAATAGTCCAAAAGTAATAATTAATTAAGAAATGGTTCTAAAATCATACTTCTAAGAATAAAAAGATTGCTTATATTTTGATTTTAAAATACAATAAAAGTATCTGTTAAACAGAGGGCTTGGGTAGAAATTTAAAGAAGAATTAGAGAAAAGATTTTAAACTTTTTTTTCTTTTTCTGTAAAGAAAACTCCTTTTATAATGTATAAAATAAACCAATGTAAAATCAGAATAAAAATTAGTCTGTAAAAATAAATGTTGTAATCAAATATTTTGTAAGATTTCAGGTTTATAATAAATTCAAAATCGATAGTTGAATTAATTAAAAAAACTACAATATCTTATTGAGATGGTAGATTAATATACGCAAAGATTAAATGAAAACACTAGGAGAAAAAAAGTATATAAAGTCACTCTCTCTACTGCAATCTACTAGATCATTCATGAGTTGGGTTCATATTGTTGCTACACAGTTGGATTGCTATTAATATGGACAGAATTCAAAAAGCAGAATCAGATTTTGGAGAACTTTAAGTGCAGCAGCAGACTAGTTACTGTTGCAGACCACTTTAGTGCAGACACTGCCAAAATAGCAATATGCATTACTAAAACTCCGGTCCTCTGTCAAATCAACTGTGCTCACCTGAACCAATGCCTGAAACAAATGTTTAGATAGTTAATCGATGCTATCACTAATCTCTTCCTTCCCCATTGACAAAACAAAGAATGGAAAAACTCTGGAATCATTGATGGAGACCAAAAAGCCAACCGGCTGGAAACTAACAATCATGAAAACCTAGGTAAAGATAATTTTCAATATATTCTGATCATAGTCTAGACTCATTATTTTAAATGAACTTTAATTAATGAACTATTGTAATTATAGCATGAAGTCATATATTTTTCTTATTTTAAATTTATTATTGTTATAATGTTAAATATGCATGTGTATAAATAAATATTGCTTGCTTTTTTATTTTATCTATTTTCTCTTTCTCTCTTGTCACTGCATCACCAGTAAAATTAGAGAAAAGTTGTTTTATGTGTTATGTAAATATGTTGGACCCTGATATAGTGTTAGTCATGGGATATTTCATGCGCTGGGTTATGAAGCATGCTGACTATAGAGTTTATCATTTGCTGGTGCCTGAAGTTGATATTTAAAAGAAATAAAATGCTTTGGATGACAGGGGTTTGAATCCAGCAGTCAAGGTAATCATGGTCTGGAAATATGATTGTGCTATGCATTGCATAGCTCAATCTGATCATGGGTATCATTGGTGGCTTTTCTATCAATGGCATTCTCTCATCTGCTTCAAGGTCTGGTCCATTCCTGTTTTTTTAATTATTATAAAAGGAATTTAAACTGAATTAAATAATATTGCTATTATCAGACCTGGTTCGATATATATATTGAATTGGATGCTTTATCTGCTTCAAAGGCAACCATTGCAAAATTCAAAACATATATATTTCTAAAGTTTTTTAAAACAAAACTGAATTATTATTAAGAGTATGTGCCATAACACATGTACGCAATTATAGACAGAAATGTAAAAACATTCTAATTTAAAAAGGGTTTTAATTGTGATCAGTTCCTTTCTATTTTGTTGATAGTAATTTATTTTTAGAAGCTGAGACTTATTTTTTTTAAATTAATTTTGAAATAGATAAAAGTCCTGGTCAAGATTAGGTGGAAGATAACAATCCACATATATAGCACTGGGTTTTTGATTGAATTATTATTACACTTCTTATTCTTATTGTGACTCGTATTCAGCTTACTGTTTTAATTTTTCTATTTGCTAATTGCTCAATGCAGATCATCAAAGTTGGATGTCTGCAGATAGCTTATAGTTTTGCTGCATGCTGTGATTAAAATGAATTGTTTAGCTATTTGCTAATAGAAGTAAATAGATTAGGCTATTGGAAGTAGTGACCATTCATCCAGGATGCAGAACATACCCATTGTAATGAATCTTAATTATAATACACAGTGCTAAATCAACCCAAAGATAAACCTCATAGCTTCATAATTGTGCCTTGAAAAACATAACTTAAAAGCCTAGTCCAGAGCTGATCCTATGTATTGCCTTCATACTCCTGACCAAAGAAATAGAAATCAAAACCTTTGAAATGAACCCTATGCAGACCTGAATTTTGTGAATCCCACTGGAAGGAATCTGCCAGACTGAACAATATGCCTCAAGGTAAATGAATTTTTTCATATTACAACCAGGGCTTAAATCTTGTTAAAGTCTCAGCTTAATCTAAAAGAAACCTGTCTGTATAATATGTTATGCATACTTATTTAAATATCATTAATTATTTTATTATGCGTTATTCATTGGAGTCTTAGTTTTAAAATTTCACATTGTAAATTTATTTGTCAGAAAGTGTATTGTGTGTTTATAGTTTATACTCAGTTTATTTCTCTTGTATATTACTAACCATTGATAAATGCTGGGGCAGATATTAATTTTCCTTTTAACTCATGTGTTCTTTATTCTTTCATCATAATTAATTTAGAGAATCTTGGTTTGTATTTCCTGCAGACTGTAAATCTTTTTGTTAGTGATTTATCAAATGTACTCTGTTTTTCTTTAAACAGTAGAGATTTTGGTTTACCTATATTTCAGATTACAATATACAGCAATCTTTTCTTGTTCTTTTTTTAGAATCAATTTGACATTCTTAAACATGACAATTTATGAGTGTTTGCAGGCAAATGACATTCCTATAAGATCTGAGGTTTTTGTCATGTTATAGGAAAAGACCACACTGCACTGATTCATTGAATTCCATACAAGGTCATTTTGTTTTTTTAAATCTCTAACTAACAAAAACTGGAATTTGTTTAGATAAATCACTGGAAGAAAGACATTATAAATTCTTTTTATTTCTTAGGTAAGAAAATGAACTTATCTGTCTAAGTGTTTAATGCCATACTCTTGTACACTCTCTGATAAATCTGTTTGAGAAATCTAGGTCAAATTTTCATATTTTGTTTGACTAATATTTTTTTTTAATTTAATAAACTTTAAAATTATTTATAATTATTTTGAGCTAACGTTTGTCTATGTAGTCATCCTCAATTGTCTGAACAATGTTAAAGATCTCATTCTCTCTCTGGGTCTAGCTAGTAGCATTTAAAATCATCATTAACTTCTGGGTAAATTAAATTTTCTAGATAGTTAGTGACCTTGTGGCATCCTCAGTGATTGAAAGATGATTGAAGTTACCATTACCATATATATATATCACTAGATGTTTCTTCTATAAGTTAAAATGTATACCCTTATGTATATATATATATATTTAGTATGTGTATGTAATAATATATGTGCACATAAGTGATTAAAAATATGGAATATTTTTTTAAGTCAAAAGTCTTTAACATTTTTACTTTGATTGGAATTTTTTTTTTAAAAAAAGATGTCACTAAAACTATATTGTAAATCAGGGGTCCTCAACCTTTTTGCACTTAAGAGCACATCTATAATATCAGCCAGGTGGCGGCCACCATTTTTTTTCCAACCAGATTGCGGGCACCATTTATTTTTTCAATGTAAATTTATAGTTGGATATTGTTAATAATACACATAATGTACAAAAAAATATTTATTTCAAAATTAAAATTTTAATATATAATTAACGTTTATATTTTTACGCTGTAAAAGTATAGTGTGCCCTACAATTTGATTACAATATAATACAATAATTTATAAGAAATTTTAAAAATTAAATTTATTTGTATCAGTTAAATAATTTTTATCGTGTTTGGATAACGATGGGCACACATAAAATGGTCTATGGGCACCATGGTGCTCGCGGGCATAGGGTTGGGGACCCCTGTTGTAAATGAACTTCACATAATACACATAATTTTCCTTTAAATAAATTGAAAGTAAAAAAAATCTTTATAATGCCCTCTAGTGAGTTAACAAACAAACTGATTTTTCAACTTCAATAAAAGCATTAAAAAAAATAGAAGCTAGTATCTACTACAGAGTAGAGCCACCATTCATATAGCAATAACCTATAAATTAAGCAAATGATTAAAATAATCAATAAATTTCAAGAATTTGATTAAAAAATTAAAAATTCAATATATATATATATCTTTAGCAGTCAAACCAATGCAAAATGATTATAAAACAAATACAGTTAACAAGTAGGATCATCACAAGCAGTTCGTAAGAAATTAAATTACTGATGGAGTTGCATTTACCCTCATCATTAATTTAATTTTTCATGGAATGCTCATAATGATCATACTTATTGAATGTATTTGTTTTGCAATCATTGCACATTAGTTTGATTGTTGAGTATATTATTTTCAGGCAGAGGTGCATTATAACTTCATGAGGCCATGGGAAAATTCAAATTTGGAACTCACATATGTCACAAATGCACACATTTTCTCTGAAAAGAGGAAGGATTCTTTTTGAAAGAATTCATTTTAAAAAATTGAAGAATTATTAGAGATAAAATTTCATTTTAAAAAAAATTGCATATATTATATTTATGATCAATTCAAATGTTTCACTATGCATTAATCTCATACAAAGATGTTGTTCTTCTACTCTTCATTCTAAAAAGTTTTGGGTTTGTATTACTGACTTTAATTCAGGGTTCCAGGCAAATTCCTGTTTTCCCAATGGATGATATACTGCTGTTTTCAGATTTATTTTCTAATTATACCATATCATTTTCATATTTTTGAGCTTATTTTTTGGTGCTGCATTTGTTTTGCCCAAAAGATTATGGTGATGATATTTTGGTTGTAATCATATGTCAAACTATTTCCAACATGTAATAATAATTGTTAAATGTTTTTAGAAAAATTCAAATCTGTATTTAAACTTTTCCATTACATTCAACAGTTAATAATAGCACAGAGATTAATATATAGCAAAACCTTTTGATTGTTATTATCCTCCTTTGTCCTTGAGATTGTCATTATATGTTGAATATTTTCTTCACTTTTTCATTTGATTAATTTGTACTTATTGTTATATAGA
The DNA here is from genome assembly GCA_028023455.1 of Epiperipatus broadwayi. Taxonomy (NCBI): domain Eukaryota; kingdom Metazoa; phylum Onychophora; class Udeonychophora; order Euonychophora; family Peripatidae; genus Epiperipatus; species Epiperipatus broadwayi. The sequence goes on from JAQFVV010000254.1 coordinate 900,754, forward strand.
TATTAATGTCATTGTGTACAAGAGCATGGACTAAACTAACATCTAAAAAAAAGTATTATGTAGACCTAAATTCCTTTTTAGTAGGTAATATTAAGTTCTTCTTTATATATATAATACATTTATTATTTTGTTATTCTATTAATTTGCTAACTAACATATAAACAATAAGCTAGGATATACAATTCGATATGAAATTAAATTTTTTTATTACACTATTAAATTTTATATAATATTTTAATATATAAGCCCACTTACTTCTCTTATTTTAATATTTAGACCTGGTAATAAATTGTGTAAAAATAAATGGACCAATTATTCAAATAGTTGAAGCAAAGACAAGAAGTTATGGAATACTTTTTGGATCATGTCAGTATTTCTTAACTTCAAAATCACTTAATACTTCAATGAAATATATAGTTTAGTACTATAGATAACTATTTTATTTCTGTGTTTTTTTCACAATTTTATTTATAAGAACTGTATTATCAGATACTGTTTCCAACATGACTGACCATACTATACAAAACTTTACCAATTGCAATAAATAAACATAAGATTCTGTATGGATTGATGCAGTATGGGAACTTCCAAGCATAATAATATCAATAAAGCCCCCATGTGTGGTTATACAGATTGTGCAGGACACAAAGGTGCTTTATTGTGGGAGTGCCAAGACACTAAGATAATTAATAAAATTTGTAAGTAAATAAAAAATGTTTGCATTTTTTAATTACCTCATTGTTAGAAATATGTCCTGAGTGTAATTTTTTTTTTTTAAATATGAGATGTATGCTTTTTTTATTTATTGTGACAATTTTCCAAGCCTCAAACTTTGTGACTTGAAAAATATTATGTATTTACACTTACCATTATGTTAAAATGAAAAACCTTATGTCATTTTGTCATGATCATTAATAAAACTTCTACATAAATGTTTACACTTCTGGATCACTATTGTTAGATGTATTCTGATTATAAATATTTTTTATTTAAATATAAAAATACTTTTTTTTACTTAGATTTATTGTGACAATTATTTGAGCCTTAAAATATACTTCTTATATACTCTATCTTTGCACAAAACTGAACAGGCCGATGCCTTTTTGTCACTTATTAATAAAATGTCTATGTAAATGAAAATGTTAAGATTTTCCAAACATTAATTTATATTAAAAGTAACACATTACCATTAATAAATTATTTAAAAATAAGATTTATTTAAAAAATATTACCTCATAATTATAGTAATTTTGCAAGTGAGGAAATTAAGTTTATCAATAATATTTCACAAAACTTATATCAAATAGTTTAGCCTAGTGGTAAAATATCCATCACTGGAATGTGAGATCCTTGGATTAATTAGCTAAGTGACTTGTGAAAAGTTTATAAATGATATATTTTTCTTCTTCCTTCTTTTTATTATGCTATATTATCTTATATACATGTTTTGCTAAGCTACTTTTTTTTTGAATGCCAAAATATTTAATTCTAAACAAATTTCATGTTAATGATATTATTTAATGCAATTCTGTTATTATAATAAAACCCCTACATGATTGTACTATTGACATAGTCTAAAAAAATTATGTATTGGAATAAACCAAGAGTTTGATTTTTTTTTAATAATTATCCGGCATAATCCTATGAATCAATAAAATAAAGTGTAAGGCATTTTAATGGCTTCTAAAAATGTAATGAATAAACAATCTGTCTAAGTAAGAAAAAAATTTTTTTTTTCCTGGATAAATACCTAATTGTCAAACTACATAATAAAGGGTGTAATATATTTAATATGACTTAGTTATTAATAAGTGTTCAAAAATAAAATTATATGGGAGGTAAATATATTTTATTGAATGAAAATAAGTTAAATTATTTTTGTTAATGAAAACATAAACAAGTTTTAAATAATATTTATTTTACAAAGTGCAGACAGTATTGAAATTAAACTGAGAGAGTGCAAACCTCTCAAGCGCTTAGCCAATCAGATCACAAATACTGAGACAGAGAATTTAACAAGAAAATAGTGGTTCCATTCTCTTCTTTACTTGTCTTTCTATATATCCAAGCCAGTCCAAAGTATATTGCTGCAAGTTATAACATCTAAAAACTACTGTGTAGTAAATTGAAAGATTTCATGCTGTAGGTTCATAATTAGAACTCAGTGAGTTGAGTGTGAAGATATTTAAGATTCATGCTTTCAGATCTAAGTACTTTGGACTGGCTTGGATATATAGAAAGACAAGTATAGAAGAGAGTGGAACCACTCTTTTCTTGTTAAATTCTCTGTCTCAGTATTTGTGATCTGATTGACTAAGCGCTTGAGAGGTTTGCACTCTCTCAGTTTAAACAAGTTTTATGTGAATTAAAAAAAATGAAAGGATTTGTAAAACAAAGAATGTTTAACAAAAAGGTGTGAATGGAATGAAAAATAATGAAAGGGTTTTTAAAACAAAGAACATTTTAACAAGAAGGTATGAATGAGATATAACAGTTTTATCAGTCATGTTAATTAAAACTGATCTACTTTGGCTGGTCCTAATAAAATATTAAAGTTATGTGATCAATGAACAATGTAAGTATGAAAATTTAAAATATTGGATTACATATAATAAATTATAGTTATTTATTGTGGACAACACCACATAAAAAATTAAATAATCGTGTAAATATTTTATCATTAAAAGAATATAATTTCAATGATAGAAAATGTGAATAAGTTTATGTATAAGAGATTTTCAATGGGTTTTCAAACAAACAAGGATTAAGTTTTAATAAATTACTGACCAGCAAGTGGGAAAGATGGAGTTCAAAAGTGAAGCATTCCAAAAAAATCATACTCTGGATGTACATAACATTTGGTAAGTTAAATATTATTTGATTACTTATATAATATCAGAGTTGGCCCAAGAAAGGAGGGGAGCAGTACAATGATTTTGTGGATATGAGTGGTGTCAGTGGTTTTTTAAAATATAATAAAAACATTTAGATATTTTCAAAAACGTCTTATTTGCAGATATTTCCTATCTGTACTAACATTATCACAGTATTGTTCAAAAAATAGTATGAAAACTTTTGGAAAAAAAAAATTAAAAACTTCAAATTTACTGAATAAGTACTTAAGTACCTAGAAGAATTTGAATTTAGGATTTTTCAATCCATATTTGTCCTCTACTCTATCTCAAATAACCTCACATATGTGTCAGCTGTTTGAGATGGAATAGAGGATGAATATAAACTGAAACATCCTAAGTTGAAATCCCTCTAGTTACTTATATAGAAAATTTTCAGTACACTGAATGAAAAGGTTAATTAAATAAATATTTTTCTTTTAAGGTATGATTTAATTATTGTTTTAAAAATGTTCATTAAACATTAGTATGTGTTTATTTTATAGAAATAAATGAATAAAACACATACAGAAATAACTAAATCAATATTTTCAGGTCTTTCTTGAGAAAGCACTAAAGGGGGGTGGGGAGGCGCTTAAATTTACCTTGTTTGGGCGCTTCTTAGTTTCATGATGGGTCTAATATCAATATTTATTTTTTGTTCAATATATATATGTATGTGAGTGAATCATTTAAAATATCATAGCATATACAATATAAACAATTCAAATTATGAAAGAATTTGATCGTTTATTTAAATAGCAACTACAATTCTTCAGAAAATTAGATTTCTTTATCAAATTACGAGTTGCTTTTGCAAATCTAAATTACTCTTGAACTTATGGTGCAATCAAACATATTGCAATCTACATCAAAGTGTTCTTTGATCGTATAGATTAGATAAATTATAGATATTGAATTTATATATAAAGTAGTTACACAATGCAATTGGAATGATAGAAGGAAATTTATATTATTCTGTCCTTTGTTGTTTAATTGGAAATAAAACTGTGTTGCTATTATTATTAAATGCAATCTTATGAGGATTCTTTTTTGTTAAAATAAATATCAAGGATTTTTTAGACAGTTAAATTATTCAATAAAGATATTATATTTGCCGAAAATTTGTCTTTGTTTGATAATAAGTAGTATGGAGTAGTTGATTCTCAAATAAAAGCTGAAGTATTTCAGAAAGGATACATATAGAGAAATAATGATAAAAATTCCTAAATCATAAAAGGTTGCGGTATAAAATAATAAAATATCACATGACTTCAGCTTACACATTTCTATGCCACCTATTGTAAACTTTAGTAATTAATAAATGCCAGATAAAATAGCAATGAGTAAAGTGGTCATGTGGTAGAATTCTCTAATATTTTATCGGTTTTATATTAATTCTGCCCAGGAAAGAAACCATAACATATATATATACTGAACTGGTTACAGATTTATATGACTCTAAGCAATTAGGTTTAGATTGAAAACTTTTCAATGTGGATCGATAGCTTGATAAATAAAAGAGAAATAAATTATGGTCGCAGAGAGTGGGTGTATTAGATCCTATAGGTTCAAGTGCATTGTTTTTAGATCTGAAGCTCCTCACTGATGAAAATCCTAAACTTGAAACTAATCAGGAGATATTGAATAGAACAGCACAGAATAGAGATTTATTAAGCATTATCACCTGGCAACTATTAGTTATTAAAACTTATCTGGTGACTTAATGATACAGTATGTCATGTGTTAGTTATGATTGCTTTTACAAGTTCTATGTTCTTTTAATAAACATTTATATATTATAATGTGCATACAAGCAAATGAGAATTATGTCATATTTAATCTTCAATATAATCAATTCTATGTGATAGTAATGATGAATGTTGGAAATATCTAAAAAAAATTAATGTAAATCAGCACTTTGGAAAGCAGGTTTAAATTCTAATGTAATAGAATGTCAAATGACAATTAAGCCACATTTTTAATATTTTATTGAGAAATTTACTAACTTATGTATTTACATGAGACATGCCAGTACCAAATCTAGCTCTTCATCTGATCATGTTCTTACTTTTGCAAATTTTTGCCTCCCTTGATCATTACAATATAACTATAATGGTGCTTTTTACTGGCATGATAACTTCAAGCTCTGAGAAGGTCCCTTCTAGGATTTTTTTTAATGTCTATTACTGGATATTTTACCAAATTAATTGGATGTGATTTGGTTAGTATATTCATATATTTTTCAGTCCTTTTCAAAACTACTGGTGCACCATTAATTTCAGAAGCCTTATCAATTCTAAGATTGGCTTGATTATTTTTTATATTTAAAAGCTCTTTCATATAATTTTTTTCATTAAAAGTGTTTTGAATGCTCTCTTTATAATATATATTATAAATTTCTCCTATTTCTGTTTTTTCATTATTACTTCATACATGATGTCTGACAATTAAGTTCACAAACACAACCTGAAAAAGTGTTACATACTCATTGGCCAACTTTGACATATTCCTTTTAAGAAGCAATGTACCAATACAGTACCTAGTCAATTCTTGGAAGCAATTTTCTGGATTGATGCTGAACTTGTCATTTCTAGGACTCAAATATCATATGACCTTCTGACTAACTAATTTTTTAAACTTGGTCTTAATTTCTAAAAGTTAAATATTTTTATACAGCTAAATATTCCTATCATTTCTAATGCTTAAATATCATATAACCTACTGAACTTTTAAAAATTGTATTTTCTATTATTTTTACAGAGTTAAAAGATATCTAATTGATACTCATCTATCATTTATAATGCTTAAATATTACATGACCTCTTGAGCATCTATTTTTAAAATTAATTGTTAACTTCTAAAAGTTGTATTTTCTTTTATGTTTAGAGTTAAAAGATGTCCTTGGGATTGAAGCTCAACCTATCATATCTAATGCTCAAATATGACATGACCTTCTGAACAACTAATTACTGTATTTTATTAACTTCTAAAAGTAGAATATTTTTATACAATTAAATGTTTATCTATTGTTTCTAATGTCAAATATCATCTGACCTCCTGAGCAACTAATTATTTTTTAAAAATTGGGGCACGTTTTTTCTTTTGGAAAAAAAAGAAAGTGCAGACTATTGGCTTAAATTTGTTTAACATTTACAGGTCAATAAAACTCAAAACTAACGCTATTAGAAATAAATTAAAAACAATTCAGGCAATAAATAACATCAAAACCATTTTGGCTGAGTCAACAAAATAAAATTAATTAAAGACTATAATAGCGTTTTATTAAATCTGATCAGAAGACAATAAGAAGCAAATTAAATAAAATTATTAATCGGATAGCAAAAAATACAATATTTTTTTATGCGGTTTTATGTTGTTTTATTTCGTTGGCTAAAGTAATACATTATTAGTTGTATGAAAAATACTTTGGGCAAAAAAAAATCTCAAATCATACAAGTTTTTAAGCATGTACATTTGAATTCTTGTAAATATTCCACACTAAATTTACAATCTAAATCAGAATTGTTTAAAACATGATCTACAAACTGCATGTGGCCCAAGGTGAGGATTTGTGTGGCCTTCTTAGAGATTTTGTTTTTGTGGAATGAAAAAATAAAATAGCAATTTAAATCAAATGCTTAATATATATTTTAATGTTATCAATAATCGATCATATTGATATTGATATTATCTGATGTTTTTACATTCACTGTATATTTACATATTTGTCAAATATAAGTTATGTCAAATGTGCATGCTCTGAGCATTCATGTTATATGGGTGCTCAATTAGTTCTGTTATTCATTTATAACTAACTATAAGACTCTCCAATAATTTATTATGTGTATTGTATTTATTATTTTGGACCCAACCCTCAAATAAATATTTTTTATTGTGGCTCTCAGAGCACTTAAGGTTGGATAACCCTGATCTAATTGATATGTTAGACTTAATTAAGCATAATTTTGAATTAATTTATGCAGAATATGTAATCTGGATGAGAATATTTTTAGATTGCTGAAAATTTCCAAACAAAGTTATTTATTCCAGAAAACCAATATTTCATTCCAATATTAAAAAAAACTATCAAATGATTTATAATAATAATAAGTTTAAACCCTGAAAATGAAAGAGCTGGGTCTTGATTCCAGAATCTTGAGTACTCTAGACTACCACTCTATTATTGAACTAAATCATTCAGACAAAAAAATTATCCAATGGCCTATTACCCTGGATCTCATAATAACTTTCAAAATTGGAAATGATGAGATGTTCTTCAATTCATGGCTCTCATCCTCCAGAGTTCAACATTCTTCCTGCACCAAGTCTAAAGAACAAAAATATGATTAAGCAGATTATTATTTGGGCATTTATATGATGTTTGACACTGGAAGTAATTTTGTGCTTCTGAATCTGCCACCAGGGTATAAAATAATAATATGATTTAATGTTTGGGAATTTATAAAAAGTTTGTGTGCTGAAAATGCTAATGCTGCATTATGATTGGTAGATTTGACCTCTACAGTTTCCTAACTATATAGAACAAAAATAATCAAATGCTCTATTGTTCAGGAGTTTATAAAATATCTGAGCACCAGAAGAAATGGACCTGGATGCATTGATAAGCTTTAAAATCTGCCACTATACCAAATCACATAGAACTATTAATGTTTAGTAATTAGGTATTGAAATATTTTAGAAAAAGAATAAAGGCATTTAAAATCTGGTTGCAAACATAGCATTTGACATGGGAAGTTATGTTGCTTTTTCATTGTCTCTTTCTGAAAAAATTATGGGAAGATAGGCTGTTAGTATCTGGATACTGCAGTAATTTATTAGATTCTGCTTTATATTTTACCAATGATAACATATATCACAATATTTTGCCATTACTTGAAATTCCACTAACATAAATTATTTTAGTTTTAACAGCTGATTGCTGTATTCAATTGCAACACCACAGCTCTCATGCTAAGATCAATCAAGAGAATGTCAGCAGACTGTTGTCAAGGCAACACTATTTAGTCAGTAAATGGAAGTAACTGTAATTCCATTTACTTCGTGAATGTAATGTTGTCTTGAGAACAGATTTTTGGTATTCTATTGCTTTGTTTAAGCATAACAGCTGTAGGCATATAGTTCATACCACAATGGAAACAGTTACATCACATGATCACCATTTACTATGCTTGCTTATAACTGTTATTAAAACAGGCAAAACTCTCTATACATATTGCCACTCAATGCAAGCCAGAGTAATCAATGAATGCCAGAAGGCTTGTGCATAAATTTCCCATCTAGTGGCTACTCATCCAATATCCTCAGACTGGCTTGTGGCCATTGTCAGTGAGGTGTTTTCAATTTAAGGCTCATAGTTTTGTAGTTAAATAGAGATAAAAAGTGACTGTTGGAGGGTTGCATTAGATCCTAAGATCTAGGTGCAGTGCTCTCAGATCCAAGGCTTCTCACTGACAAAGGCCACAAACTAGAAGCTAGTTTGGGGATGTTGGATGAGTAGACACTAGATGGGGATTTTATGCCCAAGCCTTCTGGTATCCATTGATTACTTTGGCTTGCATTGGGCGGCAATATGTATAGAGAGTTTTGCCTGTTTTAATGGAAACAGTTATATCATATCACTAATTAATCCTTTATAGTAACTTTAAGATATTTACACAGAGGCATATGGCTAACTATTAATAAAGAACATATATAGAAGTTTGCATATAATTATCAAGTTAATACAAAATATACTACTTATAAAAAGTATTATTTTTAAATATAATTTATATAAAATTAATTATACAAATTATGCTTATAATATGAGTGGTTATATAATTTGATGAATATATTATAAATTTACATTGAATATATCACTGCTAATTACACTAAAAAACTTTTAATGCATATGAATAATTAAATAAAGTATAATTATATTTATATATAATTTTTAAATAAAATGAAATTAGAAATTATAAACAGAAATTAAATTGCATATTTGACTATTTTTTGCAATAATATCAAAGTTTACCCATCAGCCTCAACTTCTAGACACACACTCTGAAATATCAATTATATGTATGCTATCTGAAATAACAATGAAAATGATTTCAACTCAAGAAATTTAAGCAGAAACACATATTAACTTTACTGAGCTGCTATCACTTCCCAATTTACAAGATATAGAAGCACTTTCTCCATACAGTAGCGCCATCTAGCATTCATTGATTACTATGGCTTGCACTAGATGGCAAAGTTGTCACTGCTTTAGTAGATGGTGAAAGCATAAGAAATGATGACCACAAGACATAGAAGCAGAGTGTACAATATATAGACCATTTGAAGTGGATTGTCTCAGTCAAAACATTCTTTAATTTAAAAAACCTGAAAAATAGACTGTTAATGAATGATCCTAACATTAATTATCTATTGTAGAATCCAGGTGAGTATTCAATTTAAATAATTCCAAAAATACTTTATTATAGCTAGTCTGAAGTATTATAATTTTAAATAAAACACTATTTTTAATGCTGAGTATATATATATATATATATATATACCAACATATCAGTAATTATATATATATAATTCAAAATATGAATCAATTTTAAATGAAATTGATAATAAATGACTTAAAAATAAAATGTATTTAAATCATCAAATCATTTTTCATTCCTTAAAGGAAAAATCTTATTAAGATGTATTCTTTTAATAACATACAAACTATTCTCTAGCAATTCCATCCAGTTGATATTATTAAAATTATAATACATTAGAAATATTATAAGTAATATATATTGTAATGGTCAAACATGTATAATCTGTTAAGAAGACTCAGAGACCAAGAAAATGATCTTAACCATTATGTCCAGTGATGTTCCTACCCTTAGACAACACTAAGATAACTCTCTCACCCAGGTTCCACTACAGAGTTAATGCCCTTGATGTTGACATAATTTTTAATTCCTTATATAGCTCAATGTAACTCAAGGAAAAATAGAGACCCTACATTAGATTATTTATAATTAATAATTCTAATATTCCAATTAATAATAGAATAGACGTTAGGGAGCCAATTTGTAGTAAATGAGTTTTATTAATAATAAATAAAATTAGTGATTCTAACAGATAGCATAATATTTGCAAACCATGAATATATGGCTATTTATTGGCTCTCAAATTAGTTGGTCTTTATAACAGTGATAGCTATATAATAAAAGAGTGCACTTATTGTATTATCTATTAAGTATTTAAAATAATTATCAACCAAAGTGTGGGTGAGCATGTATTATTTCATCTTTATTTAAATAATATTTATGTCCTTGTGGTATTCAAGCAAAAAAATACATGACATTGGGATGATAGCTATCTGTTATAGGCACAATATAAAAAATGGGGAATAATAATAATAATTGTGAAACTGCATTTAACGATGCATGGTTTATTGGTCATAATAACATGGACGATCAGCTTTGTGATGTCTATGTGGAAGTCACGTGGATATGGAAGACCCAGGTTTCAGAAATGATCCAACTTTTGACCTAAATTGAATCCTATAAAGAAGATATATATATGCCCTAACCTCATATCAATAGGCTATACATAAACTGATGAGTTTTATAAATCTGGAATTATTTTGACAGACAACTCATCATGCATATATATTATTAATACTAGACACTGGGAGCATTGTGTAAATGAATATATATTAGTGAATTAATATAATGGGAATGAGTAATTAGGATAGCCTATGAAGGCACATACTTGATGTAGTATTACTATAGTTAGACACAATAGTCTAAATTGTTTATTTATGCCTGGTTTATTTTCGAATTAACAAAAATGTATTTATAATGATAGCACACATCCCAATGAAATATTAAACTAGGAATCTATAATATTAGTTTGGATACTTAATAAATTATATTAGCTTTGTTGATATTGCTAACTTCTACTTATAACTAATCAGAGATTACACTAACCCACACCTGATGATGTTTGATCTGGTCTTGACAACATTAGATATTAATATGATTACCATTTACTCGTAGTTTTATTTGTCCAAGCATAGATATACCCATATATATTGTAACCTAGTGTTATTGACACTTGGTTTACTTGGCATTATTTCTGCAGGAAAACAATGCTATTCTTTAAAGAAATAAAAAGATAAAATAACAATAGTAATAATGGATTAATAAAGTATGCTATTCACTCACTTTGGCATGTTTTGGGTGAATAACTAATAGATTTAATAACTCAATGTCATTTTTAAAGAGAGAACATGAATAATTTAATTGAGATATTAATAATTAGAGCAAATTAATATGGTATAAAAGCTAAACAGTAATTGATTTTGGATGGGTAGAGGGGAGAGTGGATGAGTGTCTTATCATAAAGCACAATAACTTCTGGTAATTTCTTTTTGTAAAAAAAGAAAAGAATAATGTTTAAAGAATTATACATCACTGATTGTTAATTTAATGTATTTATTATTATTTTTTTATTATTGTCAAATCACTTTGTAATCTATTTAAATAATACTAAAACTATATGATTGTAATAGGTTTTTCCTTTCTTTTGTTTATGTTATAATCAAATGATTATTTTTCTGGAAGAGGTCGCTAAAGTCAAGATCATTTTTTTTGAAAAAAAATATATAGTCTGCTTTTAGTTTTCAAGGAAGTAACAGTGCTGAAATTTGGTAACTCAATTTTTTTCATTTTATTTTGCAGAAATAAATGTCATCAAAGTAAAATTTTAATAATATAATGTGTGGCTAAAATTTTTTGATAAGACATCCTGGTTTCCTGTGCCATATACCTATTTAAAGACCTTTTATACTTGAAAATTTATTGTCTCGCGCTAAAGTTCAAAAATGACAGAATTAACTAAGGGAATCACGAAAAGTGTTATTATGTCTAAATTAAGGAAGATAAATGATTTCCAAATGAGAAATAATTATTTAGTAACTTTGTATCACTTGTTAATATTTTCTTGGTATAGAAAAAAAAAAAAAATAAGTGAAAGAAATATTTTGAAACCAAGGAAAATCAACTAGAAACATTTTTGCGCTCTTTCTCAATATTGTCTGCCTTTACAAGTAATGTAGTTACATACGTTAAAATATGTTTTATTCACCAAGAATTGTCTGGAAATAATAATAATGATAAATAAGATTAAATTATGCACATGTATATTTTTTTTGAAAAAAAATATAAACTTTCTCAGAGTAAATATAGGAAGAGTTATATAGGGGCATTCTTACGGAGAAGTTACCGTTAAAAAAATTTATAATTCCTAAAGTATGAACAAAACCAAATATCTTAGTGACTTAATGATAAAAATAAATGATATATTATATTACACAGCAGTTGGATTTATTAAAACTTCCTATACATGTAAATCAGCTGCAGTTATTATCAGAATAATCTCTCGGAAAAATTGCGCATTTTAGTCCATAAGTAAGCTAGCTAATAAGTATACGTATCGTCAATAAAAAAAAAAATTGTGTATGTTTATCATCTATAGTCAAATATTCGTCTATGTTAGAAGTCTATTTTTTTTTTCTTGGATCCCAAAATTGTAGTAGTTTAATTCAAGTAAGAATTAATCTTCATTTCTGCTATATTTTTCTTTACCTAATTTATTAAACGCACAAAATAAGAGAAAACTTTTATTTAAAGGAAATAATACCATGCGTTTATTGTTTTTAAACTTGCTTCGTGAAATACGACTGGATCAAGCTCTTCACCTGGACCGATTGCTCAACAGGAAAACATTTTCTAATGAGAGAGTATGCACTTGTTAATTAATGATTGTTTAAAACTAAGTTATAAATGATATGCATTTTTTTTGTTATATCACATAGGTTAAAGTCTGTATGGTCAAGTGATATTTAATAGCCTTGTAATGACAAAGGTATGTTTTAATATAATTATTATAGGTTAAGTTGATATTTAACACGAAAGAAAAAATCTATAAAATATGTTTTAATTATTACATACAATTGTAGGTAGAAATTTTTGTATGTTAGATACGTAAAAGAAAAATATTTAGATATTTAAGGGGTAAAATAAATATTGAAAATTATCAGAAGTAACTAAAAAAAAAAAAATGCTATAACAAAATATTTCTTGTTAAAGTTTTGAAACGAATTTATACTGTATTAATTGAGGAATTTATTCCTAATTATTCTTAAATAACATATCCACTTTATTTAGTTTAAGATAATATGCTACCAACTATTTTGAATGTTCCTTTATTAAAATTAAAATTATTATACTTTTATTCTATGATGTCCATTGATTTCAGATGTTGATCAAAGTATACACGGTAACATAAGTTTATTATAATCAGTGTATTTACTTATCCTGCCCGCATTGGTATATGCTTAATATTCGCATAGGTAATAATTATAATGTATTTATTTTGTGGGATGAAAAATGATCTCCCCAAAAGCTTTGTTTTCCATGAGAGGAAGATTTTAAATATAAAGTTCGGGTATGTTTATAGCCCAAGTGATCGATTCTCATAGATAGGACGATCAAGAATTTATCTAGCATTTAGTATGCTTCATTCGTTTAAATCCCAGGAGAGGATTGTATTTGGTGTGTGTTCGTTGTATGCCCAAGTAAGAGACAAGAAACCACCAAAATATTTTAATGTAGTAGATTACTTTACAGACCTTCATGGTTATTCCATATTCCTCATGTGAAAATAAAGATAGCTCCACCATGGAAGGTGTTGATTATTGTGCTTAATTTTGAAAGTTCGGGCAAGATAAAGGTTATATTGGAGGTGTTAGTTCCTCAAGATCCAATTTAGTATAAATAGTGCGTTAGTAACTAGGATCAATATCTGTATTGTGCTGCGAAATATTGCTAGTATTTGACAAGTAAATCAATGGAGAAAGTAATTAAAATTGCGTAATTTAAAACGCTTATTTACTGAAGGAATATTCAAATGCAATATTTAATTCTGGTTAGTAATTAAATAATACTCATATTTCAAAAGTATACGTATGAATAAAATTTGTATCATAACTTAAGTTAGCATTAAGTTAAATGTAAGATGGTAATTGTAACTTCTGATAACTGGCCTATAATTAGAATAGGTTATCCCATTAAAGACCATAAATAAAGTAAATGTATTAGAAATAAATTTAATATTTTGCGTATTGCCTATGATTGAATTAATCATAAAAAAAAAAATAGTTAGTCAATAATTTTGAATAAAAGCTTCTACAAGGTTACCAAAAATTTAATAAACAATGTATTGGTAATGAAATGTACTTTTAGTTAATCAATCCATATGATTGCATACAGGAGAAGTAGTAACCTCTAGTCCATAACCAAAAGAGTATACAGATTAATGTCAGTTATATTTTATATTTTTGTATTACTATGGGATTATTGAAGAAATGTTCATATATATTTTTTTGTGATAATAATAAATTATAGTCTTGTTAAAATTTGTTGTAGATTCATTTTTTTTGTTTTTATATGCTAAATATAAGTGTTTGCACAATATTTGCAAAACCTTTTCTTGAGTCCGAAATCATTCCAAATTCTTAAAAACTTAATATACCAGATAAATAAAGTTAAGCGGATCGGAATATGTCATTATATTTTAGTTTAATGATAATTATCTATGGAGTTGAAAACTTAAGACTAAACATTCACCTTTGTGTAAAAAAAAAAAAAAAAAAATGAATTTATTCCCAAACCATTAACTTCGGTTGCACATTATTCCATTCCCATTTAGTTAAATTGTCTAAGTAATAAATCTTAGTTATATGATTGTGTTGTCATGGATGATGGAAGGACACAAAAAGCACCCTTGTCTTTTTATTATTCTGACTGAGGTTCTGGAAAAAAGGGCTGTGTTATTCAAAATTATACGTCATTATTGAATAGAATTATCATCTCTTTAAATAATATAGCAGTTGATAAGAGAGATGAAGACACATTGAATTTAAGTAAAATAAATGTTTCCTATAGCCGACCAGAATGCCAGTCATATGCGACAACACAATACTGCCGAGCATTTCCTTACATGAAACAAAGAACCCTGAGATTAATATTATTATAATTATTCTTTAAATTAATAAGTGATCAATTATTGTTGTTATTACAATCGTGGCATGGCTTAAGAGAATTGAATGTACAATTGTATTATATGAAAAGTATTTTAGATCATATTGGCAAAATAATGGATATGTTGCTTGATTTTGGTTGCCTTAAACACAACCTGAAAAATTAGTGCAAATTAAACTAATAAATAAATTACGGAATAAACAGAGGTTATATTTTTATTGGGTTAGAATATATATATAGGTATGACTCTTACAATTAAAACATATAAACAAAATCATTATTTTTTTCATTATTTTTGTAGGTAAATGTACATTATACCCATATATATATAGGTATGACTCTTACAATTAAAACATATAAACAAAATCATTATTTTCGTAGATAAATGTATATTATGAAATCAATATTTTATTTGTCAATTCAATAAGACTTATTTGTGAACATACCCAATATAACACATGATAAATCTATAACTAAAAACAAATCACTTCTTACTCTTCACTAGTTTTTTTTTTTTTGAAATCACAAAGAAAACACTCCTTAGGATAATGGGGGAATAAGGCGTAAAAAATTAAAAAGCTAATAAAAAAATTTCTCTTTCCTTTCTGTATATTTTTCCACTCCTTAACTTAACTCTACACAATACATCTCTCGGGATTTTGTGAAGAAAGAAACTAGGCTATAATTACATTTTATTAAATTTAATCCCTCCATTGTCTGATCTCTTTTATTACAAGTAAATAATATTAGGCCAGCAAACATTTCACATTTTTTAAATATCTTTATATTTCAATAATATTAAATCTAATGTGTATATACAGTAAATTATAGTTACATTAGTGACAATTAAGAAATACATATATTATTTTCACTTGGGGTTCTCTTCCCATAGTTACATACATAAAAAATTTTACCAGAAAGTCTTGAAATATTGTTGAAGCACTTACATTAATATATGCAGTCTAAGTCTTCACAATGATGTGGATTTAAGATAACTTGGTATATTTATCACTCTTGAGGGTGAACTGAAAGACATGCTTTCATATAATGTTGTGTGGATTATTGGCTCAACTTATGGATAGATAACCCAGGCAGGACATTTACTATACTGGGATATGAAACACATTAGATAGCTGCTTAACACTGCTGCTGGAACATTCATTTTGAGCCACTCTTTTTTCCAATGATATGGAAAAAGCTGACCTTTGACTACTCATGCAGTTTTATAAATGTACACACTTCAAACCAAATTGTAGCAAGAGCAAGCATCAGAATCCATAACAAAATATCCCCTGTGTTTATAAGGTATTTTTTCAAAGAGCACTGGGGAATTTTTCACTTAATTGCTTTGTGAAATTTTCAGTTAATGGCCATTCACATATTTTATTTTATTTCAATTATCTTTTAAGCGAACACATTTATTTTTCCAATGATCTTTGTATGTATTTTCTACCTTACAGCATTTGATATATTCCTTTAACACTCCTGGGTAGTACTGTTACTATTTTTACTTCCAAAGGTGTTCGACTGAAACTATTTGTTATTTTATATCTTAATATTTAAATAAAGCACTCATTACTGGTATTACTTAATGGATTATTTCCATTAGTGAAACTTTTCCAGTGTTCTAATCACTCCAGCCTGTTGCAGTTATATAATTATTTAGGTTTTATTTAACTTGTAAAATGTTTAACTTTTAAGTTTATTTACATGGTTTCAACAAGATAAATTATTGCACAGTTACACACCCATGCACCCACTATCTGTGTGTGTGAGTTTAGTAAAATCTGTGACTGATGTTAAATGGCTGAAAATAAAAAAAATGAAGCAGGCATATATGCACTGCTTTATATCTGCCCAGTTATACTAAAAAAGAAAAGAAAAACAAAACTTACATACTTCTTGGCATAAAATAAAGTGATCAAGTTATCCCCTGAATGCTGGTATATTAATATGTGCATACACACACATACAAAACAAAAAAAACTATATGTTTTATTATTTAACACTACATACACAAACCTCCCCCCCCAAAAAAAAAAAAACTTTATATGTTTTATTATTTAACACTGTATCGGCCTCATCCCTAACCATATTTGCTCTTATTGTCCTTTGCTGGCAGCTCATGGTCCATTTTTCTTTTATCTTCTAATGTTGGTCTCCAGGGTTGCATGGCCATTCAGAGTAGGTTTAAGGGTATGTGTTTGCACCTTAAGGTGTTCTATCTTTTTAGTTCTTTCAGGTGAATTCTTAGAAATTTTTCCAAAATCAATGGCTGTTAATAATTCAGTCTTATGTCATTGATATTATTGTTTTTATTACTCAGCATGATAAGCTCACTGATTAATCATAGATTATATCTTATGGTTCTTACTATTTGTTGATCAGACATGGGAAATGCCATCAATGATCAATGTTGGGCCACATGCTTTAAAAAGAACTGGGCCTGAGTTTTTATTCTATTGGTTGGATATTTCTCTTGTGTCACCCAGTGTAGTATGTCATTCCACCTTTCATGGCTCCAGAAAGTCTTTAGCAATGACATTTGGTAGTATTGAAATGTCTGGGGTTGGTGTCTGATGCTTCTCCATCAATCTTTGCCATTCTGCCCAAATGGTTTGCAGTGTATGTTATTTGCTTCATGTCATTTAGCTAATGGAAAAGAAAAAGATTTCTAAATGCACGATCAGGCTTTCCCCGATATCCACTCTGAAGGTTTTGATTTGTATACATTTGGTTATCTGTGAACTACTTGTTCTTGTGGCATCCTTATCATTGTTCAAGTATTTAGGTTGGTTATATACAGGTATTTGATTTCCATTTGCTTTTGTCTCTTGTTTGTCTTCCTGTAAGGTTTTTCACAATCATTGATTAACAATTCTGCACTATCAAGCCCCATTTTTCTATATCAACCACTGTCTTTGTCAAGGTTTGAACTGGGTACTCATGTTTTTCTTTTTTATAGGATTTATTTTTTTCAACTTCCTCTGTCATATGTTTCATGATGTATAGTATTGTCATGGATTTCACTTTATGGTATTATTTGGGCTCCATTTTCTTGATTACCCATTCCTGTGTATAACATTTGTATTACATCCTCCATCCATCTTTTGAGTCTTTCTAATCTCACATTTATTGATTCATTTGTCATTTCTTTTGCCTATGTATGTTGTGGACTGTAGTATATTCTCTCTGTGTTCTTAAATATTATTTCTGGGCTTTGTCGGACCATCTAGTTATCGTCATTATTGCTATTTTCTTTTATTTGTGACATCATTGTTATATTTTTATTAAATTAGTTTGCCTCTCCAAGTCATCCAAAAATGGCATCCTTTGTATTTGTTCCAGCTCTTATTCTTTAATTATGTTCCATTTGATATCTGTTCTGGTGCACACTTTTTGCATCATGTTGTTATGTGCTTAAAACAAGTGAAGTTATCTATCTCTATCTACCTTTATTATATTCTATCATTTGTAAAATAAAATGTTATACCGTAGAAAGAAATCTCTTCAACTGACTGAGATTATCCTTTATTACTATTTGATCACTCTATCTACCTGCAAAGAAGTAAAACAAAATTTATTAATACAAATATATACACAATTATTTTTCTAAACTATTAGTGCCTTATTTTACCTATATGCATATACATACACACCAGATATAACTTTTTTATACTAACTGTTAATACTTTGTCATCATCATTATCAATCAGAACTATATAACTATTCTTACTTCAATTTATTAAAATAAAATTTATGCTTGGAAAATAATGTTTAGGTTAGGGGTCCTTTTTGGGTTGATGTGTCTAGATGTTTTCAGGGGCATGTGAGAAGTGGTTTAAAGGCTCACATTGGTAGTTACATATTATATATATAAAGATTTTGTTGGGCCACTCCTTTTGGGTTGTGTATCTAATTGTGCTTAGGGTTGTGTGAGAAGTGGTTCAAATACCCATATTGGTAGCACCAAGTTATATAAACCTTGTAATAATCAAACATTCATAACTTGTTAACTAGACCCAGAGACAAAGCAAGCATTCTTAACCAGTATTCCCAGTGGTATTGATACCTTTAGATAACAGTAATCTAATTCTCTCACCTGGGCTCCAAGACCTCTACTACAAAGTTAATGACCTTGATGTTGACATAAATTTTTAATTCTTTATATAGCTCAACATAGCTGAGCGAGAAGTAGAGACTCTACATTAGATAACTTATAATTAATAATTCTAATGTTCTAATTAATAAAAGAATAGATGACAGGGAGACAATTTATAGTAAATGAGATTTATTAATAATAAATAAAATTAGTGATTTTAACAGATGGCATAATATTAACAAGACATGAATATATGGCTGTGTTTTTCTGAAGATTTGTGATGATGGTGTTCTAGCTGTATTTTTATATTGGACTATTTCCATTATCTAATATGTGTGTTGAATGTTTTTAGAAAAGTTTAATTTTCAGTTAAATATTCCAAATGCATTCAACTGTTAGTAATATCACAGCAAACAGGTTAGTATATGCACCAACTGTTAGTAATATCACAGCAAACAAATGTTAGTAATATCACAGCAAACAGGTTAGTGAAGAGGGGAGAAAAATACCTCTTGAAACATTGTGTATATACTAACCTGTTTGCTGTGATATTACTAACAGTTAGTGCATATACTAACCTGTTTGCTGTGATATTACTAATATTTATTTGCTGTGATATTACTAACAGTTGAATGCATTTGGAATATTTAACTAAAAATTAAACTTTTCTAAAAACATTCAACACACATATTAGATGATGGAAATAGTCCAATATAAAATACAGCTATGAATATATGGCTGTTTATTGGCCCTGAAATTAATTGCAGTCTTGATAACAGTGATAGCTATATAATAAATGAGTATACTTATTGTATTATTTAAGGAGTACTTAAGATAATTATGTAACAAAGTGTGGGTGAGCATTTATTATTTCATTTTTATTTAAATTATATTTATGGTCTTATGGTAATAGAGCAAAAAATATATGGCATTGGGGTAATGGCTATCTGTTGTAGACAAAACATAAGAAATGAAGAGATGATGATGATGATGATAATAATAATAACAATAATAATAAGAAGAAGAAGAAGAAGAAAAAGAAGAAGAAGAAGAATAAGAAGAAGAAGAAGAAAAAGAAGAAGAAGAAGAAGAAAAAGAAGAAGAAGAAGAAAAAGAAGAAGAAGAAGGAGAAGGAGACTGCATTTAATGATGTGTCTTTCATTGGCCATAATAACAAGGATGATTAATTGGCTTTGCAATGCCTATGTGGAATTCACTGAGAGATGGAAGACTTGGGTTGCAGGAATGATCCTATTTCTAACCCAAAGTGAATCATATATATATATGCCCACTAGGCTATATTGCCTTGAATCTCATATCAACAGGGGTATACATAAATCAATGACTTTTATAAATCTGGAATTATTTCAAAGATAACTCATTGTGCATATATATTATTAATAGCAGATATAGGATGCATTGCATAAAGGAATATATATCAGTAAATTAATATAATGGGAATGAGTAATTAGGATAGCCTATGAAAACACATACTTGATGCAGTATTGCTATAGATAGACAAAATAGTCTAAATAATGGAATTATGTCTAGGTTATTTGTGAATTAACAAAAATGTATTTATAATGATAGCACACATCCCAATAAAATGTTAAACTAGGAATCTTTAATATTAGCTCAGATATAGCTTTATTGATATTACTAACTTCTATTTATAATTAATGAGGGATTACAGTACACACTTGCTGATACTTAATCCGGTTTTTACAATATTAGATACTAATATGATTGGCCTTTAAGATTTGCTCTTAGCTTTATTTGTCTGAGCATAGATATATATATACTTATATAGATATGACATGGATTTTTTTATGGTAATACCCTTACAATTAAAGCATATAAACAAAATTATTACTTCCATAGATGTTATATATAGAGCTCAAAATAAGCTCTTAACAAGCTTTGAAAATATCTTCAACCCCAGACTGGTTTCTGCCACTGGTATCGTCAGTGACGTGCTATGATATTCAAGCATTAGATTAATAATACCAAGACAAGCCCAGCACTTTATCTAATGTATAACTATTAAGTAGAAAATCTGAAATTTTCAGACATCCATATGTCTTCCAAGTCAGCTATCTAACATAAATAAGCATATGGGACTCAATTAAGTTCAGATACACCATATTGTAATGGTATACATATGCTGTTACATTAATTTAAAATTAAAATAAAAACTAAAAGCTAAAATTAAAAAAGTTGTTAAACGTATATATATATTTGCACAGATGCAAAACTGTAAAAGTATTTTTTCATTTTAAAACAAAAAAAAAGTTGAACGTATTTTTTAATAAATAAAAAAAAAAAAATAAAGATTAATATTTGTTTAAAGTAACATAAATGAAAATGGGTAATCTCAAAATGGAAATGATTGTTTTATAAAAGCAAACTAGCCCTTGGGGCTCTTATATAAAAAAGTCAGATAAAAGATATAGATGAGAGAACAAAAAAATTAGATGTCCAATAGAAACAGCAAACCAATGCTCAGACCTTAATGAAAATGATTTGAACAGGAAACTATGTTCAAAGAATCTGAAGGATTACTATAAAAAGAAAAATATCCAAATTAAAAACAGTTCCAGCTTAATTTTTTTGAGAGGGGTGATAAGACGCACTTGTCACATTCTCTCACTTATTTCAAATGAAATGACTGTTGAATTATGAATGGTACTGTTGCAGATCCTGAATCATATGAGTACTGCAATTAAATAGTATCAGGATTGACCCAGCTAAGGTAGCCTCCAGATTGAAAACTATGGTATGAACAACAGACCAGTCTTCCATGAAATTATAACTAATAAAGTCTTCATGGAAATTGGCAACAGGAACCAGGAGCTCTTCTACAGTAAGATATGAACTGAAAAATTAAAAAAAAAGTAATTAAGTACTATCGTTGATTTGATAAGCTAAACCTAATTTTTAAAATGAACTTTAATCTGACTTAAGATTTCAAAATCAATTATTGATGTTTAATTTTAAATATTTTGAGTTTGTTGATTTAATCATTTCCATTTTTTTAAATATATTTATTGACTAAATTATTTAAATGCATTAAATTTAAGTTGGATATTGATGACTGCATAGATTCGTTAATGTTTAATTATTTTTTTAATTTTCATATTGATTAAAATATATAGATATTCAGTAAATATGATACCTCATGTTGAGTATCTAAAAGTGTATTTATTCAAATATCTTTTATGTTATTGATGTCAATGCGGCATCTTATGATGAATGCCATTGGGTTTCTTGTAAATTTCCCTCTGCAATTCCATCAGAAGCTTTATATTTTGATCGTTTATGCTTATTTTGAATGGGTTTAATTTTGGGCTATTTGTCTTGTAGTTAAGGCGATGCTGGTTGAGGGATATATGGATGTTTATATCAATGTAATGTGAAGCATGTTTAGCATAAAGAGCAACATGCCCAACTGAATGCATGACACAAAGATGCAGTCATTGTGTTCCAATGGGTGCAGACATTTCCTGCACTATTGGCCATTTTTTTAAAAGCTCTATGGATAGGGACAATAAGTCAGCATATAGACCGCTCTCCCCCATATGTAGCACTTCTCTTTAATTATTTTATCTACATGATTCCTTCGCTAGAAAGATGCACATTCCTGTACTGAATGAGGATCATGTCCTTCAAATAATATCACACTGTCAGATGCACTCCTGTCAGCATGGTTTTATGCTAGCATCTTCATATTGCATTGGTTGTGACTATATATCTGGAAGCATGCAGTCTGAGATTGAACGATTGTTTTGAAAAGATTTTAACTGTGTAATCTATGTAGCCTATCTATACTCAATATTCTAAAGTAAAATTTATTAAAATGTCCATCTGTATGGACTGTTTAAAAATAATAATTTAAATTTTAAAAAAATTTTAATATTAAAATCTAAAAAATAAATTTTATCCCTCAATTTTTTTTATATATGCGTCAATGAATCTTTTGTGTGTTATTATTGGCAGTGCCTTTTATTTTTAAATATTGAAAATATATTTTAAATAAGAATTTATATTTTATTATCTCTGCTGCTCCACAAGCTAGTGACTGGGGCTAACAGTCTGAATAAAATATATATGTAAAAGTTTGATCTTAACAGCACATATCTGCCTACTCTATAAATTTTCCAGGTTCAAATAGCCTGGTGGGCCCTGTATGGCAGATACAATAAGACCTCATTTCCCAACTGTTATAATATATTAATAACTTTAGCAATATAAAATTGCCAAAGCCTTAATAGCAAAAAATAAAATTACAAAAAAAATAGTCATATGTCACATGACCAAATTTAGTAGCCATTTAGTAATCATAAAATGCTAGCTTAAAAGCAAGTTATGAAATTTATGACTTGTTTTAATTAATATAAGTGTACCTTTGAAGGTTTTTGCAATGCTATATATTGCAGAGTCTATTACTATATGGTGAAACTGAGCTGAATTCAGACCCACATAGCTAAGTGGTTTGTAAGGCTGGATTTGAAGATATTTACATGTCTGATAACTTCATGCTTTCAAAGTGATAGAAACATGTTTTATAAATGCTGACTTTTGAGTTAGTATTTTAGATCTAGTTTCTAGAGTCCCAGTGCTCCACTGAGGTGAACCACAAGCTTAAAACCAATTGGTTTGGAGATAGGGACCCCAATAGAGATTTGAATTTTTTTCTCTTTTGGCACTTATAAAATAAAAGCTTGATTAGAGCTATTGATAAGCTCCATCTAGTAATCATAAAATGCAAGCTTAAAAGCAAGTTATGAAATTTATGACTTGTTTTAATTATTATAAGTGTACCTGTGAAGGTTTTTGCAATGCTATATATTGCAGAGACTATTACTATATGGTGAAACTGAGCTGAATTCAGACCCATATAGCTATCTGGTTTGTAAGGCTGGATTTGAAGACATTTACATGTCTGATAATTTCATGCTTTTAAATTGATAGAAACATGTTTTATAAGTACTGACTTTTGAGTTAGTATTTTAGATCTAGTTTCTAGAGTTCCAACACTCCACTGAGTTGAGCCACAAGCTTGAAACCAATTAGTCTGGAGATAGGGACCCAATAGAGATTTTAAATTTTTTCTCTTTCAGGACTTATAAAATAAAATCTTGATTAGAGCTATTGGTAAGGGACCCCAATAGAGATTTTGAATTTTTTTTCTTTTAGGACTTATGAAATAAAAGCTTGATTAGAGCTCTTGGTAAGCTCCATCTAATCATATATATATATATTGTACCACTAAGCAAGGTACATGTAATAATTTCATCTAAAATTATTAAAAATAAAAAATTTCATAAATAATGTGAAGGTTTCAAAATTAATTGTATTTTAAAAAATTAAGACAAAAATAATTCATAAGCAGCTCAAAGATTTTTTTTAAAAAATGGGTTCTTTAAAGAAATAATTAAAAGTTTAATAAAGAGAAGTTTAATGTAGAAATTTGAAGAGTTTTTTTTTAGTAAACACAACAGTTTGCTAAGACATAACACCATGTCACTCATAAAAGGGGAGAAAATTTAACTGAAAAAAATTAAACTATTAAAGAAAAAAAAAAGAATTCTTGAAAACTAAAAAATCACTCTTTCTATTTATTTATTTAAAATAAAATAAATATGTGAGTATGAATAAGATTGTTTTTAAACATAAAGAAATAATAAAATGTGTGTGTGTGTTAAAAATAAAATAAAATATGAAAATTAAATATAAAAGGAAAGCTCATAATTGAAGTTAAAATTTCCCTCAAAGATTGCATACTGATTAGCTACATAAAAATGGGATTAGCAATGGCTATTAATTAAAATCCATAAACAACAGAATTAATTAAAATACATCTTAACAAGAATTTAATCAACAAAAGCAGTGGATGAATTCAAAATCTAATTAAAAAAATAACAAGATCATCAGATAAATAGGGCCAAAATTTTGTTAAGCATTTATTCACATAGCTAGAGTCAATCATCTATTAGACTTATTTTCAATGAATACAATGACATGCTGAGCAGTTGCCAGAGTATGTGGCCAGATTCCAGCCTCAGTCCAACAGAACATCAGCAGTCTGCCCAATAGAAGCAATGCCTATATAATAATTTGAAACTGACAAGAGTGTCTAACTGTCTGAAATATAAGAAATAGCCTGGAACTGCAATCATCAGAAGCCTAAAATTCAACCGGTTGGTAAAACACACATGCAGCAGCAAAGAACAAGAAGTCACAACATGTAAAATCCTATACAAAATAACATTTTCTTATTCCAATTCCTGATATTAATTAAATTAGCCATTGCAATCTTTGAGTATTTGCAGAGCCAGCATAAAATAAACTATGTCCCAGTTTAGTGTAGAACTTTCTTAAAAATACAAATTGCTTGTGATAAAATATATGTGTGTTTTAATGCTTTGTATTTATTTTAATGCTTTATGTTTATATATATTTATTGCATGTTTCATTAAGAAGTTGTGTGGTTATTATATTTATAAAATCATTGTTTATATTAATTTAAAATATATAATATTAGTTTACAAATTATATTAAACATCTTATTTAAAATAAGTTATTTGTCTGTCAATCACTGTCAGTCAATTCTTTAATGATACCACTTATACAAGTAGTTTATTGTTATATTATAGTTTGATTTAGCTAGTTGGGATTTCTTAGGTGCCAAATTAGTTGCCATCATTCAGAGTATGTTAACTACTTCTGGTAGTTAGCTGGTGCCTTAAGTTTACTTCAAAACAAATAAAGTGCTCTGAATGACAAAGGTTGAATCCAGCAGTCAAGAAGATCCATGGCCTTGAAATGTGGTTGTAGTTATGTATCTTATATAGCTTTGGCATGGTCATAGGTATCTTCTGGGTATTATGCTTCTCTGCCTAAGAGACTGGTGTGGTGCAATACATAAATTGCAGCTGGAGTAGATTGAATTTATAATATATAATAAATAATTGTATCATATTTTATATATAAAAGGAAGTCAACAATTTATCCTACAATCTGTCAACAATGTTTATCACAATCTTATTTTTTTTAAAGAGTAAAAATATATTTTGTTATTATTTTTTAAACCATCTACTATCCCACCCAGTTCATTTGGCTTTCTCAACATGGTAGCAGAACCATCATAAATGACATTCAGTTAAATATTTTTCTTGTTTGAAAATATTCAAAGAAATGCTAAATTGCATAATTGTAATTAAGAAAGTAGTATGTTAAATTAAAATATTGACCGAAACATTTTTTTCTTTTAAATGAAAAAAGAGAAAGTAAAGACAGTTAGATATTTTGGACAGAGTTAGAGCATTGAAGACAGGTAGAGAAAAAAGGACAAGGGTTTGGAGGTGGTCATGTTCTGTTTTAAGAAAATAAATAGTTAATATTTTGAATTTATTTTGAACACCTGCATTAGTCAAATAATCATTGAAAAGAACAACTTTGAAATTGGAAATTTTATTTCGAAAAAAAGAGTACAGCATAACAATGAATAAAGAAATGAAGATGAAAGAAAGCCCAATATTTTTTAAAAATTCCCAAATAGTAGAGAAAGAGAAAAAAGATATCTGAGACATGAATAATGATGAAAATGATATTGAGAAGAATGGAAGAAATACATCAGAAATTCAAGCAATGTCAGCTAGAGCTCAAAGCAGAAATGAAAAAAACAAATTAATGAGGTCAAAGTAGAAATGATTAGAGAAATGAAGGCAATGAGCAGTGAAATAATGGAGAAAGTAGAGAGAAATCATATAGCCATAAAAGCCATAAAAAAGGATTTAATGAAGAGAGTCAGGAAAGGATGATAGTAGAAGAAAGCACAAAGGAAGTGAGAGCAGAATAAATATATCAAACTCAGAAAATCAAATGAGTGTGCAGGAATCAGATCAACTAAACACCCAAAATATGATAATAAGCACAAACTCACAAATTGATGACCAAGCACCAAATATAGTGAATAATAATCCTCCAACGCAAGGCAAAGAGACTCAACAATTAGATAAACAAAAAGAAAGCAAAAACAAAACAGCAATGAATGAAACACAGTTACTCAATAATAGCAAAATAAATAATGATGCGAACATATTGCAAACATCAAGAATAATAAACAAGACTAGAACACAAATCATGAAAGAAATAACTACAGATACATCACAAAATATATCAGTAGAAGTAGAACAAAAATGAAAGCCAGGTCGACCCCCAAATAAGAATAGATGTATAAAAAAAAATAAAAACTGAAGAAGTAGACAATGATCAAACCAACCCATTTTGTCAACCAGGTGAATTTTCTGATAAAGAAATAGAGCTAGACTATGTAGATGCATCTGATATACTATCAATGAACAACAGCAATTAAAATAATACACTCCAACAAAATAATTATGATAATGAAAATAGCAGCAATTAATGTTAGAGGATTAAATGTGATCTCCAAATTGTACAAAATTAAAAACTGTATCAAAGAGACAAGGCCACACATTATAGGGCTGCTAGAAACCAAAATATATGCAGCATCAAAAGTAGATCCCAGCAGATATCTAAATGCTGAGGGGTTCTGCACATGCTCCAAGGATACCATGTCCCCCATGGGAGGTACTGGCCTAGTAATTACCAATATCTGCCCATTCATAACTTTCAAAATAATTCATATAGATTCACACTTACTAATTGTTACCTTTTATCACAAAATCATCACAATAAATAATAGTCTTCATCTACATGCCAATACAAAAAACAAAAATTGAGACAATAATATCAAACATAAATTCAAGACTAGCAACCATGGGAAACCCAACAATTCTAGTTAGTGACTGTAATGCATCCTACCAGAAATTTACAAAGAAATGGATACACACAATATCAGTTCCACTTATGAGTGGCCAAGGTTTCCTGCCAGCAGATGCAATATCATTTCACAATGGCTGGTTTGCATCTTTAATTGATCTATGTTTTTATTCACCAGTATTGCATCATTCCATCAAGATTAAACTTACCCCAACAACCTTTTCTGATCACTCTGGGCAAATGATCACAATCAGCATGAATAATATACAGACATCCACACTTCCACTCACAAGAACAATCAGAATCTTACTGCCTGCAACTACAACTGAATTTCTGTTTTCAGAATCCTATATAATGTTAAACAAAATTCAAACAATGAATCTAGACCATATACAACAGTATCAAGCTTTCATAAACATACTATCATTTAACATCAACCACCTGGTTAAAAACCAGCCATCGCCATCAAAAATCTTAGAATAAACTGAACAACTCCACAGAAGAATAACTGCAATTATGCCAACACAAAATACACAACAGTATATATATAAACTAAAATATGACTATTATAAGGCTTGTGATGCTCTCAAAGATTATTTAAAAATCAAGAAAAGTAAGATCTGAATCATGGAACAACACACTTGGACATGGAAATATATCAAATGGGCACTGGGATATGCACCTGACATAAAAGTGCCATTAGCTATTCGATGTAATAATGATAATTTTGGCAGGCATAACATGATTCTGCCAATATTTAAATACTTTAAAAACAAATTGCAAGCAAACCAACCAATTCAATATGGCAATGAAATGTTTGGCACAATCGAAGACCAACCCATATTCAAAGAAGAAATCTACATTAAAAAAATGGAAAATATGAGCAACTCATGCCACCATGGATCCCCTGGAATACCATTATTTGTGCTAAAGCACTTAGGATGGTTTACAGCAAATTACCTTACTAATTTGGCCAACTATCTGACCCAAGAGGTTATACAAATGCAGGCAGTCTATCCCATTGCAATAGTTCCATACAACAAAAAGAAGATAAGTACTTTCACCCTAGATTAATTAAGACCCATCTCAATGGGCCCTCTACCAATAAAAATTCTAGAAAAGGTAATAAAAGACATGATAGAGCCATACCTACTACCCATCATCTCCAAAACACAATTTGCAAAAAAAGCTTCATCAATGCTACAGGCAGCCTTCCTATTTAAAGCTATAATGATAACTATCTGAGAAAAAAAGAAATATAGTCCAGTGGTGGTGCAAATGGATATAGCATTGGCATTTGACTTAGTAAAAATTCCAGTCCTATTGCATATGCTCAAACATACAGACATTCCTAGGAGGCTATTATACATAACAGCAAATCTTTATTGAACCATGAAATACATATCATGGTTAATGGAAGAAACTCACCATCTTTTATCCCCACTCAATCACTATCACAAGGGTCCCCCATTAGTGCATTGCTGTTTGCCTTCTACATTAATCCTCTCATTGAGAAAATCAATCAAACATTTGAGGGGATCAACATACCCGCAACAATGCAACAACTGACATCCCTAGCTTACATGGATGATATCATGGTCTTCCTGCTTTCCAAAAAACAGATACCTAAGCTACAAAAGATAATTGATAATTATTCAATAGAATACGGGCTTAAAATTAATACAACAAAAGCATCAGCCTGGGCCATATACACAAGAAAGCAGTGTGGATCCATATACAAGGGATAGACAAACCCATTCCTGGGGTTTCCATTTTATATGAGAGCCACAGGAATGAGATGCTAAATACAGAACAAGCTGAAAGAAGAAACTGAAAACATTACAAAATCCCTAGCAAAAGCATATCTATCAATACATTCAAAAATACAATTGATTAATATATTAATCACAACTAAAATAGCATATTATATACCAATAATTTCTTTTTCCAATGCATTCAAATCCAAGATAAACTCAATGTTCAATCAACTTATTTGGTCCAGAAAAACAGTGGCCATTTCCATAAAAAAAACTTAGAAGACCAACAGATATAGGTGGACTGGGCCTACACGATATCACCATCTTTCACATGCAAAAACTTAGAAATGTAATAATCACAACAGTCAATCAATTTCCCAAACTGAAACCTCTACTACAAATAACCCCCACAGACAGACCACCACCCAAGGGTTCATGCATTGAACTAATGATATACCAATGTAAAATAGAAAAGAAAATCCCAGATCAATACATACAAAAATACAAATACTGGGAAATATACAATCTCACACACACAAACAACAATGGAAAAAATAACACAACACCAATAATAGAAATAATCAACAAGAAAATGATAAAAGAATATAAAAAATGGAAATTGGAACCAATATTTTTTGATTTTGTTCTGAAAATGAACCTGGATGCACTACCAACTCCCAATTTTCCATTTCACAGAAGGATGTACATATCTATTGATCCTTTCTGTGGATTATGTCATGAAACAGAAGAAACATGGAAGCACATAATGGACCACTGTAGAGGACTAAATCAAGTTAGAGACATAATACGTAATGTATACAGAAAAAATAATACCAGGATAGAACAATTAATGGAAGCTTACAAGGGCAAATCAATACCCACCATCAGAGCAGCAACATTTCTACTGTATACTCTGTGGTGCATCAGGTGCAAATTTCTAATTGGGAAAAATACTAGACAACACCCTTCAACATTTCAAAACAAGCTAATGCAGATACAAAATCGGGACAAATTGATCACATCCCCAGACATATATGCAGCAACTTGGTCTCTGATCAAACAAAGATCAAGGCTATAATAAAGCTTCAGATTGCAAAACTATAAACAAAGACTATGCATTTGATTGTAAATATACAAATAAACTTGTGTACTGTTTGTAAATCTATTTTATCTGTGTACCTTTTTCTGGTGATACCACATGTAACTTACTTATTGTCCAATAAAGTATATTGTTGAAATCTAATAATAATAATAATAATAATAATAATAATAATGATAATGTAGCGCCACCTGGTTACTTACATTGTTGCAGGTAAGAAAAAAGTCTCCTAGTTTTTTTCAAATTAAATAGCTATACAAGTGGATTTTTCCCTTAAATATTTAAATATGCTATACTCAATGCCTACCCGAGTGTTTTAAGAAATGTATGTGTCCTAAAATAATTAGTGAACAACGATATAAAAAATCAATAATAGTTACGAGTAGTAATTAATTCTCCGGTATGGCGTATAGACGCCAATGCAAAAAATTATAATTAATAACATTATTTAGAATCAAAAAGTAAAAAGAGTAGAAGGAAAAATAGTGAAAAACATAATAAGTTTTTAAATTTTAAAAAATAGTTTAAAAAATCAAAACAAAACCTTACCTTGTTGAAAAATTACTTGCATAAATAATAAAATGGTGACTACCCAGTCATCAGCTCAAGAAGCTGGGCCTTCACACCACACAAGAAAAACATATGCAACTATTGCAAAAACTTACCAAGATAATGTAAACCCGGGAAAAAATCCCAGATTTAGAAAGACTACATCAGACAATCTTAAAGACTTGGATCTAGTAAACCAAAATGAAATTGAGCCCCCCCACACACAATGGACAGATGATATGCTGGAACAGATTGGGGTCAGATTCAATAATACGATACCTAGAACCCTTTTTTCTACATTCAAAAGATTTTTTACTGAAAAATCAATAGTGTTGGCGGTAACAGACAATCACTGCACTCTCTACCGTTTCCCCAAGGAGCTACTTATTGAAGCACTAAACAAAAATAATTTACTGGAGACAGTACAATGCATAGGTGACCATCCAAATAGCAGATATGTAGCGGTTGAGTTTTGTGAAGCTACACAAAGGGATCAATTCAAAAATCATATTAAAACTCTAGGTAATTTTGCAATCGTACGAGTTGATGAAAACAGATACAAAAACATCACTGGAGTATTAAAAAATGCCTACTTCGGATATAGCTTTGACGATTTCCAAAGAATGATGAATCCATTCGGAAAGGTTACTCTTTTTCAGCAGATATACCTCAAAGAAACATCAGTACCCGTATTCACAAATAGTTTTGAATACAAAGTAAAGCTAAACAAAGAAATCGATCCAGAAAACATTCCAACACACATAACAGACCAAGAGGCAATGCTATACTTATATATCCGAGGACTAAAGCCACGTTGTTTCGCCTGTGGCAAAAGAGGCCACATAGCAACGCAATGCAATGAAGAAGTAAATCTAGTGGAAGAGAATAACCACCCCTCACAAAGATTAGAAGGGAAACCAAATAGAGCACACAAATCCACAGAGCAGGAAAACTTAGATTTCCCCCCACTTAAGTCAATATCAAAAATTAAAATTAATAAAAATAAAATGATAGACCATCCCCCAAGCAAGTCAATGGAAATAACAATTAACACAAACATGAATGAGGAAGAGGAAAACTTTGAACCCCAGGCAAAATCACTTAGTGATAAGTTAATAGAAAATGAAAATAATTACATGCAAAAAGAAACAAAAGAACTGCCAAACGGAGATAATAATCAAGCTGAGGACAAAACAATAAACAAAATGACAACTGAAATAATGGATACCATCACACAATCCTTTCCAGCAGTTGAAAACACACCTCCGGAAAGTAAACAAAAACAAGCAGAACAAAAAAAAATAGAGAAAATAAATGAAAGCATGCAAAATGAAGCAAAGGAAATCCCAAAAGAAAATAAATATCAAACAGAACACACAATAATAAATAAAACCGCAACAGAAATCATGGACAGCATTACAGAGTTTTTTCCAAATGTTGGCAGCACACTAACGGAAATTAAAAGAAAGCAGCCCAAAGCAAAAAAAACTAGAGAAAGCAAAAAAATTAAAACAAACGAGCAAGAACTTACACAAGTAGACTTGCCGGACCAATCATCAGATGAATCTATGGAAATAGAATCACTCTTACTGGAAGAAATGACTTTGGAAAACGAAAACAAAGAGACTGCAATAGATAAACATGCAAATAGTAAGTCTGCCAGCAGCAAAAAAAAACCGCAATGAAAAAACGTTTAGCTCGCAGGTAGGAGATAAAATTCCAGCACTCTAATCGGCAAAAAATATAAATAATATCCCCTACATACAAAAATATACAATTCAAATGAAGATAAATATTAGTGCAGTAAACATCCGAGGTTTGAATTCAATTAAAAGAATGCAGCAAATTAAATATTGGATACAGACAACACAACCATCCATTTTAGGGCTATTGGAAACAAAAATTTATAGTGGATCCCTTTGATCCAGTGCTACATATGAATAAAATAGGCTTTTGCGCATGCTCCAGAGATGCAGCAATGCCTTCAAATGGCACAGGTATTTTTATCAACCAACAATGCCCATTCACTACTTTTAAAATAATTTTTATAGATGCAAATCTCCTTATAACAACATTCAATCATAGACAACTTTCAATCAATGTTATTTTTGTATATATACCTCCGGGGCCAATTGTAATTAACAGAATAATTGCGACAATAAATTCAATTCTAGCTACCAATCCCCACCCCACTATTCTTGCTGGAGATTTTAATATGACCTATAAAAAGTTTGTCACAAAATGGTTACACCAACTTACAATACCACTAATGAGCAGGGAAGGGTTTCTTCCAATGGACTCAGTATCTTTTTATAATAACAGACACGGTACTTTGATTGATCTGCTGTTTTATTCTCCCATGTTACACCACGCAATTGAAGTAAAACTTTCTCCCACCAATTTTTCTGATCATGCAGCACAAATAATGAAACTAAATTTAGACACACACTGCAATACTTTTAACAACATACAAAAAACAATAAGAATTCTACTTCCAAATAGTACTCCCGAGGCTCTCTTCTCAGAAATGTATATAATGTTAAACAAATTAAATCAAATTGAACTGGACCCGATCTCCAAATATATAGCATATATAAATACACTCTCATTTAACATAAATCACATTACACAAAAATCCACCCCCCCCTTCAAAATTAATCACATTAGCAGAGGAAATAAATAAAAGGATAATACAGGCAAAACCAGTCAAGAATAACCAAGCAAATATAATAAAGCTAACAAAGTTATACAATCAAACCGTTGATAAACTGAAACAATATCTAGCAATAAAGAAAAAGAAAATTTGTCTCACACAACAACATACATGGACCCACAGATATATTCGTTGGGCTTTAGGTTATCCATGCACAAACAAAGTACCCATGGCGCTAGAATGGGAAAATAGAGTGACAGCTGGTTATAATATGCTAGACCCTATATATAACTACTTAAAAAAAAAACTAACTAAAAATAATTATTTCAAACCACTTGCAGATTATTTTGGCAAGCCAGAAACGGAAACACCTTTTGAAATAAAAGATTTTGCAATAGTTTTAAACTCAGTCCCAAGCACATGTCATCCAGGGCCACCAGGGATCCCACAATTTGTACTGTCACATCTCAGCCAATTCACAAATAAATATTTATGCCACTTGCAAATCAATTATCACAGAAACTATACAATATACAAGGGCTATATCCAATATCAATGGTCCCATTTATGAAAAAACAAGAACCAATTTCCACACTAGCCAATCTCCGACCAATCTCAATGGAGCCATTGGGAATAAAAATACTGGAAAAGGTCATAAAGGATAAAATTTAACAATACATAGTACCAATAATATCACAGCATCAATACGCAAAAAAGGGGTCATCCACAGGGCAGGCAGCACTAATATATAAAACGCTAATCAATTCAGTTATTAAAAAGAAAAAATATGCACCAATGGTAGTCCAGCTGGATTTTGAAAGTGCTTTTGACTCTGTCCCAATAGAAACACTATTGAGTCAGCTAAAAGAAACACAGATACCTAAAACAATATTATATACAATAGGCAATTTGCTTCTAAATAGAGAAATACACATCACACTCAATGGTAGATCCACATCATCATTCAATCCCAGCCAATCAATCCCGCAAGGTTCTCCACTAAGCACACTGCTATTTACCTTTTATTTAAATCCACTGCTAGAGCAAATAAATAAAAAAATTCAAGGAATTCAAATACCAAATACTAATACATACATTCCCTGCATAGCTTATATGGATGATGTCACAGTGTTTCTAAACTCAAAAAAGCAAATACATATACTACAGGAAATAATAGAAGAATACACAAAAAAATTTCAAATTAAAAATTAACATCAATAAATCAGTAGCATGGTCAATATACACAGGCAAAACAGACACACAAATTTATCAAGGTAAGCCCAGTAATTTCCTGGGTTTTCCTTTCCACTTGGGAATGAGCCAGATGAGAAGGAATATACAAAATAAACTCAAGTTCGAAGCAGAAAGGATCATAACATCACTCTCCAGATCATATCTCTCACTCTATGCAAAAGTGTCACTATTTAATCAACTTATAATGACCAAAATAACTTACTACCTGCCAATAATTACTTTTACAAAACAATTTACAAAGTCAATTAACTCACTCTGTAATAAACTATTATGGAACAGAAAAATAGTAGCAATTTCCTTAAAGCAACTTAACCAACCAACAAAATGGAATGGCTTTGGACTGCATGCTATACATACTTTCTACACACAAAAAACAGTAAATCTACTGATTACAATATTCAGACGTTTTCCAAACATAGAACCAAAAGAGGAAATCACACCAACGGACCGACCTTCACCCACAGACAATTATATAAATACACTATTGATAAGTATTAAAAACATTAAAGATAAAATAGCACTGAAGAATCCAATTAAATATACTTATTGGCAAATTCATGATTTTCTAACTCAAAGCCAAGAAAACAACAATAGAATAACAGTACTAGGAATAAATAATAGCCAATTACTCAAAAAGTACAAAACATGGTATTTAGAACCTAAATTGTTTGACTTCATCCTCAAATTGAATTTAAATGCACTACCTACAGTACATTTCATTCGGTTCAGAAGATTTTACCTAAATGTTGATCCAATGTGTGCTTTATGTCACCGGGAAGAAGAAACACAAGAACATTTAATATATCACTGTAAAGGCTTAGAAAAAGTCAGACAATTGATGGTGAATAATTACAGGAAAAGGGAAACCACAATAGAAAAAATGCTAAAAGCTTTCAATGAAAATAAAATACCTATAATGCATGCAGCAACTTTCAGTATATATGCCTTATGGTGTACTAGATGTGCTTTCACTTTAGGAAACAATCCAAGAAGACATCCCAACACATATCACAACAAACTAGGAAAACTTAAGGAAAGGGACAATCTTCTAGCACCACCGGACATTTATGCTGCCACTTGGTCTCTATTTAAAATAAAAGCAGCCTTATAATGGATAGACCAAATACAACCTCTGAAAAATGGAAAACTGAAATGAACTCATAATAAGAACTGAAATATCTAAAAGGTGTGAACTGCAAAAGACTCTAATGGTTAAAAAAACAAAAGTATATTTTCTGTGTTTCAAGATGTATCCTAGAATATGATGTTTTATACAATGTATTACTTGATAAGAATGTAACCTTTTTTTTGCCTAATAAAGTTTGCTTTGAAATATAATAATAATAATAATAATAATAATAATAATAATAATAATAATAATAATAATAATAATAATAATAATAATAATAATAATAATAATAATAATAATAATAATAATAATAATAATAATAATAATAATAATAATAATAATAATAATAATAATAATAATAATAATAATAATAATAATAATAATAATAATAATAATAATAATAATAATAATAATAAGAAGAAGAAGAAGAAGAAGAAGAAGAACAACAACAACAACAACAACAATAATAATAATAATAATAATGATGATGATAATAATGATAATAATAATAATAATGTTATTTTAAATAATTTTAATATTTTATAATTTGAATGATATTCACTGGAGGAAGTTCCTATAGATTAGTTTGTCAAATTAAGATTGGTTGGTGTTCTGAATTTTATAATGCAGACAACATTATGGACAGTTTTTAAATATGAAATTTAACTATCTGAAATGAATATATATAATCCAACTGTCAACTTTCTTTTCTACATTAACATCTTAGACCAGAATGAAAGTTGTGATTTATCTGTTACTTATGGAGGTTGCTTTATCTACATGTTGAAGATTCATGGTTTAAATAGCTTACAGTTGTTATCATGGGATTACTAATATATATAGTGTCATTAGCATTATGTTTGTTAACTATAAGAATTTTTATTTTTAATTATAATCATATATAACAAGAATATTATGACTTTCACTGTCTAACATAAACTTTCATGAGACGTAATTCACTCTAATCTTTTCTGAAAACTGAATGTGGAATATTTGTGCATTAGTGTCACTGAAAAAAGGTCATAAGCTGAAGATTCGTCTGAGGTATAAGTTATAGAACTACCACTTACAATTATTGATGATATCATGTGATGTTCTGTTCAGGTATGCCATCTTAATCAAAGGATAAGTGGTGTGAACAGATAATCTCAAAATGACGATAATAAAATATATAGTGCTTTCTCAAGTATCGAATTTATCTAACTATATAATCTAATTGAGTTGGGTTCAATAACCTTGTAGCATTTTAAAAAAAATTTATAGTAATAATTTAAAATTTAATTATGCTTATTGGTGAGAAAATGCAAATATTTTTTTTAAAACACCACTATTCTAATGCTGTCAAATTACCATTGCTTAATTAAGCTAACAATAGGTGGATCTGGTGTAGTGCAAATTACTTATTCTTAAAACATACAGGAAATGTGAGCAGATCATTTCATGTAATATTTTATTAATGGTGTCATCTTTCCTTATTAGCTTAATGGTAAATGCATCAAGACCTTCTGAAGAAAAATGCAGTAATCAGCATCTACAATAAAGCAAAGAGAATTTGATTATCATCACTAATAGTTTGCCATTACTTGCAATTCCACTAACATAAATTACTTTAGTTTTAACAACTGATTGTCATATTCAATTACATCTCCCCAGCCCTCATGCTTAAGTCAATCAATAGAATGTATGCAGCCTGTTGTCAAGGCAACACTATTTAATCAATAAATGGAAGTAAATGTAATTCCATCTAGAGCCTGACTAAAATGTAGTCTTGACAATAGATTTCTAGTATTCTATTGCTTTGTTTAAGCATAACAGCTGTTCATATCACAATGGACACAGCTATATCATAGTACTAATCAGTCTTTTACAGTAACTTTAAGTTATCACATAATCAACATTTCTTATGCTTACTCAAGCTGTTACAACAGGCAAAATTCTCCATGCAGTAGTGCCACTCAGTGCAAGTCAGAGCAATCAATGGATGTCAGAAGGTTTGTGCATCAAATCCCTATCTAGTATCTATTCATTCTATATCCCCAGACTAGTTTCTAACTTGTGGATTTCACCAGTGAGGAGCCTTGGATCCGAGAGCACTGTACCTGGATCTTAGGATCTAGGTGTTGAGATAAAGCCACAAGCTAGAAACTAATCTGGGGATGTTGGATAAGTATGCACTAGATAGGAATTTGATGCACAAGCCTTCTGGCCTCCATTGATTACTCTGGATTGCACTGAGTGTTGTATGGAGAGTTTTGCCTGTTTTAATTTTTAGATATATTGCTAACTATTAATAAAGAATATATACTAGATGTTTGCATGTAATTATCAAGTTAATACAAAATATTACACTGATTATGAGATGAAAAAGTTCTGAAGATATTACTTATAAATTAATATTATTTTTAAAGTAAAATTTATATAAAATTATACAAATTATTCTTATAATATGAGTGGTTATATAAGTACATGGATATATTTATAAATTCACATTGAATATATCACTGTTAATTACACTAAAAACATTTTAATGCATATAAATAATTAAATATAATATAATTATATTTATATATATAGTTTTTAAATAAAATAAAATTAGACATTATAAACAGAAATTAAATTGCATATTTGACTATCTTTTGCAATAATAGCATAGTTTTTCCATCAGCCTCAACTTCTAGACATACAATCTGAAATATCAATTCTTAGTATGCTACCTGAAATAAAAATGAAGATGATTTCAACTCATGAAATTCAAGCAGTAATACACTTTGACTTTTCTGAGTTGCTATTACTTCCTAATTTACAAGATATATAATGTGATGTGATGTAATGCACTGTGGCTTCTCCATACAATAGCGCCATCTAGCATCCATTGATTACTATGGCTTGCACTAGATGGCAAAGTTGTCACTGTTTTAATAGATGGTGAAAGCATAAGAAATTGTGACCACAAGACATGGAAGCAGAATGTACAATATATAGACCATTTGAAGTGGATTGTCTCAGTCAAAACCTTATTTAATTTAAAAAACCTGAAATAGTTTGTTAATGAAA
The DNA here is from genome assembly GCA_028023455.1 of Epiperipatus broadwayi. Taxonomy (NCBI): domain Eukaryota; kingdom Metazoa; phylum Onychophora; class Udeonychophora; order Euonychophora; family Peripatidae; genus Epiperipatus; species Epiperipatus broadwayi. Next base: position 940,148 of record JAQFVV010000254.1, read on the forward strand.
GATCCTAACACTATTTATCTATTGCAGAATCTAGGTGAATATTCAATTTAAGAAATTCCAAAAATACTTTAATATAGCTAATCTGAAGTATTATAATTTTAAATTAAATACTAAATTTTTAATACTGAATCAGTTCAATTTATTTATCAGCAAATACTGCATCAGAGTTCCTAAAGAATTAGAATTCATTTTGGTGCTAATTATCATTTATCAGAACATTTTTTTTATAAATTCAAATTTTTTATCAACGCCATATCTTTAAATGTGTATAATTTTGAATTAAATTTTAAACATTTTTTCTTTCTTATGACTTCTAAATAATTAGATTTTTTTAAAATTGAGTAATTTAAGCAATTTGTAAGCTTTTGTAATAAAGCTATTGCAGAAGGGCATCTAGTTTGTTAACATTATAATAACATTTATCACTGTTTACCAGCTTTCTGGCAATAATAAAACACCCCACAGTAAGGAAAGAGCAATTAATCTCAAATTTTGATTTTATTTAAAAAAATGTTAGAAGTGAAAGAATGAAAATAAATAACATACAAATATTAATTATGATAGATGCACTAAAAAGCAAAAATAAAGTTTTCTTCAACCACAATTTTAGTTGTCCTGTTTAACATTAAATTGTGAAGTGTTAACAAATAATTAATTCAATTGCTAGTTTTAAAAATAGTAATTAATTAACTTATGGGTGCATATTTTTATTTCAATTTAAATAAAACAATTAAAATTGTAATTGGTGAAAATAATTATTTTTTAGTTTTTAATGCAATATTTACCAAATGAAGTATTTTTATAATACTTATATATATTGTTTTTTTATTTTTAGTGCCATATTAATTTAAATTTAAGTTGCACTTTCAATCTAAATTTTGAAGAATAAAATTAGGATGTGGCTTAAATTCACAATGAATATTTTAATATCTTATTTCTACTGATCTTCCATTCCCAACGATTACATCTTTGCTTTACACTCTACACATGCGCGTAGTATTCTGATCGTAGATAGCAATATAATTATTTGGTAGTTATATATTCACATTTTTTTACAGTTCCTATTTAAGTAAATAAAATTGTTTATTATGTTTCAATACCTATTACAAAATCATTTTTATATTTTTTTTCAATTTTTCAATTTTAAAATCCTACGTTCTTAAATTCAAGGGAAGCTTAATAAATTTGAAGTAATATGGTATATAACATTTTGCCATGGAGTTGTCATAATCATTCATATTCAAATTTAAAAAATGAAAATCTAAACAGTATTGATATATTTCTTTTATTTGAAATGAAATTTATGTGCATTAAAATTGTTTACAAAATTTTTTGTATTATGAAGTCAGTGTTTTAAAAAAACAAGTCTAAGTTAAACAGTCATGAAATTACGATTTAACCTTCAGTTCTTTCTATTCTAAATAACTGTAGATGATTTTTTAGATAATGACTCTTGAAATTTAATGAAAGTATTTTTAAAACAGTAAAGTACCATCTAGTATTCATCACTGAAAAATTACTGAACGAATATCCACCAATACTATTACCTTGGACAACAAGCTGGACAACCCTGAAATATTGTAGTCATTGATTTTTAACATGTGTACAAAATTTGATTTTAAAAAATCCATTGGATATACATTTACAATTAGTTACAAGATTTGACTCAAATAAATAAACAAATTTCTAATGTAAATAAAAGCATTTAAAAGCAATGTTCTCTTCTATATTGTTAAATAGAGCATTTAAAGATGTTATGATAAATCATAAGCAAAATTCTCAGAATCAATGGCAATTACAGCTTGACCCTCCAGAACAAGATAAACATCTGGGAAGCACACGCACTACTAAATCCGGAGCCAATAACAATCCAAATACAATTGGGCCAAACTAATCACAAAATAATGAAAATCTTTAAACATCTTGCAATGGAACCAAAACTGTTGGATCACATTATAAAAATAAATCTTGGTGCAATTCCAACAAGCTAGTTCCTACATTTCAGAATATTCATGACAAAAATAGACCCAATATGCCATCTCTGCCAAAGAGGTGAAGAAACATTTGAACACATAATTTCCCTCTGCCCAGTATATCAGGACATCAGGAGAGCCATCAATGAGGAATGCAGCATTCCTCTCCTAAAGAACCTAGACCTTAAAAGTTGCTTGCACTCTGGTGACTTTCCAGTCATACACATGGCTATATTTATCTCATATGCCCTATGGATGGCCAGGTGCGATTCCAAATTCACAATACCCAGACCAGACCCATTTGAAGTATTTAACATCCAGCTAAAAATCTTGCAGGCAAAGGACTTAATACTGGCCTCAAAATTCTTATTCAACAGCACATGGGGCTATATAGAAGGTTGGCCCCATAAAAATGAGACACCCACTAACTTAGATGACAATCCTTTGATTTGTACACAAAAGAATCCCAATTGAAACTGCAGACTTCTACCTTTAGCCTTGCATGGCATAAACCAAATGTATATAAGTTACAATAAAATTTATTTTAAATTAAAGATGTTATGATAAACATTAATCAGAGAATATTCAATCAAAACTTAGCAATTAATTTACAACATATGATATACCATCATCAGATTTTCAATTGGATGGACAGTTGAAGAGTTGGAGTGTGGAGTGAATTGAAGTCTGTCCATTAAAGTATGAAGATTGGCTATCTTAATGTATATATCTGAGCACTTATTGCATATATGTGTAGAGATGATAATCTGGACCAACTGATGATTGCTGGTTTAGCATAAAATACGTCTATTGGTGATTATTTATCTTTTTGACATATATGTGTTCAAGTGTATCAGTGTTATGAGATAGAGTGGAGAGTGGTGGATCGTGTGAAAGTCTGTGCTTATATACCCTATATATAACATACGATGATTGAAATAACTTGTTAAAATTCAAAAAGATCTAATGTATATGTTTATGAGTAAATTCCTAAATTAAATCTCGACCTATCACTTTTAGTATTCAAACATCAGAATCACCTGACCAACAAATTAATATTTGTTTATTTTCTAACCATAATATATTTTTTTCTGAAAATTAGAAAACCTCTTGACATACCATTTTAACTTTATTTCTCTGAAGATTATAAAATTCTTTTCATTATTTCTTATAAACATTTTATTTGTAACAACAATTAATTACATTTATATTAGTTAATTTAGTCACAGTTAGTTAATAATAGTTTTTTTAATTGTTTGTATTATTTAGAAAGAGCTTAAAACTATAAACTTGAATTATGTTTATCAGTGCACTCTAGTGGAAATTTTAAATAATGAGATACTGACAAAAAAATTTGTTTATAGCAGTTAGTTTTATTATTAAACTACTACAAGTAATTATGTCAGCTACATCTTTTTTTTTAAAAAAAATATGCATGGACACTTTAATAAGTATATAATTTTAAACTACTAAAACATCACATGATCATCATTTCCTATGTTTACACTAAGTGTTAATACAATATCAAAATCTCCATATAGTAGCATCTATTGATTATTATAGTTTGCACTGGGTAGTACTGCTGTATAGAAAGCTTGCTATTGGTTGTACAGAATTTTACAAGAGTTTCAGAAAACATAAAATAGCACCTGATTGATCTAACATGGGGCTATCATGCACATTACCTTAGATTAAATCTGTATGAAATTTAAAATGTTTTTCAAGACATTAAAATTTTATTATTAAAACTTGCAATTTTTTAAAACCACTTATCAATAACAAACTAAACAAGAAATGATATATTGGTTGGTAAATGGATATCAAATAGCAGGAGAGTAAATGTTTTATGATTAAGCTAAGCAGTCAAATAAGCTGTAACATAATAATCATAAATCTGATTATAATATAATTAATATTCATTTCTATTTATATTTAAATGGTGAGTCTTTGGGAGATCATGTGATGCCTGAACTTTGAGTGTATCACATTGCTATTGTGTTAAGTTGAGATCCAAATTATCTTCTATAAATAACATCCTTGGTAAATTAATTGACCTAATTATGATTGTGATCTAATAAGAACAGCTTTTTTAGTGTTTGTATATTTTACTGTTTGAAAAAAAAAATTTCAATCTCTTCAATTAAATATCAGAAATATTAGTGGTACCCTCAAGTTTATTCTGATTTGACATTTTTCTCTATATTTCTCCACCAGATATCTGAAGAAATTTTGCTTCACAGAAAATTTACAAAGAAAATTTACAATAGCTGATGTATATGAGATTTTCCAATGCCTCAAGATAGTGTTTTTCTGAAGATTTATGATGGTGGTATTTTCATTGTATTTATATAGTGGATTATTTCTACTATTTAATATAAAGTAACATACAACACCAACATTCCACTCTTCTTACATATTAAAGCAAAATATATTTATTTATTCTACAGTTTCAACTGTTCCTAGCAGTCTTCATCAGATCTTATTATCTACTTTTACTCTCTTCCCTGGATGTCTTTAAAAAATTTTTAACTTTATTTAAATTTTCAAAGTATATTCAACTGTTAATATTAGCACACAGGTTAGTATATTCAAAACATTTTGAAAGGTATTACTTGTTTTTCTTTTTCAAGTGTTGCTGGCCTGGATAGTGACAGTATTAGAATGTCACTAATTGGGCCAGCACTACTTGAAGAAGGGAGGAGAATAATATCTCAAAATTTTGTGCTTCTACTAACTTGTGTGTTATTACTAACAGTTGAATGTACTTTGACATTTTAAATAAAGTTAAATTTTTCTAAAGACATTCAATACTTTATATTAAATGCTGGAAATAGTTCAATATATAAATACAACTCAAGATATAGTTTATCCATCTAAGATTCAACTGAAATCAAAATCTTTTTTTTTTGGATACTCAGCCAAAAATTTATAATAAAACAAGTATGGCTTGAAAAGGAAATTATGATATTGCAAACAATTTTTCATATCCAACAAAAAATCAGTTTGAAATGTAGATACTTCTGGATTCTTGTCAACATATTTAGGACAATTCATAGGTGTTTTGATACTCTGTTTTATAAATGAAATTTATCACCCATTGATCTATGCAAATGTAGGCAAACAAACTATGAATCAGATAGTTAATGACTGTTGGATTTATGGTTTACTATAGAAGAATTGGATTTAATAAAGCCACTGATGATTCTGTCTTCTGGTTGAAATCTCTATAGTTAAGTTGTCAAATGATGTACTAAATTTGATAATGCATCTTCACAATTAATGAGGAAGATGTTGGATATATTCTGGAACTGGATCAATATTTTTTCTTGCTATCTTATGGAGATTAGATGATTCTGTGGTTGAGTGGATGGCTGGCAAGTAAGTATTAGAGGTTCATTTCACAATAAAAAATCTTATTCTAAATATCTGAGGTAAAAAATCTACACCATAATAAGGATACAAAATTTAGCTTGTACAAATTTTTTTCAAGTTGGAATAATCTCAAAACAGTAATTAGCCAATAAAAAGGAAATTATATTTATGATCAGTAGATCAACTGTTATTGATTAACTTTGGACAGGTTCAAAATCAAAATAAATTGGGCATGTACATTAAGAGGTAAATACTTTATTGTGTCATATTCCAATAGTTTGTTTACCACTACAATAAAAAGCCATTTTGAAAAAATGATACAAAACATATAAAATAATGTATTGATGCAAAACTGTATCTACTAATTGAAAAATTAGTTGTTTGGTAGCTTCTAATGATATTTAAACCCCAGCAGTTGATAGGCTTTGCTTTGATCCAGAAATCTTCAACTTTTAAGGGATTTTCTTTATTACTGCACCAAGATGCAACTGCATGATTCCAAATACAGATTTTCAAAAATATGCTTATTTGCATTAATAATCATGTTATATCACATGTTCGCAAGAATTCTGTAAATATATGCTTGAATTATTTATTTACATTCAAATAGGATCTTTGTTAAGAAAGAATCTTATATCAGTTAATATTTAAATATGATTTGTATTTTTTTTACTTCCAGGATTAGTAAAAAAAAATTTATGATAGCTCTTTCTTTTTTAAAGTAATAGTAAACTGAAAGATTCAAGAATTAAAGACACTAGACAAAAGTTTAACCTATAAAAATGGCTTTTCAGATTATATAATTTGCTTAATGTCCAAGGATAAAATACCATTAAATGAACACTACATGAGCTCAATTTATTGACAATTTTACATAACTATGCTACTGATAATGAATGAGAATTTTCAAGGTTTCTTAGACATATTGATGTTTATACCAATCCACTTTTCAAATTGCAGTGAAAAATGGTACACAGATTAATAGAAATTTATCTAGAATATTTACAGCTAATGTAATGGAATAAAATAAAATACATAAAAATATTTTATAAAAAACAGTTTGAATTAAATTTATGAAGGATGATGCATTAAAAAACAAAAAATAGTTTCTTCAACCAAAATTTTGTTTTCAATCCATAAATAGTTATTTACTTAAATAAAAGCATTTTAATATATATATATATATATATATATATATATATATTTAAAATGGAAGATACTACATATATATATATATATATATATATATATATTGTAGTGATTGCAAAGCAAGATACATAATTGACTACAAGAGTAGTTAAGTGGTGGTTATCTTTGGATAACAATTTTAATAAAAACAGTATTAAAAAAATAAGCAAATATGTTAGAAAAAAGTCAAGATTTATTTTTGTTTACAAATTTAAATTTACTCATGTCATCTCTAAGATTAAAATTCAAGGTTCAAAAATCAATTATTCAAACTTTGAAATCAGATATGAATTTTGTAAAAAAATTAATTTTGTTTTGTTAAATTTCAAATGTATAAAATGAATTTTTATATTGGAATGAATATTTTTGTTGTAATTAATAATATTAGTTAAAAAAGAATATGATTAGAAAAATAATAGAATATAATTTATTTATTTTAATCAATGTTGATTTAAATAAAAGGTGATCTTAAATTTTTATTGAAAGCTAGCATTCTTGTTAGCATTTTCAGCCTATCCTTGTTTTATAATCATCATTAGTGGCTGATAAAAACTATAAGTTTATTTTTATTAGCAACTAAGTTATGAATAAAGATGAATATTATAAAATGGATATTACAGTTCATGGTGCCAATTAGCCTGGATTAATTATTTATCTTCAGCCTGATATGTGATCAAACTTGAACTGCCATTTCTGAGTTCTGCTACAATTATAGTATAAATTTATGTTTGCAAAATGATTGTGAATGTTAACTGAAAAATTTTTCTTACAGTATATTTATTTTGGAGAAGTGAAGAAATATGATTTAAGGAAATATGATATAAATAAATTAAAAGATGAAGTATCTATAGGAATTAAAAAGAATTGTTTCTACATTTTCAACCATGATATACAGCATCTTCAATGCTGAAAGACTCAATAATAAAAGGCAAACAAAGAAAAAAATGTTAAGTTTAATGTAAAAGGAATTTTAACCTGAAGACATTGGTAAAACTTTAAGTGTTTAAAGGGATGATCATTTGAAGAATGGTAATGTTTAAATACTTATTATTTAATAATGTAATACAATGATGTTTTAAATATTTTATATATCTTATTGTATAATAAATATTTTTTGTTAGTTACTAATCTGATCTTCTGTTTCTCTTAAGTTCTACCATTTAAATTATAAATTAAACGTAGAAAAGCTAAGAAGATAATAGTTCATATTCTACTGAATTAGTTATGGTAGCATTTTAAAAAGACTAATGGTGTTGTATATTCTTCTATGAATATCCCAACTTGGGATGGCACTCTGGTTTTTAACCTAATATAAATTTAAATCCAAAAAGAATCTAATTTCCATTCAGTCATTTAGGAGTAATTAATGATATGGAAAGGTGACATAATTTGTAATATTTTTATTATTATAGCTATGTTGACCATTAGTATGATTTATGATTAAATTAAATTATATTTTACTCCTATCTTGTTTCATTTCTGTTATTTGGATTTGAGTGTGAAATCTCAAAGATTATTTTAATTAGTAAGCACTAACTTTTCATAACTTTATGATTATTATAATTTGTGCTAAATTAACTTTGATGATAGTGTAATTTCTAAATAAATTTTATATTATTATAAAAACAATTATTCATTGTTAATTTAATTTTTTAATTCATCTTAGAGACATACAAATAAGATTTTCTTACAGATCTAAGCCGAGATCCCATATATTTTAGTCTGACATTGAAGTGCTCATCAACATTAGCCACAAATATACAGTAAGAAGCAGTGAACTAATTGTCATGCACAGGATTTCTACTACAGTGTACAAATGTCAAAATAAATACACATAATCATCACAAATATTATTACTCAACATAAAGAAGGAATGCACATCTGCAAGTTTGTATGTAATAATAACACTACAAATGCACAGGACTAAACAATGTACATGTAATAAAACTTCAAAGTTGAATATTGTAACATCTACACACTTATTAATAATAATAATTTTAAAACAGACAAAACTCTCCATATAGTAGTGTCACTCAATGCAAGCCAGAATAATCAATGGATGCCAGAAGGCTTGTGCATAAAACCCTATTTAGTGCCTACTCATCCAACATCCCTGGGAATGTTGAATGAGTAGGCACTAGATAGGGATTTGATGTACAATTTCTTCTGGCAAAGTCTAAAGATATTGGATGAGTATGCACTAGATAGGGATTTTATGCACAAGCCTTCTGGCATCCATTGATTACTCTGGCTTGCACTGAGTGGCACTACTGTATGGAGATTTTTGCCTGCTTTAATAACAGTTATGAACAAGCATAAGAAATGGTGATCATGTAATATTAATTTTCATGCACATCTCAAACTCCACATCTTTATAAATAAACAACATATAAATCTATAAATTTAAATTGATTAAGTAATATTATTACTTGTAAGAACGTTATAATAAGTTATTACAAATATTTAACATTCATTCATTTAACACATAAAAAATCTAAATAATCATCCAAATTAATACATTCTCATTGTCCAACAATATCAAATAATTTATTCAATATTGCTTTAAATTCATCTATAAAAATAAAATCTATAACAGTTTTTACAAAATTGATTGCATATATTTCTTTAAGGCTCTAATAAATTATTGTTTTGGATAGTAAAGAATTTACTCTTACAATTATTAATAATAAATAAACTGACATGAAAGTTTTGTTATTATCTAAACAGTAGGTAAACTTAATACATTTAAATCACATATATATACTACTTATAAAGCACTTTAAAATAGATCAGTAATAATAAATAACTTAAATGTGATATTTTGGCATCCAAACATTATTAAGTTTAGGACAGTTTATATTATTGTTTATACAGATTACTGTATCAGAATTTACACACAGTAGACTTTTATAAAAAGTTTAATTTTAATTCAAACAATATTTTAGTTATTAATAGAAATATTCCTGTATTATTTACCTTAAAGCTCTAATATTTCCTGTTTGTTGACTGTGAATGCTTTTAATCCTCATTGAAATATGTGAATGATATTTAAAACATTTACTGCTAATCAATATGCATATATTTTCATTAGCATATCTATTAAATTGATGTAGAGGATAAGAATTCCTGGTATTTTATTCTAATTCATGTTGGAAACATTCAAATATATTTTATTTACAGATCTAAGCAGGGTTCCCGTATATTTTAGTCTGCCATTAAAATAAGACAATTTAGAATATTTTATTTGTAGCCATTTTACTTACCAAATTGCAGATGGACATTATATTTTAATTTTCAAACACACACACACACTATTCAATTCTCAAGCATGGTTTTCTAAGTTATTTATTTTTGAAACTAATAAGTGTGCATATCAAATTACCAAACTTTTTGTTGTGTTTAGATTGGATTATATGTGTGATTTAACAATTACAGACTCAAATAAGTACAAATGCATGTAAATACATTTTAAATATTACATTTATTACTGTATATAAAAACAAATATATTTTGCAATGGCTAAGTGAGATATGACACTTTTATTCATTGCTTTATAAAATTAAAATATTAATTGACATTATTATTATCATTATCAATAATATAAATTACTCTAAATTTTAGCTAACTTTTCTTATTTGTAAAATTCTCTCTAAATTTAATTTCCTTCCTATGTTCAGCGTAACCAACAACAAAATTCCTCTTCTAAATTCACTGATTAATTTATTTTTATACTCACCAACATAATGTTCTATATCATTTTCACTAACACTTTTGTCTATAATGTATCCTAATTCACCATCATCCCTAATGTCTATATCATATTTGATCTTTTGCTTATCAAACTATTTTTCATTTATACCTAAGTCCAAGTAATCATCTATCACAAAGATTTTTATTCTATTTTTCTCTGTAATCTCAATATCAATATTTATCATTATCCATGAATTGTCCCTTCATTCTATTTTCATGACTATCACCAACATCATTATCTACTTTATTTTCATATTGGCAAATTTTATTTTCTTCCTTATACTCTATACCAAAATTTTCTTCAACGATAATTGCTAACAATTTATAAATATTCTTATATAATGTACTTTGGCTATTATTTGCAGTATTATTGATATCATCTACCTCAACATTTATTTTTACATCAAGCTTATTTTATATCATTCTGAATCTTGTCTAAATTTTTACTTACTATAACTTCTTCCAATGTTTTCCTTTAACTTCTTGATCTTTATCCTTACTATTCACTTCACATTTGTTTTCATCTAAAAGATGAAGCATAATTTCAAATTTTGTCTGCTATACTAGTATTTATTTTCCTGATTATGTTTGTCTCTTTTATAAGCTCTTTTCTAAATAATTTTTAACTTTTAAAATATTCTTATATCGTCTTTCCCCTTGAATCAATTTTCCATTTTTTATTTCTTTTCTTTTAACTTTCTATCATTTTCTCATTTATTTACTTAAATTTTTGACTCATGTCTATACTATTTTTTAAATTTTTGATTCTAACTTTTGCAATAAAAGTTGCATCATCCCTTCCATAGATAAGGTAAATTTTGTTTCTTTCATTACCATACATGGTTTTCTTAAATATCATTTCGGCACTTTCTTCCTCAAGTAAATAATTTTCTTCCCTAGATTTATACTTTTTTGTTCCACATGATCAAAGGTTTGGACACTTAACAGAAGAGCAATGCAGAGATGTTAGCCCACTCAATTGCAAGTTAAAAGTAACAAGAAGAAATCAAAAATAAAATTTGTTGGTGAGAAAACAAACAAGTATCACTGACCTCATTGAAAGAATTAAGAGGCTAAAGTAGAATTGGATGGGACATAACAATACAAGAGATGATAATAGATGATCAGATGGAATTTTAAACTGTATTCCAAGAGTTTTAAAAGTCCTAAAATGAGACCATATGTGATATGGATGGATGAAATAAGAAAGTGTGCTGGAATGATGTGGAAAAGTGAGGCTAGAAATCAGAGAAGATGGATTGAACTTGAAGAGACCTTCATCCAAGTGGATTGATAAGGGTTGAAAATTATGATGATGATATATATTTATTTTATCATCAGATTTTGATATTTGTTATTGTCTATTCCTGTTTTATTTTTAAAAAAAAACAAAAAAACAACAACCCATTATTATTTTTACAGTTAGATTTGACTTGTGTTGCAGTGATGACCAGTTCCCTTTCCATATTTCTTCCAAGAACCATTTCCAAATCAGTGTATGTGTCATATGGCTACACAGCTTAATATCATTGACCACATACATTTTAAAATATCTTGCATGTCTTGATCACAGACTATAGCATAAAATGTGTTAAGCCAATTACTTGGACACATTCTTGTGGGTCATGGCTTCAATAACATACAAAGTTTGAATCACTTTAAGCATTTCATACAAATTTTGCCAATTTACATCAAAATGTAATATTAGTGTGTTGCTCCATATGGGATAAGGCATGAAATACACTTTCACATTTCATGTCATGACTCATGCTCCAGACGTATTACTTTACATTTTTTGAGGTGAAAAGCTAAATTGCACCATTGCGTAACACATGCATTGATTCAGAGATAACAGTAAAGGTATTTTGGAAAGATCCACATGAAATGTATGTGGATTAATAATTATTTTATTTTTGAAGTAATATTAATTAATATATGTTTTTATAAATAAAAAATAGTGTTCATTTAATAAAAAAATGAATAAAATTTTATTGTAGAATTTTATTTATCAAGTTACAAAAGCAGTTGATTAATTCCATTTGTAGATTCTGAATGATTAGTTATAGAATTTACTCAACAGCTGCTGATTGTTCAAATGTTAAAAGAAAATGAAGCTGACAGGAAAAATAATAAAGTTATATAATTTAATTCAATGCAAACTAAAACGCACTCAAAACTCAAGTTTGTTTGGATTTATATAACTATACATATATTTTGTTATTTTTTTAAAGCAAAACCTTAAATATAAATTATTTTAAGCTTATTCTCAGTAATGGACTTGTCTAAATTATAGAGCTGTTGAGATCAAATTCAGAATACAACACAGACTGACTAGTGGAACAACTATATTATAAACAAACAGCCAATGGCACAAATAGACCAATCATACAACTGGATCAGTAAATCCAATTATTCCCAATAAGTTAGTACAATTGGATATAAAACTGAGGTCCATTTAATAATCTGACAGATGATGGCATTGTTTCATTTTCAGAATTGTAATTTGTGGTCTGGATTGGTTTTGACAATGATATATATTATCCATTATTTTCTGAAATACAGTCACGAATGCTTAAACTCAAGGCGAGGAGTTGCCAGTGGCAAATAATATCAAACTTTTTACAAGTCATACCAACATGGCTAGACATGTTAGGTTTTATTTTAAAAAATCATAGTAAACTTATACATTCTGGTTCTTAATGCTAATAATTATACATCCATAATTCCAGCCTCTATAATCAGACAGTAACTTCCTTTAATTGATGGATGCGATACGTGTTTTTATATTATTTTAATTGTATCTTATTTATTAACTTGAAAACATTATTTCCTGGCACTTACACACACACACATGTATAATTCTAAGGCAGTATGCAATTTTCTTAAACTAAATGGAGTGGAGGATAAATGGACTGAAATATTCTGAGTTCAAATCCCTCTAATTATATATATATATATATATATATATAATATAGGGAATTTGAACATAGATTTTCAAGCTCCCTTCAGCATCTACTCTATCTCATACAACCTATACACAAGACCACATACATGTGAAAAAGATTTTTAATAGTATGGATGGGTGAAGAGTTGGAGGGTGGAATAGAATAAAATCTGTCCATTAAAGTTTGAAGATTTGCTGTCTTAATATAAACCAACCACTGATTATTTATGTGTGTTTGGGAGATGAAGATCTGAACCAACTGACAAATGCTGTTTCAGCATGAAATACATATATTAAAAATCATTTATCTTTTTTATATGGATGTAGTCATGTGTATTGGTATATGAGATAGAGTGGATAACTGAAGAGAGCTTAGAAGTCTGTGTTGAAATCCCCTATATTACATATAAACTCCCAAGTTAATAATATTTGTATTTTAATGTATATATAAAATAAATAAAATATCCATTAATTAAAAACAATATTGTAATTATAATTGAAATAATATTTTTAACGGTTTATAAACAATTACAAACAATCTTAAAATCTGCAGAAGTACTTTCAGTTACTTTCTAACCTGCCTCAACTGCCATTAAATTCAAAAACCAAAAGCGGAAGCAAACGTCATCAATTCAAATTCCACGAATCTCATATTTTAATGTTAGAAGCTTGTCGATTTATTAAATGCGTTTTATTCCTGTTTATAAAAATTGCCTCTTTAATTTTTCTTTTACTATGGTTTCTCTCTTCATGAAGAATTTTCACATTTTCAAATTTAAATTTATATTTACATGTTTTTTCATGATCAAAGAAAACTGAAGAAGATATTAAATCACCATTATTTTTATTTTTTACACGCTTATATAATAATTCATGTTCCTTCAATCTTTTCTCAATACTGCACCTAGATTCACCTATATATGATAGCATACAATCACAAAAAATTTGATATATGACATTACCTTTTTGCTTGACAGGTATGACATCCTTAGAATTATTGACTAATTTATTAATATTGTTTGGAATGTCTATGTTCCAAACAATATTAATAAATTAGTCAATAATTCTAAGGATGTCATACCTGTCAAGCAAAAAAGTAATGTCATATATCAAATTTTTTGTGATTGTATGCTATCATATATAGGTGAATCTAGGTGCAGTATTGAGAAAAGATTGAAGGAACATGAATTATTATATAAGCGTGTAAAAAATAAAAATAATGGTGATTTAATATCTTCTTCAGTTTTCTTTGATCATGAAAAAACATGTAAATATAAATTTAAATTTAATTTTGAAAATGTGAAAATTCTTCATGAAGAGAGAAACCATAGTAAAAGAAAAATTAAAGAGGCAATTTTTATAAACAGGAATAAAACGCATTTAATAAATCGACAAGCTTCTAACATTAAAATACGAGATTCGTGGAATTTGAATTGATGACGTTTGCTTCCGCTTTTGGTTTTTGAATTTAATGGCAGTTGAGGCAGGTTAGAAAGTAACTGAAAGTACTTCTGCGGATTTTAAGATTGTTTGTAATTGTTTATAAACCGTTAAAAATATTATTTCAATTATAATTATATATATATATATATATATATATATATATATATATATATATATATAATTATATATATATATATATATATTATATCAATTATATATATATATATGATCATGCTCCTACAGCAATAAATGTTTAGAAGAAAAATATGGGCAGAAGAAGATGAATCATCCATAATTTTAGCTTTGATATTATTTTAGTAAATATTTATTGACATTTCTGAAAAATTAAGTATTCAATTTATGTATTAGCCACATTTAAAATATTGTCTACATCACTCTGAGATCATAGTTAAGTAATACAAACAAAGAGATCCTCTTAGACCTTATAATATCAATATAAAGTTTGTCTTATAAAGATATTTAAATATATATATATTCACTCAATGTATATTATAAATTATGTTTGGGGGAATAACAAGATAACACCTGCCCTCATCGAGTAAAATAGTAATCACAAGATTGTTGCAAAGACAATAAATATATTACATGGTTGATAATTGGTTTAGCTTACACAACTATATGGTATAATTATTATATTTGCAACAATGATGTGAATACTATTTTACCCCTTTGATTGCAAGTATTATCAAAACATTGATTTTTTTATATTTATATTTTTATTAATTATGGTTGCTCCCAATAAAAATTTATAAGACAACTTTTGCCATACATATACCCAACACTTAATTTTAAATAATGTAATAAATATGGATTATTAAAATAACATCATGGTAGAGTAGTTAGAGGATTCATCTACTGTGCTTGTGATTTGAACTTTAATCTGGAAAACTTGAACATTTTAAGGGAAAATTTTGGGGTAAATTTAGAAATCAATTAATGGTTGGTAATGGGTACATTCTTAGCTATTACTAATTCAATAGTATGTAAATAACTTTTACTACTACTTGAATATCTAACATTTATCTACACAATAAAATAATAGTTAAATCTTAAAAGATCCTTACCAAACCTGTAATGAATTAATCTGATGTATAATATTTTTATTATTCTTCACACACTTCTATGGATAAAGTTTTTTTTTTTTTTCATTTAGGAAGAGTTTTATTTTAATAATCAATTACTGACACAAAAAGGTTATTGCTTTATGATGAAACTGTGTAAACTAATGATAAAGTGTGGGTTCAAGAGCTAAAGATTTTTGGACCAAAGCTGTGATGCAATGCACTGTGGCTTATCCTTTATCGGAGTCAGGAATCTCTCAACCATTATGCCCAGAGAAACCTGTTAGCCACTTTACTTTCCTTTTCCATTCCCACTCTATGATTTTTACATATTCTTTTCTACCCTGCTCCATCCCATTTCCATAACATAATCTTTGTTAACTCCATGGCTTTATAACTAAATCCCCCTTATTTTTTTCCAAACCCAGCATAAAAATCAAGAACCCACTTTATGTACAATCAATTTATTCTTCCACCTTATTATTGAACCCTTTCTGCCTGCAGGAATTTACATTCAATTAACAAATGCCTAATATTTTCTATGCCTTCCTTACACAACTTGTAGAGTAAATCATGCACATTTTTCCATTTATGTGTATATTTGCTTGTTGCTAAAATCCTGTTTGAGCCTTAAATCATAAACTACTTTCCTTGCTATTATCATAAATTAACTCACACTCAGTATTCTGTTTACTTCATATATATTTAAACTCTTTTTACTCTCCATACTAGTTCTCCATCTCTCTAACTCCCTATTTTTTATTATTGCATATATTTTTCTATCTCATTCTTTGCCACTATAACATTCACCAATTCTCCTAACATAATCACCCCACCTTTTTTATAAGTATACTGACATGCCACTTGTATATTGTGACCTCTGAACTTAATCATTCCACTTGTTTATGATGCAGTTTTAAGTCTATGGTTCTATTAAAAAATATGCTTGCTTTGACTGCAGAATAAATAATTAGCAATAATATAAAAAGTTAAAGATATTGTTTTGTAAAAATATTATATTTAGATTTGAAATCTAAAGTCAAGTTCATTGATACCAAACAAAATTATTTGATAATTAATTATGAAATGTTAGACTTAGAATCCAGTCTTTTAATGAGATTGATTCAGTACTGATAGAGTCAGGTATCTATATTCCATTTCACTCTACTTGATTCTTTAAAACAATATGGTGAACATACTGAAATAACTAATCAATAAATTTAAGATACAATATAATTTACTTGGATAAAATTTATGTACTGGTCAAGCGTTGTTAGCCGAGAGGTCATCGTAGCAGCCTTGCAAGCAAGTAGTTGGCTGCAGACAGTTGTGGATTCACCTCCCGGATGATGCTATGACATATGAAAAAAAAAATTTACATACTTAAATATTTAAAAAAATACAGCAGAAAATAAAATATAAAATTGAAACATTTACATACATGTTACAATGGTGGCATAGAGATTAGCATAGCTGCCTTCCAAGCAGCTGGCCTAGGTTTGCTTCCTAGTCAACACATTTGACACATAAAAAAAAATATTTTTTTACTATTTAGAAATTATAAACTTAGTGAGAAGATGTGTTATCATATGTCCCTTCATATGTATAATATTTAAATACAAGTATATTGTCAAACTGAGCTTAATGTAATTAGAAGGATTTGAACTCAGACTTTCAAGCTCTCTGCTATCCACCCCATCTTATACAACTGATACATATGACCACATAATGTGAAAAAGATGAGTTCTCCAATATATGTATTTTGTGCTGAATCAGTGCTCATCAGTTGGTCCAGATCGTCATCTACCACACATAGTTAATCTAAAAATAAACTTTGTTGTCATTTATATTCTTAGAATGTTGTGATATTTTTGATAGAGAAATGTAAAAATAAAATTTGTGTTGTTCATTGGTAGTGTTTTATAAAAATAAATGTCAAAATGAATATTGCATTCTTTATTTAAACCTGGTAATCTCAGAACACTGACCATGTTGATCCTAAAAAAGTTGTCGACTTGTTGACTTGTATGCCATTGTTTAAAAAAAATATCTTTTCAATGATTTTAATGGGAAAGTAATTTCCAGTGAAGAAATTGCATTGGAATTTTTAGATAACAACAATCTTCTTAATGATGTTGAATGCAGTTCTTGTTTTAGCTAAAAAAAAACACCAATGAACCATAATTCTTCCTAACCTTTCTTCGTGCACTCAGTTTATCAACTGATGGGAATCAAAGTAAATCACTTTCACTTTAACCTTTTTACTTGTTACAAAGTTATTCATTTTTATTTTGTTTATTTTATTGCAGTTTGTATTGAATAAAGAAACAAAAGACAGAATTTTTAGGTGAAAAATATGAAATTTGTAGATAACTTTTATTTTGGCCATTTAATATATATTGTTTTTAAAAAAGCCGTCGAAGACATTTACAATTGACTGTACTTTTTTTTGTCTCACTTTTTCAAAACCAAATAAAAAATTGAAAAAATAAATATTAAAAGTTTGCTACAAACCTGTCAATCACAGTTAATAAAAAGTTTGAAATTACACATTTAATTTATAAATTCAGTATTACATGTATTATTATGAGAAACTATCTTTGCATATAAAAAGAATCTTAATCTTATTCATGAGTTATTTCAGTATTATTTCATGACATTGTCACTGAATTTTTAAAAAATCAATAAACATAAAACTGAATGTAGGTATTCAGCTCTATTGGTATTGACTGATTCTTTGTAAAGTTATATTGCAAAAATCATTGACATTTGAATGTAAACTGAGTTAAAACTAAAATTGATGGTAGTTAAAATGATCAGTTAGTTCACTGATTATGACCAGCAAAAAAAAAGAAATTAATGTTGATTTTGAAATGTAAATATGGACATTATAATTTCAATTATAATATTCTCTCTTCCATTTTTTTCTTATTTTTGATCATAAATATTAACAAAATAATTAAATATTTATATGATGTGTTTTAATACAAATAAAATGTCCATTAATTAAAAAACCTAATAGTAATAACAATAAAATTAATAAATACAATGGTAATTACCTAAGTTAGTTCCTTAACCCTGCTCAACTGCCATTAAATTCAAACCATACTAAAAGAAAAATTAAGAAAGCAATTTTAATAAATAGAAATAAAATTAATATAATTAATTGATAAGCTGCTAACATTAAAATTCAGGATTCATGGGATTTGAGTTGATGACATTTGCTTCCATTTTGCTTTTTGAATTTAATGGCAGTTGAGGAGGGTTAAGGAATTAACCGAAAGTACTTCTGCAGGTTGAAATACTGTGTACAATAGTTAATTACCATTATACTTAGTAATTTTATGATGTATTTTAAGATTTTTTTTTTTTTGTTTAAGTTTTTCTAAACTTTTAGTTGTATTTAATTTGGTCATCAGTAATAGTTAGCATGTAAATAATTTAAAATCATGTATTCCTGCATTATTTCAAATCTTTGAGTATTATATTTTCTTTGTGTTATGGTACCAATATCAAAAAAGACAACCCAACATGATCAAAATATTAAATTTGCTTAAAACAATTGAATTTAAAGTTTCTGGTGATGTCATGTGAAATTTTAACATCAGAACATGCAGGTTGAACTTCAATCTAGGACTCTCTAGCTTTATTTAATTTACTCTGATGAAATCTTGTAATTCAGTTTTTATTCATTTCCCAAAATGTGATTTAATTAATACTTTGTATAACTATGTTTTCCAATGATAATATTTTTTTAAGTCTTCAAACAATTAAAAAAAAAAATAGTGAAAAATTTAAATTGTTAATTTTGTATAAAATTCAGTACTCTTTACAGTCTGTAATGACATAGTTCAACAGGTGAAGGGATTTACATATTTGAGTGGTTGGTTGAGTGAGGATGGAAGAAGTGAAGCTGAAGTTAAAAGAAGACTACAAAAGAGACATTTGTGAAAAGAAAGAAGATATTTTGTGGACTTTTAGAAAGAAAATTAAGAAAGAGATTAATTAAATGTTACGTGTGGAGTGTATTAATGTATGGTTGTGAGACATGTACATTGAGTAATAGAATTAAGCCATGATTGGAAGCCTTTGAGATGTAGACATCGAGAAGAATGGAAAAAATCAGTTGGATGAGTAAAATAACAAATGAAGAAGTTTTGAAAAGAGTAAATGAGAAAAGAAGATTGATTGAGAATATCAGAGAGAGAAAGAGAAACTGGATTGGATATATATTGAGAAAAGATTATAGTGTAATGAAAAAATTTTTGGAGAAAATGCTGAGTGGAAATAAAAAGAAAGGACGGAAGAGAGTGGCATTATTTGATGATATAAGAGATGGGAAGACTTATGTGGAATTGAAGAAATGGGCAAGGAAGAGAATGGAATGGAGGAATGGATGAATTGATGTTGTGACCACCCTCTGGACCTGTCTATTGGATAGAATATTTTTGATGTGATGTACTGTGGCTTCTCCTTAAACGGATTCAGGAATCTCTCAGCAATTATATCCAGAGAAACCTGTTAGCCACTTTATTTTCCATTCCCCACTCTTTACAGTACTGCCATCTAGTGGTGTTAAAGTGTATCGAAACTTAATTTCTGAAATTATATAAAAGTATTTTAGAAACCAAAACAAAATTTTTTTTAAAGGGAAATGACTTTATTCGCATAAATAAAAGCCAAAAAAGAACACCTAAATAGTAAAAAATATTTCTTTCTAAGCTTTCATATTAATTTTGATATTGAGTTACTAAAGTAAATTCACATTATGCTCATGTTTAGACTATATCCGAACATAAGCCAATATAACGCTTTTATTTTTGATCATGTAATATCTATTGTGAAATCTGAAAAAAATGTTTTTTTTTACTTTTTAATGCTTTTTTTATTTTAGTGTATTCATATGAATAAAAATGTTTCTTTAATTTTTTTATGAACTTTACAAATTCTTTACAGAATCATTTTTTAATATTTGAAATACATGCATACTTCATATATCTGGAGTTTAATTACAATTATAGGGAATTTGAACACAGACTTTCAAGCTCCCTTCACGTATTCACTCTCATACACACGACGAAATACGTATATTAGTGATCATTTATCTTTTTCACATGTGTGTGTGTGGTCATGCCTATCGTCAGTATGAGTGGATACCAGAAGGGAGTTTGAAAGTCTGTTTTCAAATCCTCTATAATTAAATTATCTTTTGTTTATTACACTTGGATAGTGTTAACCATATTCTCTCATCTATCTTTTCTATTCACTTTCAAATCTACATATTAAAAATCTCCAATATCCCCTATGTTTTTACTTAATCATGTTTATCCTTTAATGTAGTAATATTTCAAACAAAGCTTTTAAAAAGGTTTTCAATATTATAGCATTTTAGAATAAGGTCAAGGGCTTTTTTTTATATGTCAAAGCGCTGACCGGGAAGCGAACCCGGGCTGGCTAGATTGCAAGGCGGCTACATTGACCGCTATGCCACCAACGCGGGCCAGCTAGATTGGAAGGCAGCTACGCTGGCCACTAGGCCACCAACGCTTAACCAAGGTCAACAGCTTTTATTGTAATTAGCTTACTTTTTTTTTGTTTTTGGATCCAAATTTCATTTGTAATTCTAATGTTAGATCTATTTGTTATTGCAATATTACAAAACAATTTCTATTCTTTTAGAAGAATTTTGTATCAAAAACTTAATTCTATCTTGAAAAAACATTTTTATAAGATCTGAGCATTTTGCTGAATTCTTTTCAGTAACAATTTCCTTTTCATAATAGCATTTTCTCTTTTAAACAAGGTTTTATTAAGAAAAAAATAATTGTTTCCAGTAATTTAATAATGAATAAACATAGGGTTAAAGTTATAAACATCACTGCATTTTTGGGTTTAAAACATCAAAAAGAAAACAATAGCAGGAATTTAACTATATATATTTAAATATTTTTTTAAATATTCATTCACTCGTACATTCTTGAAACATATGAATAAAGAAACTTGACAATACTAAATTAGCATTCATCAGTTGATCCAGATCACAATTTCTTTCACATCTCTTTGTTCAATATTTATAGGTAGCAAATTACTACAGTTTGATATATAAGTGTCAAACTTTCTGCCTTCTTAATTTCGTCAGCAGGTAATTCATATAAACGCATTACTGATTATTATTAATAATTTATTAATCTAGAGATTATCACTAACCAATGTATTCGCTCTAAATACCAATTGAGGCATAATGTGTCTGTACGTTTGTCAAATATAATTATAATTTTCCCCCACATTTGTTCAGACAGATCATAAATAAAGCGTTAGATGTATAACTTTAGTGACTATTTAGGCACAAATGTGATAGAAATCTGTTACCATGACTTGATATCTTTCAAAAGTAACCTTTATTAGTAAAAGGATTACAAAAATTTTGGGTACACTTACCCATTGAGAATTACAAAGTGTTGAATGTGACAAACAAGGTAAAACAATTATTGATTATATAAAGTAAATATGCTTGATAATAATTATATACATTAAAGAGTTGCTATAATGTTGATATTAATGTGTATCTGAACATGAGTATCTATACATGGATCTACATGGCCCAGTTACTGAGAAGCCATCCATCATCCAATGATCCCACCCCTGGGGCCCCGAAGCAAAGACCCAAATGCTTCAGCTGAATAGGTGGACAAGCCCAGCATTGCGCCAACCACCACAACAGGCAGCAAGGTCCAAGGCCCAAGTCCATTGAATAATAAATTCTCGACCTGCAGCCAAGCCATGTCAAGACCATTCCAGATGCCTCTGTCTCCCAATCAACAATTCAAATGTGCAGGGACTGCATTTGGTCTACCTGCCCAGAATTGGAAAGCCAACTAAGAAAAACTAACGCATAGTGAGCACAGATCTGCACTGCCTAAAACCAACCTATCAAGAGGGCACAGCAGCCAACCAGAGCAGGAATGGTGCTGAGACTTTGACCAGGTACCCTCCCAGCAGGTTTTCCAGGTAGCGGCAATAATTGTCAACAGCCTGCACCAAAGAACCAGCCTCCTAACGACCGCCACCACCTCCGAGGAAGAAAAGAGGAGTGCAGACCCATACCATGACTTGATATGTTTGTATATAACTTATAAAATGTAAAAAATCTTCTCTGTTAGGAAAATGTAGAATATAACCATCTCAATACAATAAGTTGTAGTGAATACTTTAGTTTCCAAAAGTAAGCGACCCACTTACAGAGACAATATTTAAGCATTTCATCTATTTTTGAAATACTATTTTTTGTATATTAACTGATGTTATACAAAATATTTAAAAGTGTTCAAATGTTTTTATTTAATTTAAGATTTCTATATGTCTGGTTCAAATTGTGTAATAAAGTTGTCATCAAACTTAATATTCTATTATTATTTAAATTAATTAATTTGTGGATGCTCTGCACAATTTCAACCAAAATTGTGGTCCAAGAAAAAAAAATATTTTTTTTTTTTTTTGCTTTTTAATGCATTAGTTCTCAAATTAAATAAAAGAATTTTTTTAAAATATATACTATATTTAATTCTAATTGCTAATACTACATTGGGTGTTACTCCATAATAGATGTGACCTCACAGTTAATTTACAAATTGTAAAGTAAAAAATATAATAACTCCAAATAAAATTATATATTCTATTAATTTTAATAATGTTCTAAACAAATAGGCTATTAAGCAGCACTTCATACATAGAATAATATTAACAAAGTCATCATCTTTGATGCACATACCATAAGCTTTCCAGAAACATTTCAATAAACTTGAAAACATCTCCCAAATTAATCTAATGACTAGTTTAATAGGTTAATACTATAGAATGTTATTATTAAAATGACTTTGGAAGATCTGACTTGTAAAAACATCCACACTGATGCTAACTGAAGATGTATACAAAAAAATTATAAAAGATATCAACAGTCCATACAATTTTATGTAACTTGTTTGTAATTTGATCAAATCATCACATGATGACCATTTTATATGCATATACATGCTGTTAATATGAGTACCAAACTTTATACACATTGTGCATCCATTGATTATAAAGGTTTGCACTTGGTACTACTACTATGTGGAGTTTGGTACTCTTATTGTTTATAATTGCTTGATAATGAATAAAAAAGATGGTTCCATCTTTTTCTGACTTGTCTATTACATATAAAGACAATGTATATGTAAGTAATCATAAGCAGATATAAATTTTAAATTAATTGAGATGTTATTAACAGTTAATTTAAAACAGACTAAGTTTAGACTATAAAGGCAATGTAACTGTCATGAAAATATACATACCTATTTGATAATTCTACATATTTAAAAAAAAATATATATTTTAACACCAACTAGAAACTATACAAAGATGTGGGAGCATCTGAAATTGCATTATAAGTTTTATATAGTTCTCCAATTAGTGTTTGCTTGGATATTTTTTTTATAAATGTTGAATTGCTGGCAAAGTAAACAAACACTTATTTTAACTGTCTTGGTAAATATGCACATATCCAAGAACTCACCCTTTGTAGAAAATTTCCAAGCAAATACTAACTGGTAAATTATATAAAAATTAAAATAATATTTAAAAAAAATTTTTTTTTAAATAATGCTTTTATGAAATGGATTATTACTTTATTTTTTACTTTTTAGTCGGCTATTTACACAAAAGCATTATTTTAAAAAAAAATTGTTTAAATATCATTTTATTTTCTAGTTAAAAATAAAACATATAATTTCAAATTAAATAAAACAATTTTCTTCACTAGTCTTTTTTTTTGTTCTTTCCACAAAAGAGTACCTGGTATTGTCAGTTGTATTTATTTTGAATTTGGAAATGAATAAAAAATCCATATATTTCTCTAACTTTTTCTTTACACATTTATTTTTTTTTACAAAATATTTATGAAATATTAATTATTTCAGAAGAATAATCCAGATTGTAGAAAAAAATATTTACTTTTAATTAATTGAATTAATATTAATTAAATTTTACTCTACAAAAAAATATTACCATTGGTTCAGTTGTTAAGGCACCTTTCCTGAAAAAATTAAGGTTGTGAGTTCAAGTTCTGAAGGACCAGATTTTTTTAATTGTTAAAAATTCAAAAATGCAGTTATTTTGACAAAAACACAGACAGGACAAGTTACTATATAATCATTTAATTAAAAAACATCTAGATATGCTCATAAATTGTCTGGTTCTTTGTATAGTTCTCTAATTAATGTTAGCATGTATATTTTTCTACTGATGTTGAATTATTAAAGAGGTATGGGTATTTATAAGGCAATTAAAAGAGAGTAGTATTAATAACATTTCAATTAATTTAAATTTCATACCTCCAAATGGTTACTTAAATATAAATTGCCTTTAAAGATCCTAGATAAGTTTGTCAAAAATGGAATCATTTTTTCTACTCATTAGTAAGCAATTGTTTTTCAATTAATTTAAATTTCATACCTCCAAATGGTTACTTAAATATAAATTGCCTTTAAAGATCCTAGATAAGTTTGTCAAAAATGGAATCATTTTTTCTACTCATTAGTAAGCAATTATAAACAAGTTATATGAAATTAATAGATTTTTGATATCTCTAAGTATTTCATAATTATTTGTACAGAAGTTATCATCTTCATATGTTTAAACTCTAAGAATTCTTTACAAATCAGACCTTCCAATACCATTAATAAATTTGTATAGAACATTCTTTTGCATTACACTTTTAAAGTGATCAGACAATTAAGTTGTTGGAGAAATATTTTCAAGAATATTAGAATGATTCTGGAAAACCCAAATTGCAAAGAATATTACAGTATATGCATTAAAAATTATATTGACATTCTAAATGCTATTTAAAAGCCTGTTTATTTACAGGGTTATTAAAATTAGTAGAGCATATCTGAGTATATGTTTGCAATTAGAGTCATTGTATACTGAAATTAATAATGCCATTCATTTCACTGTCAATCATGAGGTCTTCCACATGTTTGTGAGCTGGTTTTCAGAATTGTGAGATTGCTAAATATACCAGTTTAAATATTTTTTTAAAAAGGTATTAAATGTATTAATAATAGGTATATTCAAATGTTAGAATAAATTATTAAAGATAATATTTTAAAATAAATATTAAATACTGTAGCAAGCTTGTTAAAAGTGTTTAAATTTAAGGTAAACTAATAAATTATGCAAACAATGTTAGAACTGTTTCTTTTATGAAAAATTAAAAGCATGTATGAATGTATTGAAAAACAAATCAGTTAAGTAAAGTAGAGATTAAATAAATAAATTTTAAATAATTAAATTAATAAAAAGATTAAGCCTGTTTTGAGATAAGACATTCGAAAAAGAGGAGAAATTTCAAACAATATAATAATTAGTGTTTTGAAAATTCATTCAATTAAATGTTTTTTTTTTTTTAATTATTGCCATTAAAATAAAACGAGATCTTAAAGGTATTAAAAATAAGAGATTATCAAAGGTGTTAAGAAAATCACAGGTATAACATTTTAAGTTTTATTTTACGACCTCTTAGCTTGGTATATATTTCTGTGAAACAAGCTATATTTTATTATGTAGAGGGTTTATATAATATTGCAAGAACCAAATGTTTTTTTGTTTTAATCTAGTTGGTTTTAAAGCAGCCAAAATGAAAAAATTAATAAATTGGTATTTGAAAAACTTCGCTTCATCTTATCTTTATTATATATACGATATAATTGATTAATTTATTTTTTTTAGAAAAAAAAAAAATTATTTAAGGTAAAATTTTCAGCAAATATGTGAAATTTTTTAAAAAATCAACGGTGTAATATTCATTTTGAGTATGTGAAAAGTGTACACACATATAAAACATTTAAAAGCAAGTATCCAAGGGCTAATATAATGCGAGTAATATAATTATTAATATTTTACGCTAAAGGTTTATTTTGAATTTTGTTGGAATTCATTTATAAATAAATTAATTCTCCTTTTGATTACTGGCGAGTTAGATTTTATGTATGCAGAACTTATATTATAAACACACTTATTAGATCATTGTTGAATGATTAAAATTTACTATATCTATATACGTAGTGGATTTATTCACGTTGTTGTTTTGGGGTTCGAACTAAGGATCATTCCGTTAATTAAGAAGTGTTATAGTGTTACTCTTAAATTAGGAATCGGTCTCAAAAGAACCATCTTTGTAATTAAGTTGAGTTATTATTATATCAGGATCTGAACCTAAAATGGCCACTCCTAGAATTAACATTGCAAAAAAGATGTATCGGTTGTAACAATTTCATATTGTATACGTGTGACTATGCTATAAAACCTATGATATAAATCTATTGTATTTGTGAGGATTGGTCATACATAGAGTTATATTCAGGGTGTACTAAAAGCCAGGTATTTACTCTGTGACACGTAGTTCATACACATAGTGGAAAACATTCATAGTTAAAATATAGGAGAGAAATGGCTTATTAAAGCAATAAACAATTATAAAAAAAAATTGTCATAAATTCTTATATATTTCATAATGTAATTATATTTAGGGAAAAGAATATTATATTTTATCTGACAATTAGGATACGCTGTAAATAAACTATTGTTTTATTTGTTTAAATAGTGTGTAATTTTTTTTATATGTAATATTGTCTGGATTACATAGTAATTCTATGTCCATTCCATCAGGAGTAGCTTATGTTCTGTTTGATCTGGCCAAGTATTGCATGATCATCATCATTGCATATTAAAGAAAATATTTTTAAATATTATTTATATATATTTAAAAATATATGTGCCAATCTATTTCTTGATGCTTAATTGTCAAAGGACACCCAAATCAATTAAAATAAATTTGAATAATTTAAGCATACATAAGTTGACCACTACAATAAATATATATATCTTCACTTTTCAATTTCTAAATTAATTGTGATAATAACCATATTAATGGAGTAATAAATCCAATGTAATAATAGTGACTAGAATTAAATATAACATTATTTTTAAATATTTCATAAATGTTAGTTGAAATAGATGAAATGGTATATTAAAAACGAATAAACTATCTCAATATTGTCTCTGAAAGTGAATCATTTATTTTTGGTAATTAAAATTTTTATTACAATTAATTGGATGGATACGGTAATTTGCTTACCAAAGGATAATTAATATTTTCAATACTTAGTGAGTTTTCAAGTAAATCAAAATGGCTGCCGTATTTTTGATAAATCTACAGTTTTGGGATAATGCCTGCTAAGAAACATATTTAGTATTTACATTTTATTTTTTTATTACTATTATTTTAAAAAAAGAAATCATTGTGGAAAAATTAATTACAAAATTAGCAGTTTCTTTTCTTTTCTTTTTTTAAAATTAACTTATTAACAGAAAAATGAAAAAAAATATATAATATTTACACTTTCTTCATGTCGAAGGCGTGCAATTATATGTGAACATTAATGCATACTTTTCTGTGGAGAGAATGATCTTGTACCGTTGGAAATAATCCACTGCATTATGTTTTGTGACAGAAAAGTCCCAAATTTTAATCATTATAAAAATTTACCAAAAAAAAACTGCTGACAAAAAGAAACATACTGAAGTGAACCAAAGTACGATCATGTTGCTTCCCATGTTATAATATAAATTTTTAAAAAAAATGAAATCAAGATTCTTAATGAAATTTATCGCAATTTATTCCTTTTTAAAAAATTACAATTTATTAATTTTGTTATAATTTAACAACTAACACATCTTCAGTAGATTATAGGCTCTCAAAACTGCACTTTTGTCAAAAATACAAGCTGCCATCTTGGTTTATTTGAAAACTCATAAATTACCATATTTTTTTACACTTTTCACACCTTTGTTCCTAAAGTGACATTAAACTTGTACATCTGTCATTTTATATCCATTTGGACAATTGTGAAAAAGATGATAAGTTCTTTTCTCTCTTTGTGTGTGTGTGTTTTCTTAAAGAAAGGCACCCAGTAACACAAAAAAGAAATATTTTACTAAATGATCAGTGAGGTACAATGTGCATCTAATCCCCAGAATCATCATTAAATCTTCAACTAAACTATACCAATCAGAATCTTCCAATTGATATGAAACACCATTACAGTATTGAAGAAGATATAATAGAATCGCGCCAACATATGAATGCATACCAGGGGCATGTACAATTAGTAATATCATAAATAAATCAGGAATTACTCTACTAATAAATAAATATTTAAACATCCTCATTCTTAACTGCTACTTGTAGTAGATCAATATTTGTCCAGAACATTCCAACTGGCACTACCCCAAAATCATAACTTTTCTTCAAGTGCTGTAAAATTCCCAATATATTTATTGACTATCTGGTTAAAATCACCATATAACATGCCAAACATCAGAAAAGTGCTCATCAATATGCTACAATTTTCACCTTGCTAATACTTTTAAAAATATCTAAACACTCCAATATTCTCAATTTTCCTTCAATATATTTTATTTCTGTTGTTAGCATATAAATGGTTTTAATATGTGGGCATTGTAAAGCTTTTTAATGCCATTTCCATCCATAATCAAGAGTGTATTTTCACCTTGCTTTTTTATAATTTCATGAGAATTAAAATGGGGGCATTTTCTAACACTTCATCATCCATGAGTTCAGATATCACATGATGACTATTTCTTGTGCTAGCACATAACTGTTATTAAAACAAGCAAAACTCCATACAGTACTGCCACTCAGTGCCAATGAGATCATGTTATTCTCTTGCTGATTTCAGAAGCTCCATTTAAAAAATTTTTTTTTTCTATTTCATCTAGCTTTTGGCTGCCCTCATGGTCTTCCCTGGATCATTTTCTATATTTTCTCTATTTGTTGACACATTATTAGCTTGATTTTTTATCCTTATGTGATAATATTATTACCTTTTAATGATTTCTATTTAAATCATTTTTATTTATATTTGTCACCACTTTTAGCATTCATAGGATATTTCTTTATTTTTTAGAAGAAAATGCACTTCATTTCATAATTGATTTCAAACTATATAATACCCAATGGCACATTTTTTATAAATAGTTTAGTTTTCACAGATTCAGAGATTGTCAAAAATATAGGTTTTCCTTAAAAACACGTGTACACATATTTTCTCAATGATGATGGTATTCTCATTAATGTTGATTTAGATGTTTCTTCCATCTTTAGAGTCAATGCTTATTTGTTTTTGCTGGATTTTCTTTTTTTCTTTCCATTTTTACGCTTTATCTCTAGTTTTTGGCGATTTATTAGGTGTCATGCTAGAGTGAATTATTGTCTTTGGCTTGAGCATCTTTACATTTCATGTATGGTTTTTAATTTTTCTGAATTATTTTTTTCTCTTTCTATTTTTTCAATATGGATTGAACCTGGAGCCCTCAAGCCAATGCAGTATATGTTGATTTAAGCTGTGTGTTTGTTAAGGGATTTGCCTTCAACATAGAATTTATTTCCCCTATTTCCTCTGCCTTCCTGAATTTACAATGTCATATTAGTGTATGAGAAACTCAGATACCTTCTCAATGCTCTTATGACCAGATTGTAAAATCATTTACTCTATTTTAGCATATTGTGAATTATTAACTGCCAACATTAACCACCGCTGCTTTTGCCACTGCTGCTTCCACCACCACCTCCATCTTCACTGCCACCACTACTGCCACTTGAAGTTGGTTATAAGATTGAACAAATTAACAATACTTTATGTCAATTTAAAAAGAGTTACATAATGATTTACAGGAGTTGAAGATTGATAATAAAAAATGGATATCTATTTCATATATTTCAAATGTTCAAGTGAATTTTTTTTTAAATATATAAAAGGATGTGTTTAATGTTTCATTGTGTATTACAAATAACATTAATAAGTTAGTGAATAGTTCTAAATATTTCATACCTGTGAAGCAGAAAAGTAATGTGGTGTATTAATGTTTTTGTGCATGTATGTTATTATATATAGGTGAATCAAGATGCAGTACTGGAAGAAGTTAAAGGAGCATGAATTCTTATACAAGAATGTTAAATATAAATAATAATGATTTAAAAACTGCTTCACTTTTCTTGGATCATGAGAGGACATTTAAAGGTAAGATTAAGTTTGATGTTGAAAGTGTTTACATTCTTCATGAAGAGAGAAACCATAATAAAAAAAATTAAGGAGGCAATTTTAATTATAAATAGAAATAAATTGAATATAATTAATAAACAAGCTAATAATATTAAAATTCAGGATTTGTGGGATTTGAGTTGATGTTTTCGTCTGTTGTTTTCTTTTAATTTAATGGCAGTTGAGGAGGGTTAAGGAATTAACTGAAAACACTTCTGCAGATTGAAAGATTATATATAATAGTTAATTACTGCTATATTTATTATTTTTATAACAATAGTTTTTAATTAATGAACATTTTTATTTGTATTACTTTTAAAAAAAAAGTAGAATGGATTTAAGTCATGTTAAGAAATGTAGGGATTGTTAATGAGTAGCAGAAATAATGTAAAAAGGTTATTAAGCTTAAATGCAGGCTTCGTTGTTTTAAGAATTGTAAAGTTTATTATGTATTCCTAAATTGTTGCAACATAAAATTGAACGGTTGCATAAATTTTGTACCAAAATGTATGGATAAATTAAAATCAATAATTTTAAATGATGTAGTTAAGAAATGTAACAAAAAAAGTTTTTTTTTATATTCGGAGGTATATGGAAGCAATTAAACATTTAATAATTTTAAATGAATGGTGTGCTTGGGATGAAAGATCAATTCATCTTCTCTCTTTTATCTCAATTTATTTATAGAGGCTTGTGTGAAGCACTTTGGAAAGAAAACATGAAGATTTTAAAACAATCATATTACTTTTTCAAAGGTATATTTTAAATTGCTTAATATTATTTTAATAGACATTTGTTTAATAGACATTTGCAAAATTATTCAATCAATACCAAATGAAATAACAAAATAGATAAAGATAAACTTCCCAGAGGTTAATATTATGTAATAAATCAAAAGTAATACCCCAACTTGGTTTATTAAGTTTAACTTGTGCTTTGGATTGAGAGTATTTCATTTACTTAATAAACCAGTGTTGGAGTATTAATCTCGATTTGTTATATAACATTAAACACTGAAAAGTTTGTATTTATGTATTTTATTATTTGATTTGGCATTGACAGCTGTAAATTTAAAATTTTACAAATGTCAATTGAAATAATATTAAATAATTTAAAATATAGTTTAAAAAAGTAATATGATTGATTTAAAATCTTTATGCTTTCTTTCCAAAATGCTTCAGAGAAACCTCTATAAACAAATTGAGATAAAAGGGAGAAGATGTACCAATCTTTTTCTTAAAAAGTTTTATATTGTGGTTTGGATTGAAAACACTTTATTTACTTAATAAACCAGCATTGAAGTATTAATCTCAATTTATTGCATATTAATAATAATATATTAAGAGAAAAACCATAAAACAAATACAAAAAAAAAAGGCAAAATATACATTGACAGTCAAGATAAAAAAAAATATACAACACAAACTTATAAAAAAATATTAGGAAAAAAAAGTAAGACTAAGTATAGATTTTACTAAATGAAAAGTAATAAAGAGAAAAAAAAAGACTATAAAAATAAGTTTAAATTGCAGGAGATCTATATCAGTAGAAATAAGACTTCACTCACCAGCATTAAAAACTGCATTCTATTACAATTGAATTTTTAAATTTAAAATTAGTGCACTAGTAATAATTGGAGAAATTCAAATTAACTTGTGTTTAGCCTCTAGCTAATAAGAGATAAACAATTATTTAGAAATTAATACTCTTAGTTTGACTATGAAATTATTACCTGCAAAGTAAATTCCAAATCTATTTATGACCTGAAATAATTTCCAAGGCTTACCTGTACTGGATTCAAATACCAATTCATGAGCATGGCAGATGAATACATTACTGGTTCTTTATGAAACTTTTTACTGAAAGATATTATATCTAGGTATAAAGTGTGAATTTTCCAAAGTTTGTGCACATGATATTTTAAAATGATAAAGATTAAAATATATACAGTGTGTTCCAATGAAAAGATGACTAGTTTTTTCTTTAAATTGTCTGCAGTGCCATCTATAAATTAACACATTATATAGTGATATAATTCAGCCATTTAAAAAATTTTTGAAGTGCTAGCATGTGTGAATCATTATTTATGGCATGAAATGTGTTTTGTAACTTTAAGGATCAGCTTCAATGCTTTGTTTTCTCTATTATCACAAAATCTTGTATGAAACAATTCTTGTGACCCATAGCTTTACTTTTATACACAATGTGTCAGAAGTATTTCTGTTAAATTTAAAATAAAATATAAGCTAATGCATTGTTTCATCATGGGTTGAGGCATAAAATACAGTCACTTTTTATGTTATAACATTATTTTGATATGCTAACATCTTAAAGTTTTTGTGGTAAATGGTAATGCAATCCCAGTGATAGAATATCAGTTACTTCCTTACATTCTTGAAGATTGTATTATAATCATGCTGTTTTAACAGATCATTATCTCTTGCCTAATTAATACTGATTTTTTTTTTACATCTACCCTAAAAAAACTGAATATCTATTATGATAAGCATTGGGTATACATAGATTAACTTTGGGAACAGTTACCTGGAAACAGTTCATTAATCTTGTTGAAAAATTAACTTGTTAAAATATTCAGTCTTCACTCATATTGGAATCCTAAAACATAAACATAGCAGGCTAGTACATTTATTACTACATTAAATGACTTTAAAATAGATAATTATACAAAGAATCGCAAACATCATAAAAATTGACTGTGTTGTTGAGTATAGTAGATTGGCAGACCCTGGAGATCAAAATCCATGAATTGAAGCCAAATTCTGCCATTTCTAGTGATCAAACTAATTATAAATTCCTGAGAAATAGATGTGATTTTTTTATTATATTGCTTATGTTTAAATTTCGTAGTCATGTAAAGACTAATTAAATATGACAATTTTTATAGTAATGTTGCACAATAAAACTTTTATTTAAAAATAGTAAATTAGATATGAAAGAATATGAAAGGTAAAAGGAAACCATGCCTCAAGTATCTATAAGAGTTCAATATTATGTTGTGATCATACTTTTGTATAGTAGTCAGTGCATGGATCCTAAGATGTGATTTAAAACTTAACATTGAAGGTGCAAACTAAGTACAAGTCTCACAAAAAAAAAATTAATTTTGTATTTAATTTAAACTTTCTGTATTATGTTTAAAATCATTGTTATAATTTTAAACATTTGGTTAGTATTATTATATATTATTATAACTTGGGTTTGGTTAGTCTCTGAAGATTCACATTAAGAAGCCATGTCGCAGTAGTGCTTCTTGAGTTCAGTCTTCAAATAAACTAGACTATATGAGCCTGAGTTAGTGGTTGCATAGATTACCTAAGAACTGATTTATCTCAAAAGAATAAAACATAATTACATTGTTTATAATCTTAAAAAAAAAGTCAAAATGAGAAAACAAGAAGATTCTTTGGCTACTATATCACAAGTCTCTTTGAATATAATATGGACCAAAAACTGGAAAAAGAATATCGAGTATACAAAAAATAATTAAACAGTATAAAATATATATTAGGAAAATGCATACTTTTGATAACAGAATTGTAAAAAAGAAAATGTTAAAAAACATAAAAGTACTGTAAATAGTTCAAATATTGTTATTAATGGAGTTAAACCAAATAATAATAATAATAAACAGAGATAAAAATAATTGGTAATTTATGTGAGTCATGTTAACTTAAAAATCTCAATGAAGTCTGACAAAAATGTCATTTGATATGAATATAGTTAGAAGTATAACATATGTTCATACCTTAACCATAAGTTCAAGCCATTTCTTATGACATTAAAAAAACTGGGCAAGGCATCAAATCCATTTTATTTTCTGGAAAGATTCTAAAATATGCAAATATTTTTAAACCACATTTAATTAGTTATTTTGTATCAGTACACCTCTCACCTCAATTTCACTATATTGCAAACACCCACAAGTCCAGTAACTAAGACCACCCTTTCTCACTAGCATGCAATATGGAAACTATCTTCACTCACTAGATAAAGATATCAAACATCTAAATCTCCATACCAATATTGACAGTTCAATACCCTTTTTACTCTACTCTCATGCAAGTTGTATTGGTTTCTATTCATTTTTATCACCTTGAGAAAGAATAATTCATCATTAAACTACATATGTATTCAAATTATTTTT
Organism: Epiperipatus broadwayi; assembly: GCA_028023455.1. Taxonomy (NCBI): domain Eukaryota; kingdom Metazoa; phylum Onychophora; class Udeonychophora; order Euonychophora; family Peripatidae; genus Epiperipatus; species Epiperipatus broadwayi. Next base: position 975,226 of record JAQFVV010000254.1, read on the forward strand.
CTTTTTTCTAGTACTCCTTTTATCTTAACATACCATAAATATTTACCAGTATAGAACCTCAACCCCTCCCTCTGTCTTTTTTTATACATGTACTTCAAAACAATCTTCATTCATCAGGTGAACTAGAAGTATCAAACATCTGAATTTCCACAGCTATATTAACAGGTGAATATTTTTCTATTATATGATTACCTAGTTTAGAAGAGGGAATTAAAAAATATTTCTATATTAGTCTTAATGTTCACTTTCCCCATTGACTCTTGCTTTTAATTCATTTTCTGTACCAACATATGCAATATCTCTACATCTAATCTTGCTTCCTACTGTTACTTATCTTTAAAAAAATGATACTTCTTTAGTATATCATTTACCATCAGTTGTTTTCCAGTATCATCCTATTTTCATTCATCCTTTTTGACTTTCCCTGTGTGGTTTGGCATAGTGGATAGAGTCTCCAACTTGAGACCAGAAGTTCTAAGTTCGATTCTGGTGCTCACAGTTCTGGCACTTAAATTTCTTAGAACTACTGAACAATAAAGCCATAAGCCTTTTTTTTTTTACTAAGGTTTGAATTATAACTCGTATTTAACAGAAGCAGATACATGAATTATGTGTTTGGTTCAAATATGAAAAAAATATTTAAATGAAAGTTTGATTTTATTTTATGATTATTTCATTTAATACCTAAATAATAAAAAATGAAGTATTCTTAGATATCTTCAAAAAGAGTAGAAAGATTATCATGATATCATAATATAAATTTTATAAAGATAATATGATAGTATTTTTCAGACAATAAAGCCAATTACTCAAGTCTTTGATAGATTAATAAATCAAATGATAATCAATTTTTAAGCTATCAACAACCTCAAGTTGCAATCTTTAGTGTCTATATAAATATATCAGACCACAGATGAATGCGATACCACCATTATTATTAAAGGCAGTTGCCAGCACTACAGGTTGAGATATACCTTAAGGATTGATTGTTACCATTTGGATGCCTAAGAAAACGAATACTTCAGTAACTTAATTTTTGTTTTTGAACTGGGAAGTAATAATGAAGAAGTGAAAAAAAAATAATGCTTTTATCTGAATGGTTCACTTGATATTGATTCTAATTTTAACAGTTCTAAAGTTTTATCTTATGTTGCTGCTATTTTTTGCTTTATTTGAATCTAATCATTATTTATATTTTTTAATTGTCTACTCTTATCCATATATGTAACCTAATGTAGATAAGAAAAATGTAAACCAGGAACTCGGTTACCTAAGGTATGATATCTTATTCTGTATTGAAGATGTATCATTTTACAATCAGTTTTTGCTTTACTGTTTGAGCATTAACATTCAATCGATCAATTGGGATTATTTTAGAGCTTCCACTTTCCAGATAAAAAAATAAATACTCTTTTAAAATGCTAACATTATCTGTGTGTGCCAAGAGCTGGCTACCTTAAAATTTTCCAAAATTTAAGCAGATCACCATAGATATATGCAATATAACTATTACTCTACAGCTTTTAGTTGAGGCCCTTTTTTGCTATTGATATTTTTCCTGATAAAATGTTTATATAACAATTCTTTAGTTCTAGCTTTTTTATTTATGTTTTTATGATTATATATGTGTGTGGTTTGATGCAGTGGTATAATAACCGATTCTGGAACTAGAGTTTCAAAAATCACAGGCTAATGCAGTTACTTCCAGTGCTGAAATTTATGACTCCCAAGCAAAAACGCACTTGTTGCTTTTTTTAATTCTATTACTTTTAGTCTAATCTTTACTAAAACTAAAGCAAATCTAAACCTTTTAAATAATATTTCTGTAGTGTAATTTTCACTATACCACTCTCACATCAGGAAAACACCATTTTCACACAATGTAGAAACTAGGTTTTCTCTACTTTTAACATTTTGTGGAAGGGGGGGGGGAATCGTAAACGTATGACCAAAGACAAGTGAAAAAGACATGATCGCCATGATGCTCATTTTATGCTAAACCATCACTCATCAGTTGGTTAAGACCACAATCTCTTATACATATTTCTATCATTGTGCCCCTTCACAAAATATTAAAAGTGGACAGAAGCCAGTCCCTATCTTGCATAAGAGAGGTATAGTGAAAATTATACTACAGAAATATTATTTATCAAATGGATAATCTCTAGTCTAATGAATGACTAATAAAAATTATTAATATAATTCCATCAAGTGGTCAAAGTCGTGAGGGCAGTAAATTTGACACTTATCTATTAAATTATAGTAAATGGTTATCTATAAGCTGAACAATGATAAAGATATATGTAAGAGATTGTGGTTTAAGTCAACTGATGAGTGCTGGTTCAGCATGAAATGTTCATCTTGGCGATTTTATAGCTTTTTCAATATGTCTTTGGTCATAAGTTTATGGTAGCACTCCTCCAAATGTGTTAAAATGTTTATGGTAGCACTTTCCAAAGATATTAAAAGCAGAAAGAAATCAGATCCTATCTTGGGTGAAAGAGATGTAGTGAAAATTTTAGAAATATTATTTATTAAGTGGATAATCTCTAATCTAATGAATGGCTAATAAAAATTATGAATCAAAACATTGTAATGCCTTATTTTTGCTTATATAAATATTAGAAAGCACAGAAAATAAAACGATAAATGTTTTCTAGTACTATCTGATTTTAGACTTAATACAATATTTATTAAATACAATTTTTATAAAATAGAAAAATATGTTTCACGAGTTATATAGAGTTTTCATTGATTGAAGTTTTATTTAGTTTATATTTTTCTTTATACAGTCTCTGAGTCATTTTTTTATCTTAAAAAAAAAAAAGCTTCTAACTCTGTCTTTTCTAGATATATTACTTTTCAATTTCAACACTAATCAATCTTTTTTATTTATTTATTTATTTTGGAACTGTGAAAAAAAAATATTTGAAGTTTTGTTTACAGTGAATGGATATTTTCATTCTTTGTTTGGCAAAAACATCAATTTTTAATCTTTTCTGTAGCTAATCATTTAAGCCTTAACTTCAAAATTTATCACGTCATCAGGATAAAATGATTATTGTTGAGATAACTTTTGCTCGCTGCAGAATACTAAATTAAATTGTATATGTATTCACTTTTTATAAATGAAAGAGTAGTTACAAAGATAGCAAAAATAAAACATGGTATTAACATCTGCATTAGGATAATACGTCTATTGCCAAGCGTAAAAGTTTCATCACATTACAGTGTTATTTTGTGATGTTTTTCTTTTAAGATCAGTATTTAAACACCCATTTATTGATCCAATACTGGTATCTAGCTAGATTAGCAATAGCTCAACACCTGATAAAATCTAGAGCTTTTTAAGGAATTTCTAAAAAAAAAAAAATTTCTGGAATAGAACCTACGACCATGGGCATAACAGTTGTGGGTATGTAATCATTTAACAATGAAGTTTTATAAAAAAAAGTGCTGATTATGCAATATAATGCTTAGTTTTAATATTTATCATTTTTTGACATAAAAATTGGAAATATTTGAAAAATAGATAGCTCAGGACCAAGATTACTAGAATGTGTAATTTTACACCTTCTTTTAGATCTTTTATATAACTATACATAACTAATATGTTTTAAGATAGGAGTATGAATTAGTAGAATCAATGTGATATATAATGATGTTATATAAAATGTCTTCTTTATCGCTATGTTCAAAAGTTACTATGTATAGTTGATCATATTCCTAAAAGTCCTGCTATTCAAATTAAACGCTCTTTTTAAAAAATCTTTTTTATTGTAAAATCATCTACTTTTTCTTTCCAATGATCATCAACTTTCAATCTACAATCAAATCTCTTTATCAAAACTGATGCATAAAGAATATATGGGACTAAATACTTTATTACATAAACTCACAATTTGCTTGATGTGAGATAAAAATAATTTCAAATAATTTTAAATTTGCCAAGCTAGTTTTCAGTTTCCCGGTATCATACTTATGAGTAGTAATAAATGATGTATTCCAATTCCAATTTAATTGGATGCTATTGGAATATTATTAGAATGTATGGCTTGAATTGGAAATAAATTATGCATTTTTTATGGTTTATTAACTCTTTTTTTTATGTACAATTCCAAAATTATCAGAATTAAATATATGGTCTACCTCATCTTTATGATTAAAAAAAAAAACTAAATTGGTTTCAGGATCGACTGTCGAACAAACTTGAGTTTATGTATATATTAATTGGTCAGAGTGGTTTTCTTGTATTACATATGCTCTATATTCATACAACAATAATCATTTACTTCTATGCCCTGTATGATTTGGTATAGTAGAAGGATGGCAAACCCAGAAGCTTAAGATTCTTAAACTGTGAACAGCTCCCTCTCACTTCAGTAATTGAACTTAATAATTTCCATGCTGTAACACCATTTGGTTATTTTTTATTTACTTATTTCTATTTTGTATATCATATTTTTTAACAATCTTCTTTTTGTCTTTATTATTAATTTTTTTATTATTTCTCTCTCATCCTGAAAACAATCTATCAACTATTTTTAAAACCATCAAAATCTCACATGATCACCATTTCATATGCTTACTCATGCAGTTAAGAAGAGTATTAAAGTGATGCAATGTGGTTTCTTCATCTCAAAATCAGGAATCTTCTGGCCACTATACCCAGAGAGATTCTACCAAACTCTCCATATAGCAATGCCGCCATGTGCAAGCTTTTGTAATCAAAGGATGCAAGAAGGCACTAGATAGGCACTAAATAGAGATTTTATGCACATCCTCCCTGCATCCATTGATTGCAAAAGCTTGCACTTGGTGACACTACTGTATGGAGAGTTTGGTACTCCTATCAATTCTTTTTAACATGATGCTTATATATGCACACATTCATACATTGCAATTTCATCATTTTTTAATATTTATTAAAACTGCATATTCTAATATTATATTCAATATTTTCTATCCCATACACACATAAATCATATAATAACTTTATTTTTTAATGTCTTAATATATATATATATTTCTTGTTTTTACACTTTATGCAGTAGTATTAAATTATAATTCACTTCTTTACTGTAATTGCAAGTATATTCATTCCATAATAGTCTTATTTGAAACCATTTTGATATACTTTACCAAATAATTTCCATAACGTTTTTTCACTTATCAAAGTTTTTATCCACACATTGTAGTATATATGAAGTTATATAGGATATGTTTTTATTTATTCTGTACATAATTATGTTATATAATCAATTCTTTGATATTTTATTGAATCTCTGTATCATAATTTAATCTGTTTATTTATGTTTCATTTTGTTATTGTTATTTAATATCTAACATGCAGGCTATATATATATTATGACGACCACGTAAAGTCGTCGTCACACGTATATATTTATTAATAAAAATTAGATAAATTAGCTACTAGAAGTAATAAAGATAAATGGATTAGCTACTAAAATTAAAAAAAAGAAGGAAAAGAAAAAAAAAGTTGAAATTCAAATGTCGAAATTACTTTGGATTTTTGTAATAGTAAGAGAAGGGGAGGGGGGTGCATAAAGAAATGCATCTCTTTCTCTCTTTTAAAAAAAAAACGAGTAAGTCAAATGCTTGAAAGTTATTTCTATTTATTGTGGGAGAGGGGAAGGGGATGCATAAAGAAATGCGTCTTTTTCTCTCTTGTTAAAAACTATATTGTAACAAGTTAAAATGAATTATAAACATAAATGTGAAAAATGAATTGTAAACTTTTAAATAAAAATTAAATGTAATATGTAATATAAAAACAATATGGCCATAGGTGTGAAAGTCTGTTGGACTAATTAAATTCCTCGGACAAAGAAAATGTATAACAAGGAAAAGCTTATAATTACAGCTAAATTAATTAAAACCTACATTCCAGCCACTAATTAAATAAAGAAACATGATGATAAGAATTGGTTGGAAATCTAAATCTTAATTAAAAATTTACAAAAACAATGAACAAAAGAAAGACAGTAAGAGAATTACAATTATTATCTGTTCATTACTAGTAGAGATTTTGAGGAAGCAACAGCTCAAAGAAAATGAAAGAAGTGCGCAGCTAGTGGCGTTAAAGGGACGTGGGTTCGTATTCAATCCGTCTCACCACTGACTCACAATGTACAAGATCTATGCCTGACCTGCTAGAGAGACCGCCGCTTCTGTGACTGACAACTTAAAAATCTACCTAAAGAATCAACAAGAAGTAAAAAACTGGAACGAGAAATAACCCCACAAACTGAGAGAGAAAATCAATCCAGCCGACAGTGAAGGACATACCGTCTCTACAAAAAAAGGGATGATCTCCCACTGGACGGTAAAGAGCGCTCGAAAGAAATACCCATGGAAACAACTACAATGAAAACCTAGGTAAAAGCATGCATGCATTTTAATTTTTAATGTTCGTAAATAAATAAACAAGGAACAATTTTGATAAATTTAGAACTCTACCCAATAGGACTTCAAAATAACTTTTATATTTGATCTGTTTTATTATGTTTTATTATAGCCACATATTATATAAGTGTGTGTGTTTTTTTTATTATTGTTATCATGTATTTTTTTTATATAACAGTGAGTGTTATTAAACATATTTATTCGTAAATTGCATATACTTGCTTTATTCTCCTATCACCAAGCTACGACAGGGGGGAAACTGTAATTTAGTGATTAAAGGGGAAGGCTTATTTTAAAAGATATTCGTGTGCTGCTTGTTTGTGAGAATTTCCCAATTATAAAAAATAAATAGCAAGCGCTGGACATTTGTTAAATTTCTTGAAATAGTTAGCTTTGTTCAGCAGCTGAGGGTTCTTGATCGGGAAAAATAACGCCAAGATAATATGTACGTATTGCCTCGGGGTTCGGTCAAGGGTATAGATATGAAGTTAAATTTGTATCTGTATTAGCTCTCTGCTTGCATTGTAACGGCGTTGGTTAAATAAATAAATAAACAATATCCATTACAGTTGGAGGCTAAGCCGGGATATTTCGGTTAGCAAAACTGATAGTAAACAAATAAGAATAAATAAATGAAAGGAAGAATCAAAGTTGTGAAAAAAATAAAGTATAATAAATAAAAGTATAAAATATAATAGAAATAAAAGTATAGAAATAAAATAAATATAATAATAATCAACCCTCCAAATAACCATTTCCGTTATAATATATATATATATATAGGTAAACAAACAATGTAATATATATAGGATAATTTGAGCTCAGACTTTCACATGTCCCTCAACTCTCCACACTATCTTATACCACTAATATACTTGACCATATATATGCCTAAAAGATAAATAATCACCAATATATATATTTCATGCTAAACCAGTACTCATCATTTGGTCCAGATTATCATCTCTACACTAACTTCCATCATAGAACATTAGGATAGATGCTCAACATTTGAAAAGAACACAAAAGCATGTGCCAAAAATGGATTTTTATGTATAATTATTAATATATGGGTATATATATATGTTGTATATAATATTTTTATTATTTAATATTAATATCATCTATGTTCTTTATTACTTTTTACAATGCTTTTTTTACAATCCAGACAGTTTTGAATGCTCCAGCAAACATCTTCAGAACTATAACAAACACAATACAAGTTAATTGTGTTTGTTATAGTTCTGAAGAAGATTTCTGGGCAATTGAAACTGTCTGGATTGTAAAAAAGTATTTAATATTAATATCATCTATGATCTTCATTACTTTTTACAATGCTTTTTTACAACCCACATAGTTTCAATTGCCCCAGAAATCACTTTATTCATCACATCCAATTAAGCAATTTCAAATTACCTTAAAATTTCTGTTTCTATCCACAAATTTTAATCTTCCAATCATTTTTATTTGCCCTTTGCATTTTCATTTGACTTCAAATTGCTTCCTGTTTTGTACATATTTTCCCTGAATAAATATCTCCCTTTTTTTCTTGATGAATATTGCAAAAAAAAAAATGTTATAATATACTGCATTGTATATATAAGGTTAGATAGAATTGATAAATATATTGCATCTACTATAAGCAAATTCTTTTAGTTTCTTAATTTTCCTCTTTTATATTTGTTTTTGTTATCAAATTCGTTTTATCTTTTAATTCACCTTCCATGTTATTTATAATTTTAATGTTTTCATTTGAAATGTGTTTTTACCTAAGAAGTTTTATTCACCCAATTTTAGAGCCATCTATTGTAAGCTTGAGAATCAATGAATATCATGTGACATAGTATCTGCAATTCCAGACTGATTGGTTTCTGAATTTTGAATGAAGACTAGGATTCAAAGCTGAAACTAATGCTCTTAAGTATATAGTAGCTACATTTTACTTCTTTATAACACCTGACCTAATAACATAAAATTTGAATAAAAATTAAGATTTCAAGTCTTAGCCAACTTACCTGCATAATCATATCTATTTAAATATTAAGCAACTATCTTACTCTACACAGAGGCAAAACTCTCCATACAGTAGTGCCACTCAGTGCAAGCCAGAGTAATCAATGGATGCAAAAAGGTTTGTGCATAAAATTCCTATATAATGCCTACTCAGACAATGTCTCTAGACAAGTTTCTAGTTTGTAGCTCTCAACACCGAGGAGCTTTGGATCTGGGAGCACTGCATCTAAATCTTATGATTCAAGGCTCCTAACTGATAAAAGCTACAAGCTAGAAACTAGGATGGGGATATTGGATGAGTAGGCACTAGATAGGGATTTTATGCACAAACCTTATAGTATCCATTGATTACTCTGGCTTGCACTGGTGATCATATGATATCTAGAGATTCATTTAATTTTGATAAGAATATATATTTATAAATAAGCCTTATTGGAAATAGGAAAAGGAATGTGATTTATGTAATACTAATTAAAAGAAATATTAATGATATGAAAGTCATAATGAAATTTATAGCAATGTTAAAAATTTTTCTATATTTTAAAACACTTTTATTTACATTAAAAATTCTGCTTGTTTATTTAGAGTCAGATTTTGTAACTGGCTTTTAAAATCCTGCGATTTTTGTACAAGTGTTCAGTATCACTGATAATGCAATATGACAATACAATATTGTATATTTATTCATCCAGTTATCTAGTCTAACAATGTTGGTATCATGAATTTGAAATCATGTTAATATTGGTTCAGCAAGATTCCAGTGTTGTGTGTAGATGGAAGTATATTTTTTTAGAATTACATTTCATTGAATTTCATGATTAATTCACTAAAAAAAAAACATTTATATTTAATTAAAATAAAAAGAAAAATGAACGACAGATGAGATCTTAATTTCTCTTGATTATTTAACTAAAACTTGCTTTTATAAAAATGTTGCCTTCTTAAATCTAAAAATCTTGTAAATGATTTTTAATGCACAGGAATTTCATTTCAAATACTGGAAATAGTGTGAATTGTTTAGATTCTGTGTTTTTAAATTTAAATATGATTAGTTACAACAAGTCTACTGCAAAATATCTGAATGCTAAACATCAAAAAATTATATATATATATATATATGAATTATTTTATAAAAAAAAAACTTTTTTAAAAAAATGTGATGAGTGATGGACTAAAAACCAAAAAAAAATATTTTTTTCTTCAAACACAAGTTTGGTTGGATACCCGGCACTTTTATTTCAAGTTAAATATAGCATAGAAAATTTGTGATTAAAGAAAAAAAAGTTTTTGGTTTTTAGTGCATTTATATATATATATTATTTTAAAAATTATAAATTTATCTTTTGTACTAAAGATTCTCTCAAGAAGCATACACAGTTATATACACATGAATGTCTGTTTAAACATCATCAACATTTGAAAAGTTTATCTCAATCAATTAATTTTTAAAGGTACTTGGAACCTTCAATACTGTTTAGATTCTGAACAAAATGAGAGAGAAAATTTGATGAATTTGAACCTCCAAATCATCCAAAAATATGAATAAAAGTAGAAGATGAATGATATTGAAAATAAAATAAATAAAAAGATCCGAGCCATTCTATTAAAAACAATTTTTCAGATATATTTTTAAAAAGCAACAATTCATTAGTGAATTATAAGAGAAGCTATTGAATATATGCAGAAAAAATGATATTATTTAAGAATGACCTATGAAGAAGAACTAAATATTTGGAAATTCTATAAAATGTAACAAAAAAAGAGACTTTTATTACAAATATGATTACAAGAGACAATGAAAGCTATAAAGAAAAAAAATCTTAAATATATAAATTGTTATCTTGGTACTGGAAGTAATACTACTTCAGTAATTAAAAGAAAGGCTATCTCAGTTACTAAGAATTGCATGTGGAAGAAGGCTACAAATGACTTTATAAAAAAAATAACAACAATAAAAAAACATGCCCTTAAAATTTTAACTTTTATTGAAATATCACCTGTATTGACACTGTAAATTAAGCCATGAGCTATATAAGTAAAAATATGTCATATCACATGACCACCATTTTCATGCTTACACAAAAGCAGTTACAACAGAGCAAAACTCTCCATACAGTAGTGCCATCCAGTGCAACCCAGAATAATCATTGAATAGAAAAAGTATTTCTCCTCCAAAGAATGCAATGAGGTTTGTGTATTAAATCCTTATCTAGTGCCTACTCATCTAATATCTTGTGACTAGTTTCTAACTTGTGGCTATTATCAGTTAACTAAAAAGGTAAAAGGTGGTTGCTCAAAAGTTGCATTAGATCCTAAGATCTAGATGCAGTGCTCTCAAACCCAAAGCTTCTCATTGATGAAAGCCACAAGCTAGAAACTAGTCCAGAGATATTGCATGAGAGTTTTGGATTTGGGAGCACTGCATCTAGATTTTAGGATCTAATGTAACTCTTGAGCACCCACCTTTTACCTTTTTCATTAACTGATAAAAGCCACAAGCTAGAAACTAGTCTGGAGATATTGGATGAGTAGGCACTAGATAAAGTTTTTTTGCACAAACCTTGCATTCATTGATTACTCGGGTTTGCACTGGGTGACACTATTATATGAAGAGTTTTGTCTCAGTTAAGTAAATATATAAAAATAAAAGAGATCTATATAATAATAAAATCATTACAAATACGTCAAAATACATGGATAGAGGAATATAGGAAGTTCTAATAAAAATATATATAAAATATTTTCATGGTAAGAATCTACTGGATAATTAAAATAATGCAATGATGATTTTGATGTTTAATAAAAGTGGGAAAGTGGTGAGACATCAATTTTCTATCATGTCTATGTAAACTCCAATGTTCATGCCATTATTATAAAGTAAATGCTTACTTTTGAAATCAATTGTCTTTACATCTTTTCTAATTCAAAAAGCACCAACATTATCCCAATTAATATTAAACAATGCCAATTCACACAATGTTCCTTCACTTAAAAAGGATCTGCAATTATAGATAGTTAAATAAACAGTCTTCATTCAATAGTAGTCTGAGCTTTTGTTCACTAACCACTGTTTTCTCTTACGATTTTTACAGTTGTCTGGGAATTATGTTTTTAATTTATATTTTGTCTGTCATAATTATAACTATCTAAAATAGACCATCCTTATATATTCATTCTGTCTTAAAGGAAAATCAGTTGATAATTCATGTAAAGCATGGTATTTCTTGGTTTTAAAGCCAGAGGTTAAAAGTCAATAAATTCAACACATTGTAAGGTGCTTATTTTTTTACCATTCTTCAATACCCACCTACCAATTATATACTTATAATGTCTATACTGATTAGAGATTATGGAAAGGATATTTAGGAATTTGGTCTCCTCAGTTTCTCTAAGCTTTCAATGAGATATTGTTTTCTTTGAGTTAACAATAGTTTTTTCTGCATATCATTTTAAGTTATTTTGTCTGTTCTTCTGGTTTAATACACTGTTGCATTATAAGCTTCTAGTGAATCCAAAGTAAAATGCATCTATCCCAAATATAGTGTTTTTTACTATAATGTTCTTTTCATTGAAACCAATCACCTTATATATTCTCTTTCTTTCCTTTTTAAAAACGTTATTTCTTCTTATCAACCATATATACATATTCACATTTTAAACAGCCAACATTTCGACCACTTTTTTCTGAAGTCATTTTCAAGGATCTATAAAATTACATATTTACATATATTATTAATAATATAAAATGACTACAAAAAAAGTGGTCAAAACGTTGTGTGTTAAAAATGTGAACATGTATATATAGGTTGATAAAAAGATATAATGTCTTTAAAAGAAAAGAAAGCAAATGAAAAGAACATTATAGTTTAAAATGCATATATATTTTAAAGAATAAAGGTTCCCTATTACAGTTGTTAAAAAGTTTATTAACAATGGTGATAATAAGATAAATATATATATATATATATATATATATAGTAATTTTTATATAAAATATACTAAAGTTTATTATAAAATAATAGTAACGGCCACTATAGATTGTTTTATAATATATACATTGTAATGATCTATTGCTACAAAGATGAGAGACTTGGGATGATGGAGTATATATATATATATATATATTCTAACCTACACTATGTGTAGCTCCACTACACATCATGCCAACCATGTTGGGGGCCATAATCTAACCTTCATCTCATGCATCCTCACTTCCAGATAATATATGATATAAAATAAAATGGGTTCTATCTCAGTTAATAATTAATAACTAAAATATTCAGCATTAAAATTAAAATATTTCACTAGCTCAAATTTAAAATACGAATAAGGTTCAGTTTATAAAAATACATTAAATAAATATTTAATATTTTCATGAGACTTGAAGTGAAAATCCAGATGACAAGATAGATTACATTGAGCCAATATCCCACAGGATACTACCTCAATGGCATAAGAACACTATCCCCCCTTATTACTATTTCAAATAACAAACTCATAGTATTCTTACAACATTAATAACTTCTACTCACTAAGATTAAACTAATAATTAAATCTTAATCTTCTATTTAATAATAATCTAGCTCAAATAAAATAATCTCAGGTTCATAAAGTTTATTCTAAGTTAATTTTAAAATACGGTAGTAAAATATGAGAAGGGATTTTATGTCATAATCTACTACACTGAAACTAATAATAATAAATAACACTAATAATATTCTTCATTGTTTAACTAATTCTGTATATCTTTTCTTTTCGTTATATTTTTATTACCATAATAAAATAATAAAATAATTTTATATAATCTTTTATCTTCATGAATATAATAAATAAATACGTGGTAGCATTTGATAATCTGATAAACAAAATGTGTGGCAACTGATAGCATATAATTTAATATAATATTGTGATAACTGATTTATGACTAATAAAATAATGTAAAACTATGATTATTTAATTAAATGAATACCAATAAAATATTTAAAATTCTTAAAATAATTCTCTATTTATCTTTTGTGCAAAATTATATATTTGTTTCAATTATTATGCATATATCGTGATTTCATGCAGCGATGTGGAGAAATAAATAACTCTGACACAAAATTTTTGAAATAACAAAATTTAACAAAGTTTATTACTAACAACAAATAAATAAACAATTTATTTACACTATTTACAGTGGATATCCTTAACTTTTTTACTTTACAGTTTGATCTACCGGGTTATAAAAAAAATAATTTATATTTCAATTATATCTTTATTTAGATTTAGGACAAAATTAAAAAAAATGTTACTATTTGGTTTCTCATTATGGTTAACTTATTACAAATATATTTATCTACTTTATTAGCAACAGCATTTTATCCTTAATATTATTAAACTATCTTATTTTTAAAAAATTCATACCTAGAAAAATATTCTATAGAAAACAAAATTTTATAATGAGTATGGATTTCTCAAAATATTAAAAAATTTCAACTTGCAAAGTCAAAGATGTTACACAAAAATATTATCCAAAATTCAGTACTAGATTTTAGTATTTATCACACAATGTTTACTAATCATAATATATTCTTCTTTAAGCCTTACTTTAGTATGATATAAGTGTAATCATCAATATATTTCTGTTAATCAATAAACAAAAAATATACTATGCATATTGTTTACATAATTTACTTTGTACTATTGTATTTTAAAAATATGCAATACTTATTTTTCTCTTAAAAAAAAATAATACTAAAGCATTTAAAATTATTATCACTTTAAAGAAAATATCTTTGTTTAGATACCTTATTTTAAAAAAGTTTATATTTCATTTCTGAAATAAAATTCAAAATATATTCTATGATTCTTTTCTTTCCTTAGGATACTTTGGATCTTCAATTTTAAGTTATAATGTCCTATTCCTTCTAAGCAAATAAACCAATCTTATACAAAACGATAGCATAACCTAAGTTCTAAATTATTTATCATTTCTCTTAAACATATCTTACTAAATGATGCAGTTACATGAAATAAAGATAGCGAAAACAGATGCATAGGATTAAGGAAGAAAGCTAGAGTATTACTCTTAACATATCTCAAAATCATGGCACAGTGCGAAGAGGTATGACATTTACCTGCCTAATATCCTCTAGTACAGGGATGATGTTAAAGCTATTTCTTCAGCTTTATTAGAACATCAAATATTTAAAGAAATATAAACACTGTCCAAATAAAATGTGTATCAGTCATAGGGCTTTGTTAACTATGCTGATATTCACATAAAGACTAAATATTATTTCCATTCCTTATAACATCCTATTTCTTAAAACATCATCTTGGTTTCCTGCTAACTATAGTACTTCCAAGCCACTATCTCAACATTATTTCTCAAGATTTTTCTACATCTTACATCGATAAATAACTATCTGCATTTACAAAACAATAAATAAAATTCATTGATAGTTTAAAACAATTTCACTGTTCCATAAGAAAAGTTTGCTTACTTCATTATTCTATATGTTTAATCATATACAATCTACTTAGACAATATTTGAATATCCAATAACATGAAAATTTTAAAAGAATCACATAATTATTTGTTATGTTGGATTATATCACTAATAAAAAAAAAAATCGTCGTATGCATATTTTCAAATCAATCCTATCTCATAATGTTTTTTAAAATGTTGTATGAAATGCGGTACATATAAGTAAAAAAAACTTTTACACTTCATTCTTCCAATTTATGGATGATCTAAAGAAAACAAAAAAATATATACATTATAAATTATCAATAGTTATTATTATTACCAATAACCTTTATCTAGTCATCGTGTTCAGTAGGCTTCCTTTATCCACTTGAGCATTGCAGATATAAAAAAAATTCACACCCATACACTTTATATTAAAATATTTTTAGCTAAATTATTAGATTGTTATATTATAAAATTTTAATATTAATAAATTAATGTTTTTATGTTTTTCCTAATCTTATATAAAAATTTAGATTTAAACTAGGTTAACAAAATAAAAGGAATCAAAACTATAATTACATATTTTCTTGACGATAGTTCCTGATAAGTCCAAAATGTTTATTATTTTCTCTAGAGTTTTTAAAAATGTTCTCCTCCAAGCGCGTTAAAGTTTAAAATAAAAATAATTATTAATCCATTTAATAAAATTTATAGAAAATAATCCTTGGTTTTAGTATTTAGGATGATAATTATTAAATCATAATATTAATTAATCCCGTGAAGCTTCTTAATCTTCTCTACCAATATTCTCTGCATATCCGATGCATCAATCCATCTAATTTAACTTTAAAAATATTCGATAAACTTTTAAGTACTATTTGTATTTCCATGGATCCATCTTTTATTCAACTATGTGTTCACTTTTTTATATATGTTTCCTTCTTGATACATTTAAACTTTCATTATTTTTTATAAATTTCTTTTAAAAATAAAAAAAAAACTTCAAGTACTTTTAAACAAATCTTTTCTAAATACATTTTTAAATAATTCTAAGACCGGATATTTTAATATCAAAAACGCTTCTGTAACATATTCTCCTGGGTTCTTTCTTTAATTCTTGAAAATATTTTTTAAAAAATGTTACCTTCAGAAAGGATATAACATTTTACTCCTTTGAATATAATATTCTATAAAATAATTCATGAAATATAATTGTCTTATTACTATTTAAAAATAAATCTTGGATAGACTTATAAATAATACGTTTCAATACATTTTATAGACTCCGTATAATGTCCGAACTGTGGTTTTTTATGTACCAAAACAGTTCTTCGGTGAAATACTAATAAAGCTGTATCAATAAATATTCCAAACATTTTTATAGTATCACAATTTATATCCATTTTATTCCACAGTATATCCATTTTTTATTGCGAAGTTTAGGTTAAATTTTTAGATAAAATACTACTGATAAAGGAACTTTAAAAAATTTAACAAAGCATGTTAAACGAAATTATTAAAATATTTTTTAGTTTACACTCTCTTTTTTGCAAGTTACTTTTAAAATATTAATTAGTTTTTTTCAAATAAATTATGAGAGAGCACTAAAATTGACTAAAATAATAATTTTAAAATACTATCTCTTTGATAGCTATAATTTACCTTTCTCTAGTTTCAATACATTATTAATCTCCCCCTATACCCCCGTGCAAATCATATTTATAGTCTGTAAGAATACCTATTCCTATTGGTTAATTCTTACTTTAGCTTGAGAACAAATTTACATATTTTTAGTTTATAGTAGAATTAAATTTCAAAATTAGAAATTATGATGTAATGAACTTAAAATATTATTTAAAATATTACTTTTAAATAAATTATTATTTTATTAAAACTATTTAAACATTTAAAATAACTTTTAAAACAATTTTAATAACTTATTCCATTTATCTATTTTTATTTAAACAAAATATTTAATTTTTTTTTTTTATTAACTGTATTCATCTTTATTACATCATTTAAATATGCAATAACGACAGTTAACTTAATATTTATTATTATTTGCTTTTATGATAGGCAACAATTCCATCCAATTCTATAATATAACTTTTAAAATATTTTAAACTTCGTTATTAATTCAAACAAGCGTGTGTGTGAACGTATATAGTATACAAGTCACATGATTAATAACTTTGACAGACGATTTTTAATCTATTTCTCTGCCTAGATTTATAAAATTGATACACTTATTATATTATATAATATAATTATAAAATTTGGAAGAACAATTTAGAAAATATAGAATTAAATACAATTTTCACCATCATAAAGTTTATTTTTAAAATATATTATATTAATTTTGACTATTAAATATGATTATAAATTTAAACACTGTATTTATTAACTTATCAGTTTTAAACTATTAAAATCGAATTTATTAAATATACTTTTAATTTTTATAGCTGTGTTATTTAATATGGCCAGCTTTTACAACCATATGAAACAATATTTTAAACTTTACTTAACTACTTTTTAAATAATTCGCTATAATTTTATATACCACATATTTTCTTTAGCTTTAAATTGTACTTTAAAAATATAATCGACAAACTATAATTAATAAATCAAAAGAACATATTCTAAAATTTAAAATTTTTAGTAATTGACTGTTATGAACTATTACTGACCTATAGAAAAGGGCACAATATATATATATATATATATATATGGCAAAAGCAATCATCAATGCAGCATGGTGATAAAGGATATATATTATTACCATATGATTACATTTACTTGATAGAAGCAAATCTTAATATAACTTTGATATTTCATGTGATCACAATCTCTAATTTGTGACCATGTTTAACATATTACTAATTCCATTTGGGTGATATGGCTAAATAATATTTCTCCACTTGATCTCCATAAATAAATAATATCTAAGTAAAATATGTCTCAGGATTCAAAATATATGTGCAAATAAGTGCGACAAATATGCGACAAGTTTAATAAATAAGAATTTAAATTAATTTTATTTACATCTATATAAGAATAAAATATTTTTATTATTTGTTTATTTTATAATTACTGAATAATTTTTTTGTTTAATTAAGTAATGACTTGTCCCATTCATACTTTGTAAAGATGTAAATGAGTAAAATAAGTTTGTGTATGTGTGTGTTAGTATGTAACAATATGATGTGTTGCTATGAATACGAAATTATTTATAAATCCATTAACTAAGATTGACTTCATTTTATCCTAAGCATGTAATTGCTTAACCTAATAATTAGACTATAATATATTATGCAGTATGGGTTTCAAATATATTAGTAAAGTCAACTCTCATCTTTATTTTACAAAATATCTAAATAAACAATACACGATTAATTTAAATCTGTTATTTATAATGCGCTGAAAACTTTGAAAATATTCAAACAGAAGTCAATCTTTGAGAATGCGCTATTTCTTAAATATTATAAATTTCCACGCACTCGCCCACCTGCAAGAGTTTAAAAAACTTAAGTGAATCACTTAAGTTTAGAGCGTACATTCTATATACACCAACTATTACAAACCATGCTTAAATCAGGGCTTGAATCTATTGCGTGCGTGATGTTATAATCAAATATTCAATTATACAAATATATTTAACCCATTGCAAGGGAAAGATAGCATCTCATTTTTAACAACTATGATTAGACAAACATGACTTACAAATGAATATTTGATTATAACTTGTATTTGATTATAACATCAGGCACACAATAGACTCAAGCCCTGATTTAAGCATGGCTGTAAGAATTGTTATATACAGAATGTATTCTCTAAACTTAAGTGATTCACTTTAAGTTTTTTAAACTCTTACCGGTGGGCGAGTACATGGAAATTTATAATATTAAGAAATAGTACATTGTCGGAGATTGACTTCTATTTAAATAATACACGATTAAATAAATATAAGTAAACAATGAATTCATCAATTATACATCTTCTTAAACTTCAAACAATGATAGCAATCCTTAGCTCTAAACCATTATTATTAGTGGCATTAGAGGAAAGAGCTCTAGTCTTAAAAATATAACAATAAAGAAATGAACTACAATTGCTTAAAATTTTACTAGATGACATTAAAGAGAAGTGTTACTCTTGTCTTAAAAATATAACTATGCTTACTTAAGCTTCCACTAGATGGCACTAAAGTAGAGAATTAGACTTGTCTAAAAAATATAACAATAAGAAATAACTGATTTCTCAAGCTATCATTAGATGGCCATAGAGTAAAGAAGAGTTCTTCTTGCTTTAAAAGCAATTAAATAATACTCTCATAACCATATCCATAACTTTTTTTCACTAGATGACTAAAAAAAATCATTTTTTAAAAATGACTATATCTATTTCCCTTTTGGTTTTCATTTTCTTTGAAATTTACATTATTTTTTGTGCACACATAAGCTTGCATTTTATTAACAGTATATGTAATGTTATTTGATTATCTAAATAATAGCTTTTGACATAATCATTTCTTACAATAATTAAAAGTTAAAGCCATTGACATAACAACTTCTGATTTTTTTTAAAATTATTATTATTATTATTATTATTATTATTATTGTTGTTGTTGTTGTTGTTGTTGTTATTATTATTATTATTATTATTATTATTATTATTGTTGTTGTTATTATTATTATTATTATTATTATTGTTATTGTTGGTGTTGTTGTTGGTGTTGTTGTTGTTGTTGTTATTATTTTTATTATTACTACTATTATTATTATTTCTACTACTATTATTATTATTATTATTATTAGTAGTAGTAGTAGTGGCGGTAGTGGTAGGGGTAGTAGTAGGGGCAGCAGCAGTAGCAGTAGTAGTAGTAGTAGTAGTAGTAGTAGTAGTTGTAGTAGTAGTAGTAGTGGTTAGATAATACTGTGGGGAATAAAAGTTTTTATTCTTTCAAATTATTAATCAATCACTTATTCATAGATCCATCATCAAGAGGAAAAAGAAAACAAAATGGTTTGTATATCCATTACTACGTCAAAATATGTGTTACTCTTTTATTGGATTTCATGTAAGCTTAAGATTTTCTTTTCAGGTAATCAACTTATAGTCAATATATCTACTATCTAATTAAATGCTATCCAACCTTAAGTAATTCATGGGCCGCATTAAAAAAAAAACCACGGGCTATATACGAAATAATAAATACAGAGTATATTAAATTATGGAGTCTTAGATTCAGTTAGGTTTAAGAGACATTTCAAAACTAAAATAAAAAAGAATGTTATAGTGTTTATAAGAGTTTCATTGAAACAATAGACAAAATATAACAATTGTTTATATTATAGACATTAGATAATAATTTCTAATATCAAAATTATCAATTAGTGATAGAATTAAAATTATCTAATAAGCTTTCGATTCAAATTATTTTATTTTTTTATTTGAAAAAATAGGTGAGCTGCACAACTTTCTGCAGGCTGCCTGCAGCCCAAAGACTGTGTTTTGAACAACTCTAATCTAATTATTTATTAATTGGTGTGTAGCTTTTTTTAACTAGAAGATAAAACAAAAAAAGAACCCATCTCCATTTGGCAGTTGGTTACCTTGGTGAGCATTGCTTCCTCTATTCTCCGATAGGTGCGCTGCTAATGGATATTGAAAGATTGTTTTATTTCTTACGTTTTATATAAAAGCATCATATAAAATAAAATGTAAAAGAATTAAGATGAATTGACTAATTAATTTTTATATTAATATTATTTTTATTACACAGATAATTAGTTTGTAAAATTTGATTGAAAGAATTAAGATTACATTAATTATGCGGTTGTAAGAAATAAAATACTAATAAATATTTATAATTTGTGACGCTGAAGAAAATGTTATTAAAATTATTATAATGATAATAATGCGGTAAATATTAAAAATTATGAAAAAGAATTGCATTAGAATTTAGACAAATAATTGTTTTTAATTACTCCACGTGAGCTATTTTGAAGCATATTTAATAATTAAGTGAAGAAAAATAAACTTTCAACAATTCTGAGATTTTACTAAGATTTTTTTTTTTTTTGACAGAATTATACCTAAGTCAGAAATATAATATTAATTGAAGACAATTTCATACGCAGAAAAGAATATGATTCCGCATATTTAAATAATTCAACCCTTATCAAGAAAAATAAAGAATTACATTTTGAATTACAAGTCTCAAACTAACTCAACCCACATCTTTGACACCATCCACTTTAGATATATAGAGTAACGATTATTACGGTACTTGTGTACTATTTCTGCATTGAAGAGAAGATAGGAGGCTTTTCACATTCATATCAATACACTGGTAACTTTTTAATGTTATTTTGGCAACCATTTATAAAGCTATTAAACTTTACAAAGTTGCCAGTGCATTGATAGAATGTGGAAAGCCCTCCTATCTTTTCTTTATTGCAGGAATAGTAGACAATATTTTAAAAATGGACCAAAAAATAAATATTATATGAGATATGCATGTACTTCTATAAAATCTACACATGCGCAGATGATGAAGCTTTGACACTTAATTCAAATAATTTCAAAAAATGTGTAGAAATAGTTTTTTAAAAACACATACCAAAAACAGGTACACTTTTCTCAAGATTTACAAAGTTATCGGCAGGTTGACACGAACATACAAAATTTTTTTTATTTATCTTAAAAACTACATGGTCTCAGCCCGCGAAAATAGATTGAATCAAAAGTACCACAAACTCCTAAATGTTACTTTGCAGATACATAAAACAATCACTAAATTATAATTTTATTAAATAATATTTACAAAAACAAATAAAATATACATATATGCTACTTACACTGTAATTAATAACAGTAATTAATTGCATTCAAACAAACAAATTGAATTTTCATTTGACCATAGAAAATTGACACAAATGTTCCCTCCAAAATGAATACATGATTGCAAAGTGTGTCGAGATTTTCCAGAAAAATACTATGAAGCATATTTTTTTGATTTAAAAAAAAACCAAAACAAATAATTCAGACCAATAAACAAATATAAATTATAAAACATTTCTTATCACTTTTCATGCAGGTGGAAAAAATTGAATAACCAAAATTTTAAGAAATTTTTTTTTATTTTTATAAGTACACAAAATAAATAATTCGCAACAATAAACATATATCAATTGTAAGTCTTTTCTTCATGCAGGTGAGAAAAATTGTTTTATATATTGTTGAGTCTAGAGAAAAATGTGTGGTTGTTTTTGTGCAAATGACACAACATATGTTCGGCAAGTGTTGGGTTGATATAACCCCTGTGCTGCTGTTTCTTTCACCAACTCCATAGTTTTTGGACTGAGAAGTGCAGTTTTGGAATCCACCAAATTCTAAGTGTCACTGCCACTGTCCAATTTTTAACTACCACAATCTCTCTGTGTATGCCATCAAGCATCCACTGGTGAGAAAGAATTTGACCTTGTTGATTTTTCCTTGGTGAAAAAAGGCTTTAGTTAATTATCAAATCTAAAGAATGCAAAATAACAGCGATCAAAGCAGATTTTGAAAAAAATAATGTTTTTACAAATGACAAATGGGGGTGGGGGTGAAAGCTTGTTGTTTTTCTTCCCTGTTTATTGCACTTAAGAATACTAGCTAGATTGGCTTAAAGATCGTTTTGATATAATTAACTGTCCCAGATTTGAACCTCAGATTGAGTACACAATAACCAAATTCAGGTTTTCTATTCGATTGCAATATTTGCAGATAGGATTTTTGTGGTCTGTTCTAAATAGTTTTAAAATTCATTGGTGTTTATTAGAGAAGTAATATCAGAACTAATTTTTACTTGGAAAAAAAAAAGCCAAAATTATCCAATTGTCTAACAAACAGGAAAAGTAAGAAGAAAAAAAAGTTTTGTTTTGTTATAAATAATACTAGTTTAAAAAATAAATACTATAGATGTAAAATAAAAATAAACTTTTTTTTCGGTCTCATAGACTGCTGAACTTTTTAAGACCTTTTGTAAAAATATTCATGATGACATCGACTTTTGGGAATTACATGAAAGGCACTTTAATATTATATTTTGTGTATATTTTCTATGCATATTTAAAATCTACTACAAATCAAATTGAAATGTAAAATTTAAAGAATTCAATAAGAATATTAAAGCATGTAAACAAACATATCAGATGAATTCTTATTCTATTTCTTAAAACTAGTAAGCCATTACAAAGAGAATCATCTTTTGATACATTTTTCAATATACTGTGATGGCCACGTAAAGTCATCGTCACACGTATATATTTATTAATAAAATTAGATGGATTAGCTACTAAATTTTTTAAAAAAAAGAAGAAAAAGAAAAAACTTGAAATTCAAATGTTGAAATTACTTTGGATTTTTGTAATAGTAAGAGAAGGGGAGGGGGGGTGCATAAAGAAATGTGTCTCTTTCTCTCTTTTAAAAAAAAAAACGAGTAAGTCAAATGCTTGAAAGTTATTTCTATTTATTGTGGGAGAGGGGAAGGGGATGCATAAAGAAATGCGTCTTTTCTCTCTTTTAAAAACTATTGTGATAAATTAAAATAAAATGTAAAACATAAAGGTGAAAAAATGAATTGTAAACTTTAAATAAAAATTAAATGTAATATGTAATATAAAAACAATATGGCCGTAGGTGTTAAAGTCTGTTGGACTAATTAAATTCCTCAGACAAAGAAAATGTATAACAAGGAAAAGCTTATAATTACAGCTAAATTAATTAAAACCTACATTCCAGCCACGAATTAAATAAAGAAACATGATGATAAGAATTGGTTGGAAATCTAAATCTTAATTAAAAATTTACAAAAGAATGAACAAAAGAAAGACAGTAAGAAAATTACAGATTATCTGGGCATTACTAGTAGAGATTTTGAGGAAGCAACAGCTAAAAGAAAATGGAAGAAGTGCGCGGTTAGTGGCGTTAAAGGGACGTGGGTTCGTATTCAATCCGTCTCACCACTGACTCACAATGTAAGATCTATGCCTGACCTGCTAGAGAGACCACCGCTTCTGTGACTGACAACTTAAAAATCTACCTAAAGAATCGACAAGAAGTAAAAAACTGGAACAAGAAATAACCCCACAAACTGAGAGAGAAAATTAATCCAGCCGACAGTGAAGGACATCACCGTCTCTACAAAAAAAGGGATGATCTCCCACTGGACGGTAAAAAGCTCTCGAAAGAAATACCCATGGAAACAACTACAAGGAAAACCTAGGTAAAAAGCATGCATGCATTTTAATTTATAATGTTCGTAAATAAATAAACAAGGAACAATTTTGATAAATTTAGAACTCTACCCAATAGGACTTCAAAATAACTTTTATATTTGATCTGTTTTACTATGTTTATTATAGCCACGTATTTTATATAAGTGTGTGTTTTTTTATTATTGTTATCATGTATTTTTTATATAAAAGTGAGTGTTATTAAACATATTTATTCTTAAAATTGCATATACTTGCTTTATTCTCCTATCACCAAGCTATGACAGGAGGGAAAACTGAAATTTAGTGATTAAAGGGTAAGGCTTATTTTAAAAGATATTCGTGTGCTGCTTGTTCGTGAGAATTGTCCCAATTATAAAAAAATAAATAGCAAGCGCTGGACATTCGTTAAATTTCTTGAAATAGTTTGCTTTGTTCAGCAGCTGAGGGTTCTTGATCGGGAAAAATAACGCCAAGATAATATGTACGTATTGCCTTGGGGTTCGGTCAAGGGTATAGATATGAAGTTAAATTTGTATCTGTATTAGCTCTCTGCTTGCATTGTAATGGCGTTGGTTAAATAAATAAATAAACAATATCCATTACAGTTGGAGGCTAAGCCGGGATATTTCGGTTAGCAAAACTGATAGTAAACAAATAAGAAATAAGAATAAGCAAATGCTGAAAAAATAAATGTATAATAAATTAATAAATGAAAGGAAGAATCAAAGTTGTGAAAAAATAAAGTATAATAAATAAGTCTAAAATATAATTGAAAGTATTAAAGATAAAAATCAAATCAAGGAACAATCCAAATAACCATTCCATAATAATTGGGGGGCAGTCCGGGATATTTTCACGTTTACAAGTTCAGCCCATTTGAATTCGAATATAACAAAATTAATAGTTGATGCAATAATTAATAAACAAATCAAAAATAGCTTGGTGGTAGACAAAAGCAAGAAATAAAATAAAATAATAGAGGGTAAAAGGAGAGAAAGAGAACGTGATATAATTTGGGAAGTTAGGTTGTAAATTGGAGACAGTTGCGGAGGGGTCTTGAAGGCAGGCATGGGTGAGTGATGATTAGTGAGTGGGATGGGGAGAGTCAAACAAACATACCTAGTGTCAGTGAAATATAAAGTCAGTAAAGTAAGATAATCCTATAAGGAGAGGGTTAGAATAATAAAGCTGTAGAATAAAATATAAGTGATTAGTTAGTGTGTGTGTCAGATAGATTTTATGCACATGAGATCAAAAACAGAAATGGACACTCTAGTGGGCGAAATAGAAAAAGCCTCCGAAGAACAAATGGAACCATCTGGAGAAATAGCTAGTGAAGGAGATATAGAAATTAGAAAGGGAATGAAGACGATGATTGATAATAAAATAGAAAGCTGCATTATAATGGATATGTTCACGAAAATAATGGAAGGCCAGCAATGGTTGATTATGGAAATGAGGGAAAGAGATGAAAGAAATAGTAGGAGGATAGAAGAGTTAGACGAACGACTAAATAAGAATTTTAGCCAAAAGGTTGAAGAAATGAATGAAATATGTGAACAAACCTCATACCAGGTGAAGGTTGCAAATGAAAGGTTGAATCACCAGGAGGAACTACTGGAGAAAATACAGCAAGCTAAATTAGAGCAAGGGGAGAAAATTGAAGTAATAAAAAATGAAAACGGAAAGGCTATAGAAAAGATACAACTAGAGGTAACTCAGCGAACACAGTTGAGAAGATAGAAGTGAGAGTAGAAAGGGGTGAAAATAAAATAGAAAATATAACAGAGATGATAAGAGCTAACAGTAAAGAGCAAGAAAGCATGAGCAAGTGCTTGCAAATAAGTAGTGAAAGCAATAATGTAGAACAGATGCTCATAGGCACAAAAGGAAAGACTGTCGAACAGGTTGATGAGTCGCTGAATGCATTTGACAGCACTAGGCCTAATTACAAGGCGGAGGATCGGGGATTTAAACCCCAGCCCAATGATCCACACATAGGAAGAATGCAATACAATCCTCATCATGATTATTGGGAAGGAAACCAGGCATTTACTGGTAGATCAGAAAGGGCTGAAATGTCCAAACAGACCGGAAGAGGCTCAGATCTAAATTATCCGGATGAGCAAGCCGACTCTAGAGGACATCGGAACATTGCTCCAGTTCCAAGCACAAGTGGAAATATGTATGGTAAAAGGCATGATAAGAAGCCTCCAGACAAAAACTAAGCCTAAAGAAAATAAACGGACGGATATGTCGGTTCGATCAAACAATAACGTCATGGGATCACGAGAAATAAAGTTAATTTTTTTTTGAAACATATGACAGGTGGGGCAAATTGTCTCATGACAAATAATTAAAGTTACTATAATAAACAAAAAAAAAGATAATGTTCACAGAGTGAAATCAATGATAAACTTAATGCGTGTTTATGTGCAGTCAAGCACAGCAAGACAAATGTAAATAAAAGTAATAACAAAAAAAAAAAGGAAGGGAAAAGAAATCTATAAATAATTTATTTGTATAACAATCTGTCAATTATAAATGCAGATATAATTAACAAATAAATAAAAGTAAAATTAGAAATAAGAATCATTTAGGCTCATTAAAGAGCCGGTTAAGAATTAATAAAATAAAATAAATGAACAATAGTGATAATACTTAAATGATAGATATCACTGATAGGTGTATGAGGTTGCAGATTGAGGCATATATGTGTGTGTGTATGCATTATGTTTGGGTCGTATTTTGAGCTTGATTCAGCCGTCTCTTCCCTAACTGTAGATTCACATGGCTTTCGGTGGTAAAACTTTTAAATGAAGCGCCAGTAAGAATCCTGGACTCATTATATAATAAGAATTAGTGTCTCGAAATAAATAAAATAAATAAATGAAGAAATAAGAATTTGTTGTTTGCGCAAGATGAACAGGCAGTAGAAATATCCTGCTGTTCACACACTTTAAACCCTTTTATGTTTTTGATAGAGTTAAGTCGTGCCATGGTCTCGTATGCGTAGAGATTAAATTGGTTGATCAGCCAAAATCGATCAGAAAGAATTGTGTAGTTTTACCTAGCTGTCTCTCTGCAGTCATCCTCATCATCATCATCACTCATCATGATAGAGTGGAAAAGTATGTAATAAAAGCAGAAGTAAGGGTTGAAAGCAAAGAATTAAAATAAGCTCTCATCTCAGACTAAGATTCGACCCGATTTTAATTCTCAAAAATGGGCAGAGTGTAATGTGATGACCACGTAAAGTCGTCATCACACGTATATATTTATTAATAAAATTAGATAAATTAGCTACTAGAAAGTAATAAAGGTAAATGGATTAGCTACTAAATTTTTAAAAAAAGAAGGAAAAGAAAAAAAAAAGTTGAAATTCAAATGTCGAAATTACTTTGGATTTTTGTAATAGTAAGAGAAGGGGAGGGGGGTGCATAAAGAAATGCGTCTCTTTCTCTCTTTTAAAAAAAAACGAGTAAGTCAAATGCTTGAAAGTTATTTCTATTTATTGTGGGAGAGGGGAAGGGGATGCATAAAGAAATGCGTCTTTTCTCTCTTTTAAAAACTATATTGTAACAAGTTAAAAGTAAAATGTAAAACATAAATGTGAAAAAATGAATTGTAAACTTTAAATAAAAATTAAATGTAATATGTAATATAAAAACAATATGGCCATAGGTGTTAAAGTCTGTTGGACTAATTAAATTCCTCAGACAAAGAAAATGTATAACAAGGAAAAGCTTATAATTACAGCTAAATTAATTAAAACCTACATTCCAGCCACTAATTAAATAAAGAAACATGATGATAAGAATTGGTTGGAAATCTAAATCTTAATTAAAAATTTACAAAAACAATGAACAAAAGAAAGACAGTAAGAGAATTACAATTATTATCTGTTCATTACTAGTAGAGATTTTGAGGAAGCAACAGCTCAAAGAAAATGAAAGAAGTGCGCGGCTAGTGGCATTAAAGGGACATGGGTTCGTATTCAATCCGTCTCACCACTGACTCACAATGTAAGATCTATGCCTGACCTGCTAGAGAGACCGCCACTTCTGTGACTGACAACTTAAAAATCTACCTAAAGAATCGACAAGAAGTAAAAAACTGGAACGAGAAATAACCCCACAAACTGAGAGAGAAAATCAATCCAGCCGACAGTGAAGGACATCACCATCTCTACAAAAAAAGGGATGATCTCCCACTGGATGGTAAAAAGCTCTCGAAAGAAATACCCATGGAAACAACTACAAGGAAAACCTAGGTAAAAGCATGCATGCATTTTAATTTATAATGTTCGTAAATAAATAAACAAGGAACAATTTTGATAAATTTAGAACTCTACCCAATAGGACTTCAAAATAACTTTTATATTTGATCTGTTTTTCTATGTTTTATTATAGCCATGTATTTATATAAGTGTGTGTTTTTTTATTATTGTTATCATGTATTTTTTTTTATATAAAAGTGAGTGTTATTAAACATATTTATTCGTAAATTGCGTATACTTGCTTTATTCTCCTATCACCAAGCTATGACAGGGGGGAAAACTGAAATTTAGTGATTAAAGGGTAAGGCTTATTTTAAAAGATATTCATGTGCTGCTTGTTCATGAGAATTTCCCAATTATAAAAAAATAAATAGCAAGCGCTGGACATTTGTTAAATTTCTTGAAATAGTTTGCTTTGTTCAGCAGCCGAGGGTTCTTGATCGGGAAAAATAACGCCAAGATAATATGTACGTATTGCCTTGGGGTTCGGTCAAGGGTATAGATATGAAGTTAAATTTGTATCTGTATTAGCTCTCTGCTTGCATTGTAATGGCGTTGGTTAAATAAATAAATAAACAATATCCATTACAGTTGGAGGCTAAGCTGGGATATTTCGGTTAGCAAAACTGATAGTAAACAAATAAGAATAAGCAAATGCTGAAAAAAATAAATGTATAATAAATTAATAAATGAAAGGAAGAATCAAAGTTGTGAAAAAATAAAGTATAATAAATAAGTCCAAAATATAATTGAAAGTATTAAAGATATAAATCAAATCAAGCAACAATCCAAATAACCATTTCTGTTATAATTGGGGGCCAGTCCGGGATATTTTCACGTTTACAAGTTCAGCCCATTTGAATTTGAATATAACAAAATTAATAGTTGATGCAATAATTAATAAACAAATCAAAAATAGCTTGGTGGTAGACAAAAGCAAGAAATAAAATAAAATAATAGAGGGTAAAAGGAGAGAAAGAGAACGTGATATAATTTGGGAAGTTAGGTTGTAAATTGGAGACAGTTGCGGAGGGGTCTTGAAGGCAGGCATGGGTGAGTGATGATTAGTGAGTGGGATGGGGAGAGTCGAACAAACATACCTAGTGTCAGTGAAATATAAAGTCAGTAAAGTAAGATAATCCTATAAGGAGAGAGTTAGAATAATAAAGCTGTAGAATAAAATATAAGTGATTAGTTAGTGTGTGTGTTAAATAGATTTGATGCACATGAGATCAAAAATAAAAATGGATGCTGTAGTGGGCGAAATAGAAAAAACCTCCGAAGAACAAATGGAACCATCTGGAGAAATAGCTAGTGAAGGAGAGATAGAAATTAGAAAGGGAATGAAGACGAAGATTGATAATAAAATAAAATAGAAAGCTGCATTATAATGGATATGTTCACGAAAATAATGGAAGGCCAGCAATGGTTGATTATGGAAATGAGGGAAAGAGATGAAAGAAATAGTAGGAGGATAGAAGAGTTGACAAACGACTAAATAAGAATTTTAGCCAAAAGGTTGAAGAAATGAATGAAATATGTGAACAAACCTCATACCAGGTGAAGGTTGCGAATGAAAGGTTGAATCACCAGGAGGAACTACTGGAGAAAATAGAGCAAGCTAAATTAGAGCAAGGGGAGAAAATTGAAGTAATAAAAAATGAAAACGGAAAGGCTATAAAAACATACAACTAGAGGTAACTCAGTTAGCGAACACAGTTGAGAAGATAGAAGTGAGCATAGAAAGGGGTGAAAATAAAATAGAAAATATAACAGAGATGATAAGAGCTAACAGTAAAGAGCAAGAAAGCGTGAGCAAGTGCTTGCAAATAAGTAGTGAAAGCAATACTGTAGAACAGATGCTCATAGGCACAAAAGGAAAGACTGTCGAACAGGTTGATGAGTCGCTGAATGCATTTGACAGCACTAGGCCTAATTACAAGGTGGAGGATCGGGGATTTAAACCCCAGCCCAACGATCTGCACATAGGAAGAATGCAATACAATCCTCATTGCGATTATTGGGAAGGAAACCAGGCATTTACTGGTAGATCAGAAAGGGCTGAAATGTCCAAACAGACCGGAAGAGGCTCAGATCTAAATTATCCAGACGAGCAAGCCGACTCCAGAGAACATCAGAACATTGCTCCAGTTCCAAGCACAAGTGGAAATATGTATGGTAAAAGGCATGATAAGAAGCCTCCAGACAAAAACTAAGCCAAAAGAAAATAAACGGACGGATATGTCGGTGCGATCAAACAATAATGTCATGGGATCACGAGAAATAAAGTTAATTTTTTTTTTAAACATATGACAGGTGGGGCAAATTGTCTCATGACAAATAATTAAAGTTACTATAATAAACAAAAAAAAAAATAATAATGTTCACGGAGTAAAATCAATGATAAACTTAATGCGTGTTTATGTGCAGTCAAGCACAGCAAGACAAATGTAAATAAAAGTAATAACAAAAAAAAAAGGAAGGGAAAGGAAATCTATAAATAATTTATTCGTATAACAATCTGTCAATTATAAATGCAGATATAATTAACAAATAAATAAAAGTAAAATTAGAAATAAGAATCATTTAGGCTCATTAAAGAGCCAGTTAATAATTAATAAAATAAAATAAATGAACAATAGTGATAATACTTAAATGATAGATATCACTGATAGGTGTATGAGGTTGCAGATTGAGGCATATATGTGTGTGTGTATGCATTATGTTTGGGTCGTATTTTGAGCTTGATTTAGCCGTCTCTTCACTAACTGTAGATTCACATGGCTTTCGGTGGTAAAACCTGTTAAATGAAGCATCAGTAAGAATCCTGGACTCATTATATAATAAGAATTAGTGTCTCTATATAATAAGAATTAGTGTCTCGAAATAAATAAAATAAATAAATAAAGAAATAAGAATTTGTTGTTTGCGCAAGATGAACAGGCAGTAGAAATATCCTGCTGTTCACATGCTTTAAACCCTTTTATGTTTTTGATAGAGTTAAGTCGTGCCATGGTCTCATATGCATAGAGATTAAATTGGTTGATCAGCCAAAATCGATCGGAAAGAATTGTGTAGTTTTACCTAGCTGTCTCTCTGCAGTCATCCTCATCATCATCATCACTCATCATGATAGAGTGGAAAAGTATGTAATAAAAGCAGAAGTAAGGGTTGAAAGCAAAGAATTAAAATAAGCTCTCATCTCAGACTAAGATTCGACCCGATTTTAATTCTCAAAAACGGGCAGAGTGTAATGTGACGGCCACGTAAAGTCGTCATCACACATATATATTTATTAATAAAATTAGATAAATTTAATTTAAAAAGTAATAAAGGTAAATGGATTAGCTACTAAATTTAAAAAAAAAAGAAGGAAAAGAAAAAAAGTTGAAATTCAAATGTCGAAATTACTTTGGATTTTTGTAATAGTAAGAGAAGGGGAGGGGGTGCATAAAGAAATGCGTCTCTTTCTCTCTTTTAAAAAAAAAAAACCAGTAAGTCAAATGCTTGAAAGTTATTTCTATTTATTGTGGGAGAGGGGAAGGGGATGCATAAAGAAATGCGTCTTTTCCTCTCTTGTTAAAAACTATATTGTAACAAGTTAAAATAAATTGTAAAACATAAATGTGAAAAAATGAATTGTAACCTTTAAATAAAAATTCAATGTAATATGTAATATAAAAACAATATGGCCATAGGTGTGAAAGTCTGTTGGACTAATTAAATTCCTCAGACAAAGAAAATGTATAACAAGGAAAAGCTTATAATTACAGCTAAATTAATTAAAACCTACATTCCAGCCACTAATTAAATAAAGAAACATGATGATAAGAATTGGTTGGAAATCTAAATCTTAATTAAAAATTTACAAAAACAATGAACAAAAGAAAGACAGTAAGAGAATTACAATTATTATCTGATGATTACTAGTAGAGATTTTGAGAAAGCAACAGCTCAAAGAAAATGAAAGAAGTGCGCGGCTAGTGGCATTAAAGGGACATGGGTTCATATTCAATCCATCTCACCACTGACTCACAATGTAAGATCTATGCCTGACCTGCTAGAGAGCCGCCGCTTCTGTGACTGACAACTTAAAAATCTACCTAAAGAATCGACAAGAAGGAAAAAACTGGAACGAGAAATAACCCCACAAACTGAGAGAGAAAATCAATCCAGCCGACAGTGAAGGACATCACCATCTCTACAAAAAAAGGGATGATCTCCCACTGGACGGTAAAAAGCTCTTGAAAGAAATACCCATGGAAACAACTACAAGGAAAACCTAGGTAAAAAGCATGCATGCATTTTAATTTATAATGTTCGTAAATAAATAAACAAGGAACAATTTTGATAAATTTAGAACTCTACCCAATAGGACTTCAAAATAACTTTTATATTTGATCTGTTTTACTATGTTTATTATAGCCACGTATTTTATATAAGTGTGTGTTTTTTTATTATTGTTATCATGTATTTTTTATATAAAAGTGAGTGTTATTAAACATATTTATTCTTAAAATTGCATATACTTGCTTTATTCTCCTATCACCAAGCTACAACAGGAGGGAAAACTGAAATTTAGTGATTAAAAAGTAAGGCTTATTTTAAAAGATATTCGTGTGCTGCTTGTTCATGAGAATTGTCCCAATTATAAAAAAATAAAATAGCAAGCGCTGGACATTCGTTAAATTTCTTGAAATAGTTTGCTTTCTTCAGCAGCCGAGGGTTCTTGATCGGGAAAAATAACGCCAAGATAATATGTATGTATTGCCTTGGGGTTCGGTCAAGGGTATAGATATGAAGTTAAATTTGTATCTGTATTAGCTCTCTGTTGGCATTGTAACGGCGTTGGTTAAATAAATAAATAAACAATATCCATTACAGTTGGAGGCTAAGCTGGGATATTTCGGTTAGCAAAACTGATAGTAAACAAATAAGAATAAATAAATGAGAGGAAGATTCAAAGTTATGAAAAAAAAAGTATAATAAATAAGTATAAAATATAATTGAAAGTATAAATAAATCAAATCAAACAATCCAAATAACCGTTTCCGTTATAATACATCACTGCAGAGTTTATTTTCTTTCAATCACAAGATTACACATGTGAAAAGGCCTTCTATATTTTCTTTGTTGTAGGAATAATAGCCAAGTTTTCGTCAATTGTCAAATATAATGAAGCCCAAATAACAGCAATCCAAGTAGATTTTTGGTAAAAAAGATTTTGCAACTGACAAATATAAAGCAAAATATTACCAACCAAGCACATTTTGAAAAGGAGAATCATGCTTTCATGCATTTTTCAATATACATTGAAGCAATTATTTTCTTTCAATCGTAAGAGTACACATATGAAAAGGCCCCTATCTTCTCTTCGTTGCAGGTATAGTACACAAGTACCATTATTACTAATCATTTACTAAATTAGGGACTATCTATAGCTTAGATATTAACTTTAAAACTGAATTAAAGATTAATATATATGATTTTTTTATAATTAAGTACATACACCCATGGAATTATTCACATTTCTCTTTTCCACATGAAATATCTTTATAAATATATTAAATAACCTCAATACTATCACATATTCTTTTAAATTCATATAAGTAAAGATACAATAAAAGACAAATGACCATAAGATGTATTACATGCTGACCCAGCCCTCATCATTTGGCCCAGGGCCATCATCTGTCATATATATCTCTATTAAATAATTACATTTTGAATTACAATAATCATTACTATATTTATCTGAAGTGGATGGTGTCAAAGATATGGGTTGAGTTCATTTGACACTTGTAATTAAAAATGTAATTATTTAATATAGATAAATATTTTGATATAATAGAGATTTATATAAGAGATGATGACCTGGACCTACTGATGAGTGCTAGTTCAGCACAAAATGCATCTTAGGTATCATTTGTGCTTTATTGTATCTTTATTTATATGAATTTAAAAGAATATGTGATATGAGGTTATTTAATATATTTATAAAAATAAATAAAGCTTGAAGATTTGCAAAGAGAAACTTAGGTGCAAAATAATAGTTCAGTATATCTCATTTTAACCTAAAATTTGGATTCTTATCTTAGACAATGTGTTTTCTCTTTGTAAACCTCAAAATTATGAGATTTGTGACTATTTCTTGGAATTTGGAATGGTCCAAATTTTTTTTTTAAAAAAATTAAACTGTTGCAATAAAAAAATAAACATTCAAAAATAAGCTGCAATTGTAGTATTTATAAGTGTAATATTTGTAAAAGTAAGAATTGAATTGCCTGATAAAAATGCTGAGATTTTACTTGTGTAACATTTTTAATCTTATTGAAATGCAAAAAACTTACATGTATAACATTTTTTATTTTGAATGATAACATTAAGAAATTTACCTATGCAATGTCATGAGGCTGATATGTGTACCTGTATAATAGTTTTTATCTTAATGACCTTGATGAAGTTTGTCATATCTGACCTTGCCTTTAGAAGTGGACTATTCCAGATTCCTTGCCTGATTGGCTAGCACCCAGTCACTATCCAATGGGGATAAATCCTTCATTGTGGTTCATGCATATAATCCAAGTGTTTCCAGTAAGGTAGGGGATCTGCCATTAAATAGTCAGCCTTTTTGGAGGCAAGGCAGAGAGCAAATTACTTCTGTCAACCGGAATGTCTGAACATGCTCTCCAATAAATCTTCTACCATCAGAAAAGGTATTTTCTCTAGTCATCATTGTGATGTCCATGCAGTGAGGCAAGTCCACCTAAGGACTGGAAATTGCTATGTCCACAGCCCACTTGAAGCAAGCTGACCTGCCCAGCCAAAAGAGTCTGAACTAGAGCCAACTACTGCACAGCCAGAAACTCACAAGGCAGGCTATCTATATAGCTGGAAGTGAGTTCCATTACTCGGTATGATTACCTCAGCATTAACTTGTATAAACCATATTTATATGTTTTATTAACTAACACGTGTGTATATTTTTGTCATTAATGAATTATACATATTAATTGTTGAGTAATTTGTCATTATTTGTCTGTGGGTTTGGAACCGAACCTGTAAATTTAGCCAAACAACAACAAAGTTATTGATAATCTTACTTGTGTAACAGTCTTAATCTTGGTGGAGATGTTTTTAATCTTTAAAAATTATCATGTACATAAATCCATAAGGAATAAAGAAATTAGTCTAAATCTATTTATAAATTTGAAACTTCAGCAATATGGAATAACTTCACTGTAGAAAAGGGTAATAAAATAGTACTTTAAGAATTAAATAATAATTGTTCTAAATAATATTATAACTAGGTAGAGACGTTGATTGGTAACTAAATAAATATGAACGATTACATTTTAAACCAATGTTCAGATAAGACACAAAGCTAGTCTTTGTCTTTTATTATTATATATGTACTTTATGCATAAACATATTCTTCAGATTGTTAAACACCTGACAAGCATATTCGATTCTTCTGCTGGAAGAAACGAGTAACCATTTTTAAAATACATGTGCAATGTTTAGAAAAATAATCTGAATGTTAATCTGTGTATTGGTTTATGACATCATAAGATCTCATTTGCGATAATAATATTACAAATTATATTTGTAATTATTGACAATACAGTATTTATATAGCACAGATATTATTATGCTTATCCCAATAATTAAAACATTTGCCCAGCTAAATGTGATCGTAAATGAAAAACTATCTCTGACATGCTTGTGTGTATGTTTTAGTGTCACAGAATTGGAAAAAGCATAAATATATTATTTTGCATATGAGTTATTTCATAATTTCAACTCATGATAGTTTTTAAATCTTTAAATAATTTTTAGGACTATCGTTTATCAGAGGTTAAACTTTTGGGTTCACTTGAGAAAAAAAGGTTATACTTGAAAAATGATTTGTAATCGGGAAAGAACTGGGCTAAATTTTTAGATGGGTGTTAACTAAATTTACTATAATCTACATTTATTTCAGAATGCGTTATAAAATAGCATTTCTAATTCTTCACATTTTAAGAATCGCATTTTCATTTTCAAAAAATTCAGAAGTAAATTAATGAAATGCTATTTAAATTTTACCGTGAAAAGTTTTCCAAGTTCATTAAAAGAGAAAAAGTAGATTATTGATAAATTCATAAAATTTTGTAAAAGTGTAATGGGTTATTAGCTGTCGATTTTTATATTTAAGAATCTAAATCTATTTAATGGAAATATAAGCAAGTATATACTAGTCTATTATTTATTCATCTTAATGGTGAGTGTATTGACAAGTCGAAAATCCAGACAGCAAATTGATAGCAATTGTACTATTAATTAAACTTTTATAAAATACTTTTCTCTGCTGAGAATTGACGCAAGATTTCGTGTCTCCAATTACTCGCGTCTGAGATTAACTAACTACTCAGGACTATTTTATTTATTCTAGTATTTTTAAAGTCTTATCTTCATATTAATATTGCAGCTTGTTTAATAACTAATTTAAATTTAATTCACCATAAAATGATAATATATATATATAAGTAGAAATACAGTTTACTTAAAACTATATCTGATATGCCTCCCAGCATCACACGTAGGTACTATAAAAAGAGATTTACATATTTAAGCTCATCTGGATAATGGTCTAACTTTCTGCGCTGAAGGATGGCTGTGATATGATAGAGGTGGGATGAAGATTATTATAAAAATCAAAATTGTATTATATATATGTAACAATGTAATTAAATATGTGCATCCTACAGTCCATACTTCAAGTAGTAAGCATTGGTATATGAACTCAAATTGCCTCTTTATGGAAATCAGAATTCATCTTGAAAAACTTATGATTAAAGATATCATATTAGGAAAACACATAATACACAGAGACAAAACGCTCCATGCAGTAATGCCACTCAGTGCAAGCCAGATCAATGAATGCAGAAAGGTTTGTGCATAAAATCCCTGTCTAAAGCCTACTCATCCAATACCCCCAGACTAAT
Organism: Epiperipatus broadwayi; assembly: GCA_028023455.1. Lineage (NCBI taxonomy): Eukaryota > Metazoa > Onychophora > Udeonychophora > Euonychophora > Peripatidae > Epiperipatus > Epiperipatus broadwayi. The sequence continues at coordinate 1,012,652 of JAQFVV010000254.1, forward strand.
TTCTAGCTTGTGGCTTTCATCAGTGAAGAGTCTTGAATCTGAGAGTGCTGCACCTAGATTTTAGAATCTAATGCAACCCTCCAATCTGATAAGCTAAAAACTAGTCTGGGGATATTGGATGGTTAGGCATTAGATAGGGATTTTATGCACAAATTTTTCTCCATCCATGGATTACTCTGGCTTGCATTGAGTGGTGCTACTGTATGGAGAGTTTTGTTTTTGTGTAAACAGCTTGTCTAAGCATAAAAAATGGTGATAATGTGATCTTTAATGGTTTAAAACATATAATGAAATTAATAAGAAGAACAGTGCTAAATGTATGGAAGTGTGGGTCCTAGACTCTCAAAAAGAATAATGTCTACATAGAGTCTGAAACTGTGAAACAACATCAAGATCTAGGAATGGCCTCTGCAAAGTAATTTTCTCTTCACCTAAGAAATACAATAAAATTACTACAACTTAATACTTGAGGTTATATCAAAATATATTATTGCACTTTATAGAATTCTTCCGTTTCTAATTATGCACATATTTAAATTTTTGGATTGATATTAATATTTGATGCATTCTAGATATAGTAAGACAAAGTTTGTTTCAAATCATCTTGTAAATCACACAATTTCTATTGAAAATAGTTCAATGATATAGTAATAATTATTTGAATTGATAATCATGTATACAATGTAAACACCCCTCCCTCCATACAAATTGGCCCTCCTCATGAGCTACTCCTGTTTGTGTAGGGAAATTCAATTAACATAGTAGTCTGCAGATATTCAACAAATAAACAAGTAGTTTGCCAAATGTTAGTATGGATGGATTTATTTAATGTGTATTTACTTTACAGTGCCAACCTAGTATAAACATTCCATTCATATAGAAGAGGAACAGAGATAATCTCTGATTTATGTTTCATTATAATAAAAGATAGTTTACCACTACCTGGTGACCTGATGTTGGATTCTTTCTCTCATAGCTAAACCTTTTTTCCACCACATTTTCTTAAAACATATGAGTAAAACATCAGAAATAGAGAAATGCCCCCAAGACATAATTAAATATTGAACAAGCATTCACTAATTGGTTCAGAATCTATTTTATGCAATGATTATTAGTGTATCTATCTATTAATAATCAAAGTTGAGAGTACTGTAAATTGACACTTGTAACTCAAATTGTAACGAATTGAGTTTGGAAATGGAATTTAAGAAAATACGGTTGAAGTCATTACTTGACATATCTTGAAAGGAATATTAATAGGATCACTCCAATTTTCTCTTGTTATGATAGATTTCAAAAAATGATTGTAACAGCTTTCAAAAGGATGATAGCTCACATTCCAGATTGAAACAAAATCAGCAATGTTTTTATAGCCAACTTTTGTCTACCAAAGATCAGGTAATTATCGTTAAACCTATTAAATCACAGCATAAAATATTACAAAAGTAAAATACTGAAAAACATTACGAAAATAAAACTTTATAAGATCTAGTTGAAAAGTCTGATCACTTTCACGTAAATTGAGTAGTTGTAAACGTATTTTCAAAAAATAATATTATTAATATTAATGAGTTTTCCATATCATTTCTAAATCCAAAATTGATAGAATTAAAAAAGCATTATTAGAGCAGAGATACATGCTTCTCTTTTACAATGTTTCTCTAATATCAGGTTAAACTTGTCATTGATTATCTTAAACTAAAAAAAAGCATATTTTTCAGAGTTTCTTAAATCATTTATAACCAAAGACTTTTTAGCAAAATTATTCAATAACGTTATTCATGCACAAAACTATTGCAAAAAATTGGCATATAGACAAAACTATGGCAGTCTTAAATAAATAAACTAACGATTCCAAAAATTGCCAGCTAATGTTATTATTATATGTTCTGTACAAGTTACTTGAAAGACTCATATTATCAAGAATTTTCTCACTACTTGAAGTTAAATTTAAGTTTGGAGAAAATGTAGTGAACAAATTCTATTTTTAATAACACACTAAAAAGACTTTCAAACTAAATTTAAAACTAATGCTACTTTTACTGATCAAACGTTAGTTTACAATTTTGATTGGAAAATGATTTTACTTTACTTAACAAAATGTTCTTCGATAGAAAAATTGAAATGATTTTTAATAAGATATACAGTTCAGTTTCTTCACTTATTCTAATGTATTCATTCATGATTTGTATATATATTGCAGAAATTTGTCTTTTATTGTATCTTTATTTATATGAATTTAAAAAGAATGTGGAAGCATGGAGGTTGTTTAATATATCTATAAAGCTATTATACATGGGAAAGGTGAATAATTCCTAAGTATGTGTACGTTTAAAATTTAAAAAGCAGATATATTAGTCTTTAACTGAGGTTTAAAGTTTATATCTGTGCTAGAGATAATCCCTAGTTTAGTAAATGATTAGCAATAATTATTATTGTATTTATCTGTGGTGGATGGTGTCAAAGTTATGAGTGGAGTAAGTTTGACAATGGCAAATAAAAATGTAACAATTTATTATACATAAATACTCTTCATATAATAGAGATATATGTGAAAGATAGTGATCTGTATCAACTGATGAGTGCTGATTCAAAATGAAATGCATCTTGGGGGTCATTTGTCTTTTATTGTATCATTATTTATATGAATTTAAAAAGAATGGGGGCAAGTATGGAGGTTGTTTAACATATCTATAAAGATATTACACATGGCAAAGAGAAAGGTGAATAACTCCATGTGTGTGTGTGTGTGTTTAAAATTAAAACATCAGATATATTAATTTTTAACTGAGGTTTAAACTTTATATCTGTGATAGAGATAATCTTTAGTTTAGTAAATGATTAGTAATAATCATTATTGTATTTATCTGAGACGGTGTTAAAGTTGTGAGTGGAGTGAGTTTGACAGTTGTAAATAAAAATGTAACAGAAAATTAATCTATGTTGATAACTTCATAAAAAAAAGATCCATTCTGTAAGTAAAAAAGTTTGGAAATCTTTTTCAAAAATTGGAGTTCTATTTTTAACCCAACAAAGACAAACAATTTTAAATAACGGAACCACCTCATAATCTTAATATGAACATTTCCCACAATGGGCTAAAACACAATCTAATCTATTATTTAAAAGTAATTTGGATCAAAACCTAACTTATTTTCCATATTTATCTAGACTTCGATCTAAAATAATTTTTAGAAATGACCTGTTTGGAAAACTAACTGGCACTTCTTTGAGTGGCTTACAATCATTTCATATGCAATTTTCCATAGGACTACCATATTGACTACTCTCAAATGTATTCCATTGCAATGGATTCTTGTTATTTCTCATATTCCTCAACTAGATATCAGAGTAGAACATGTTTCAAAAGATATATAACTTTTTAAAGTAGTTTGGACTTATCAATAAATTAAAATATAACTCTACCACCTAACATGCACCTTCAATCAAACTTTCCTTTCTGGATGTTTATCCAAAAATATACAACTGAACAAACTTCTTATGAAATACCAAGCTTTTTTATTTTTTTAGATTTAACAATAAAAACAGTTGCATTTGACTTTCCAAGAAAATTACTGGAATGTCACCAATAGATTCAGGACAACCCAGGATTGTAGTCTCACCTCATTCACAAATGAAAATGTAACAGCCACTAATCAATGTAGATATGGATAAATCAAAACCATAAATTACTTAATGAATGACTATCAAATTTATTTCTACAATGGTAGATTTGCAAAAATTAACCCTAGTAAAATAACTACTAATTGGAATCTCTACAAGTTACTTTGCAATATTTTATTAATAATTAGATTGTCCAAACAAAATCTATACATGAAATAAATAATAATAATAATAATATATCAATTAAGATATAATATTTTTAGGTGATGTGATGCACTATGACTTCTCCTTTATTGAAGTCAGGACTCTCAGCCACTATGCCCAGAGAAAACTGTTTGCACCTTACTTTCCCATTCTCCTAAGTATTTCCCATATTCTTCTCTATTATGCTCCATCCCATTTCCACAATAGTATCTTTATTCAATCTATGGCCTTTTATCTAGATTCTCCTTATGTTTTTTCAAACCCAGCTTAAAAACCAAGAATCCAGTTTATGTATAATCACTTTGTTTATACTTATTCTCTCATAACATCATTATGTGTCCCCTTTCTGCTAAGCATTTACATTCAATTAATAGATGCCTAATATTTTTCATGCCTTCCTTACATAACTTGCAGAATAAATCACCCACATTTTTTCATTTATTGTTGCTAAAAATCCTGTTCAAGTCTTAAACAGTAAACTATTTCCCTTGCTATTATCAAAACTTAACTTACACCCAATATCCTATTTACTTCTATATATATATATTTAAACTCTTTTTATTCTTCATACTGGTTTTCAATCTCTTCAACTCCCTATTTTTTATTAATGCATCTATTCTTCTATCCAAGTCTTTGCCTCTATAACACTCAACAATTCTCCTAACACAATCAACCTATCTTTTGTATAAGTATATTGTCATAAAGTCTTTACCCAAATCTTCAGCATACTGTACTACCTTTCTCACCCATCTTGTTGCCCATCATTTACTCATAACCCAAATAAATACTATTTTAGCTATTTTCCTATTATCCATAAAATGCAATTAACCAAATATTTTCATTTTGCTTTTTGCATTTCTCGTATAAAAATTTGACCATCCCATGAAGTGCCTGCTTTGCTGTCCGCATATCTGCATCTAATACATGTCTTCCTATTTCTCTTTGTATCTTTTCTAAGTAATCTAACACTCCTTTATTAACACAATGCATTGTTATCATAAGTTAATCCTGCTACTGCCACTCCCATACAATTCTAGCTACATCATATTTATTATACAATAACACTGTTAATTTCTTTATCAATCCCTTTCTTTTCTTTGCTTCATTTATCATTTTTCCCCCATTTATCCAAGCAATTTCTCTGATTACTTAAGACCATTCCCAAATAGTTATATCTATTCAGCACATTTAAATTTATATCCTCCAATAAAATTTCTTTGTTCTTTCACCAGTATTAATCATCATTACTTTTGATTTTTCTTCACTAAATTTAATCTCCATCTTTTTACTCATTCTTTTGCATGTCTTCCACATAACTTCCATATCTTCCCTACTTTTTGTGCACAAGAAGATATCATCAGCAAATAAAAGACCTGATAATATATACACTCCCTTACTATCTGTTAATGGTATCTCTACCCCTCTTCCTAGTTTTTTATTGCTCTCTCCATTTCTCTTAAATATAACAAAAACAAAATAGATGACACAGGGCACCTTTGTCTTAGTCACACCTCACTTTGAATTCTTAACTGATTTTATATTTTCTAATTGATATGTATAGTAATTATTTTCATACAATCTCTTAATAAGATCCACTAAAGCTTCATTCATTCCCAAGTTTCTATTTACTCTATGCTATACCTTCTCTATATAAAGACCATATATAACTGTCTACCATATTCCTATTATATCTATAAGTTGTGTGACTACAAATAAACTATCTCCTGTATGCCTATATTATCTAAGATGTCTTTGCAATTCTCCCACTATATTATCTTCTTCAATCCATTTTGCCACCCTTCCAGCCACCATATATGTAAAAACTTTATATAACACTGACTGACATTAGCATTATCAGGCTATAATTTTTTCACTTTCTATTATCCTTATTCTTTCCTTTAAATAATAACCTTACTCTGGTATTATTCCAGCTATCTGGAAATTATCTTTTCTGTACCATCATATTAAAACAAGATAATAGATTTAATTTTGCCCTATTCCCCAAATCTATCATGATCTCTGCTGCCCATTCATCTAAACATCTTCCCTTCCCTCTTTTCAAATTCTTCCCTGCTTCATTCAATTCATTTTCTGTAAATCTAATACTTCCCTCTTTTCTTCTGAGCGTAAGCTTGTGGCTAAGACCTGTAGAGGTCCCTACCTTTGAATTTTTCAGACGCTTATTCATAAGGTTACAGCCTTAGTAAATATTACTTAATATAATAATGTGTGTTTAATAAAATTTATAATTATATGCTTTTATGTTTGTTATCACTCTGCCCTTCAAATCTAACATCTTTTCTGTATTCATTACATATTTATTTAAGATTGTCTCTAATTCTTCTCTAGAGCTATACTCTTTTCCCTCAACATTTAGTAATACTATTTGTCTTTCCCCTAGATCTCTTCTTTTAATATATTTCCAAAATTTTTTACTCTTATGTTTTACACTTTTATACCATCCTTTAATAATTTACTATTTAATTTCATCTTTTTCTCTATAATTATCTATTTTAGCCAACTTCTTTTTTAAAAAATAGTTTTCCCATTTAATATTAACATCTTTTTGCTGTCTTTGTTTTTAATATCACATTTATATACTCTGGATGCTTTTTCCTTATCTTTTACACTTTTACTAATTCTCACTTTTCTAATACTTTTATTCTTCTGAATATTCTCACCTAAAACCCTATTTGCCACTTTTTCTACTTCACCACACCAGTCCTTACATTCATTCCAAACAAATTCTTCCACAATTTCTTCTAATTTAATTTATATTCTTCTAACTTATTCTTATCATTCTTCTCCATTCACATCATTCACTATTCTTTCTATTTTTATTACTGTTTTTCATCACATTACTATCCATTTCTATTATAAAGAAATTATGATTACTATTACATACTCTCAGGTCATTATCAAACACTTTAATTTCCATACTTTATTCATTTCCTCTTTCTCTACTATGATATAAGCTATTGTTCGAAATATGTTATTTTTGCACTATGTGTATTGTCCATCATAAATATTTGATAAATTTCCAATATTCAAATTTGCTCTTTGACAAAAATTTTTCAAAAGCTGTTCATTTTTGTTATCCATATTATCAATTTCTTCAATATAACCATTCAAATCTCCTATAACCATTATCTTCTTCCCCCCTTTTTGAAACTCTGTATATCCTTAACTAGGCATTTATATATGCTACTGTTTCACTGTATTATAGTTTGACTATCTCCAGTGACCCTATAGGATCCATTGAATTCTTTTAGTGCCATCTATATTATATTTTAATTAATTATTATTTTTTATCATCTAACTGCCTTAACAGATGACACTTCTGATGGGTGCTTGAATTTTATTAAGTTGACACTTCTGCAAAGCATATTCCCTAAGATAATGACATATGGTGAAATAATTAATTAAATTTAAGGTAAACAGTGCTAGGAAATTTTTCACCATCTTCTAAAATTATATATATTGTTAACAAATAGCTTGGGGTAATGGCAAAACGTCAACATCCCCATTGAATAGATAAAATGTCATAGTCAATGAACAAATAACATTGTCAATGAATAATCATCAACAATTATAAAATGAGTAAATATAAAAAGAATAAAATGAATATATGCAAAGAGTGAGCATTTAAGTTGTAAACAAATAATAAACAATTTATAAATATAATAACTTACATCACCAGCATTAAACAAAATTATCAAGAGTCATCCTTTGTGACTATTCAAAAGAGATACACTATAAAAGAATCTAATTATCTTCTAGACAGCACCAAACTTAGGGCATTCTATAACACAATCATCTGCATGCATGTTATAATTGACTATTTATTAGTCTGCTTTACAATGACATGTTTATTTCATGTTTAAACTTCATTGTATCAATATTTCATACTCTGTAGTCAAGTTGCAATCTTTAAGTGTCCATACATATTCAATGGACTATTAATAAGAATGGATTTCCATTATTGCTATTAAAAGGTAAGAAGGTTGCCTTGACAGCAGTGAGAAATATTGATTACTATCCTTATTGTGAATGTTTATGTGGTTACTGGTAGTTTCTAATGGTTAAATACTAAAGTATTTCTCATAATAAAAAACTGGGATCCTAATACATGCTGATCATTACCAGTGTTCTTGTCATACCATGACTATACAGTGTACTGGACGTTACACAGCGGTACAGAGACATGAGACTTGAACTAGGATTGTTGAGGATGAATCTACAAATAAGATATATGAATTCACAAATAAGATATATGAATTATAATAATACATAATTATATAAAATCTTTTTATATTTAAAAACTAACCAAAATAAAGATTCAAACTCTGGATTGGATTTTTAATGTGTTTTAATATCAAACTAGCATGAATACAACGTATATTTACATATAGCGATTTCACTTTGGATAGATTTACATTTATTACGTTAACACTGAATAATTCTTAATTGTTGTTAACCGGAGTTATACAATATGTTGCTTTAGGTCATGTGCGTGAATTCACTTTGCCAAAATAAACTCTCTTTACACAAGAAATGAAAGATCGATAAATGATTTAAATTAGCAGGAGCCATACATCCAAAGTTATAAAGCACGTTTATTTATAGCAAAAATAAAAACATTTATTTTATTTTTATATTTTACATATATTTTCCTTTGACTATTATTAGTGAATGAAAAATATACGCATATACGGGAATGGTTAATTAATTTTAAAAGGGTAGGCAGCTTTAAACCAAGCGCACTACAGGAATCTATACAAAACTTCTTCTAACATGATTCACACTTCTCATACCCTTATTTCTTAATGGGATAAAACAAGCAAAACAATTTAATGAATGGATATTGTAACTACTAACATAGAAAGGTTAAACATATATGTAGGAAAACCCCAGCTTGTCAAATAGTTTCGTCATTGAACGTATTTTCATGAAGAAGACGTATGTTCGCACGTATGGCAAAATGGTACGAAGGTTGAGGTTTTGGTGATATGGGAGCTGGCATATGATCTCTTCCATAGAGTATCCAAAACCTTAGCCTCGCATTCCACAAGGAGTATAATCCCTGATTACGAACAATTTTACAAGGGAGGGAAAACTTCGGATTCTCGAAGATTCCTGAATGACCAAGCATTTGAAATACTGAAGAATTGTTAAGCTATGCCAGAAGTACAATATACATATGAGAATAAAAATAGTGTTTAATATAATAACTGTAATGGTTTAATTCCCCTGCATAATGGTATGTACAATAGTGAATCAGGTTATAAATATCAAATAAGACATTTAATTAATTATTTATTTGATTAGTCAGTTATGCTTTCCCATATATGCTTCAAACAAAATTAAAACTTCTAATTGTTTGGTCCATTTGGTGATGACAGTAATTAATATTTCATTCTTTATTGCGATCTTTCATGAACAAAAATAAAAAAAATAATAATAAACGAGAGTTTTAGAACGATCAATCCCGCGAGTCTATTCTAACATAATATATATTCAATCTTACAGGGAGCAAATGATAAATAAATCCTTATCATTACAATTGACTTTGCTTTTGTTTCTCCTTTTAAAAAAACAAAACAATTATATATCAAACTCGTGAGGTTGAACTGAACTGGCATATTGCTAAAGAAAACTTTGAAAAAAATATTAAACAGAATGCACAGACTTATAAAGCCAGAATAAAGTGAAATCGGAGTTTGTATTATAAGAAAATATATTATGTATATAGAGAGGTCTTACTAGTAAAATTAAATATAAATATATAAAAGAAACAATTAATATTTAGAGATAAGTACCGACAACTTTACATAGCTAGTGGACTGTTACCTTGGCATGCTTGGGGTGAATGGTTAAATGTTTCATTCTCTGAACTTCAGTTGCATGGATCAGCCTAGTGGTCAACAGTCTTGGTCACTATGGATCTTTCATCAGTGGCAGCATTCTTCCATGGCAGGAATTTCATGGCATCATACTAGAGGCAGCATTGAGAGGCACAGGGAAAGATGATTCGGGCCCTAATCAACTGTCATTTTAAAACTAAGCACAAAAACGTAAAAGCAAAGTGTAAGACTAAGACTTAGACTGTCCAACCCAAACTAAAAACTGACTTTTATCTCTAATCTATTCTATTTTTACCACCCAAGCTATTACAGGAATGTTTTGGCTCATTTGCCAAGAGGCAGATGAAACAATTATTAAATTCCTGAGCAAATTACAGTCCATTTTAATTAAAAGTAAGATATAAGAAGATATGGTTCAAATCTCTTTCATTAGCAAAACTTTTAATTAAAGTCTTTAAATTATAAAAGTAAAACTATGATGAGACGATATTTTGATTAATTAAAATCAAGCATTTAAAATATTTAATTAGTGAAGAAAACTTCACAATGGGCTGATTTGAACCTGCCATCTTGGTTATATCTTCTTTCTTTTATATTTTTACAAATGTGAAATTAAATGCAAATAATTTTTACAAATGACAAACTTTATGTGATAAAAAAAAAATTCTCTTTTAAATAAAAAAAACAAACTTAAAATATTCAAAAGTATGAAAATATCAAAATAACAGAATCAAAAATTATAAAATATTTATTATAATAGTTTGTAATATATATAATTACATATATATATATATGATGGCACTGTTAGTAATTTGAATATTGCTGGGTTTGAACCCTTATACATGTTAGTTTATTTTAGGTAGGAAAACATGAAGCTCACTCTGACTACAGAATGATTGCTCCAACAGGTTAACTATAAACTAATTTATAATCTCTATAAATAAAGTACAGTGAATGAACTGTAAAGATGATCTTGACATCTGTGACATTCAGAGAACTTTCAGGTTGTTCAAACGTAAATCCCCACATATAAATAAACCATTATTGCTCTAGAGCTAGCTCGGGATCAAAACACTCTAGGGACTATAACAGTGAACAAAACAAAATATAAATGTATATGCTTAATCTATTTTAACTTAAATAGTCATACTAGGATAATCTTTCAATTCCTTAAAACATCATATCATGCTAAAATCAAGTCACATAACTTCCAATTCATAGAACAGATAACAGGAAGAATAAAACATTAACACTTAAACTTTTTAACAATTATTTAATAAAATTAACCACTGAATAATAAATTTAAAAAATTTAAAAATATAACATGACAATTCCAAATCTATGTTTCCACATAAAAAATATAATATCATAACACAATTTTATTTTCTGTTGATTCCTATTACTAAATTATTTAATATTAGTTTGACACTTCCGTTTTTGAAAAAAATTAAATCTGAAACAACATTTCACAATAAGAGATATAAAAAATTAAGACTGGCTAAAATCTTGTCCTTTTTTATAAAAATGGAAATGTACCATAATTCTTTTTGCCAAAGAGGCAAAATTCTCCATACAGTAGTGCCACTCAGTGCAATCCAGAGAAATCAATGGATGCCAGAAGGCTTGTGCATAAAATCCCTATCTAGTGCCTACTCATCCAATATCCCCAGATTAGTTTCTAGCTTGTGGCTTTCATCAGAGAAGAGTCTTGCATCTGAGAGCACTGCACCTAGATCTTAGGATCATGTGATGTTAGATGGTTTAAATCCTTTTTGCAAATTTTGGAGGGGAAATACAATAAATAAATAAAAAGATTATCATCAAAAAAAGATTAGTCATTATTACTTATACTAAAAATTATTTGCTAATATACATGTACACACTACAATACTTTTTTACTATGATTTTTTTTTCTTTTAGCTCTCCTCTTGAATTAATAATTTTTTAAATTTTTTTCCCAGATAAACTTTTCCTTTTTGTTTCTTCAAATAATTTGCTTTAAATTTAGAATAATAATTTTCAGGGTGGGTTATCAGAAATTGAATTAATTTATAACTGGCATTAAATGTTCCATTATCTTCTTTTGATGCTAATATTAATTTCCAAATTAACACAAATTTCCAGGGTATATTAATACAGATTGATTTTATTCATTTTCCAATATAATAATTTGCAGACCATGTTTTACACAGGCTGAGACAATCATGCTTTTGAATGAAGACTAGACTTATTGAAAAATTTTCCAGGGAATTCTAATTTTTTTCTAATGATCAGATTACATGTTGGTTTGATAAAGCATAGCTTTTAACTAAAGCTTAGTACACGGTTTCCTTCAAATCCATTTCAAAATCATTTTTTAAACTAGTAGTAGAATTAGTTTTGCTTCAGGTTATAAAATTATTTTTGATCATTATCCTTGCAACTGAACTGCTACTACTGTTTTCATCAATAGTTAAGCCAATGAGGTTTGCTGCTTTAACCTGCTCCCTATCTTATTTTGAAATATTCTTGTATTCATCCAATCACATATTGTTTTAGACATGGCAGCATTAAACCCACATCAATAAATTTTATTTTTAAAAATGGTTATTTCTCTTCTTTGTTAATTAATAAAAAAAATCTAATCATATCCTATTCATTGAAAAACATCTTTTGTAGTTATTTTTTCTTCTTAATTTTCCAAAAATTGTATAATCTTTAATTTCACTTTGATTTGAAAAATACATTGCTTTGTTTTAGCGAGAGACAAAGACAGAAACAAAAATCAACTTCAATTACTTTTAAAATAGCATTCTATATGAACCACTAAACATCATATGATCACTATTTCTCATGCTAGCACTAACTGTTATTAAAACAGGCAAAACTCTCCATAAAGTAGTGCCACTCAGTGACAACCAGAGAAATCAATGGATGCCAGAAGCCTTGTGCATAAAATCCCCATCTAATGCCTGCCCACCCAATATCTCCAGACTAGTTTCTGGCTTGTGACCTTCGTCAGTGAGGAGCTTTGGATCTGAGAGCACTGCACCTAGGACTTAGGATCTAATGCAACCCTCCAGCAGCCACCTTTTATCTCTATTTAACTACAAAACATGAGGATAAAATTGAAAACACAATAATATTTTCAATCTAAGCTCAATAGCTTATATAGTCATATGGGTCTAAATCCAGTTCAGTACCCATACATTTTGGTATCTTTGGTCAGTACCTATACATTTTGGTATCTTTAGCTCTTTAACAACCATAGCCACCACTATCCTATTAGGCAGAATTGGTGTTAATCCAATAAACATCACATGATCACTATTTCTTATGCTAGCACATAACTGTTATTAAAACAAGCAAAACTCTCCTTACTCTGGTTGGCACTGAGTGGCACTACTGTATAGAGAGTTTTTGCCTGTTTTAATAACAGCTATAAAAAAATGCTGAAGCATAACTATAACAGATTGAGATTTTTAATATGCCTAGAAGTTCAATTATACTCCATTAAACAGGCAATAATAACTTGTTTTGAAAGTTGTTAATAAATAATTATTTTTATAACTTTCACTACTTTTAGATAATAAAGCATAAATTGCCAACATAATCCATCTTTTACTTATAGATGTTGCCATGACAGCAGATTCTATGGTTTATTTAAGTTATGACTGTTATTATGTGATATGTAAAAATATGTGCATGTATTTTCTTATAATTAATTGCTTGGTAGTTGTAGGATTTTAAAGCACCCTGCTAATTAGATAAACATACCATTTTTTTAATTGACAGTACTGATATTTTTGTGAGTATTTCTTAATTGAAAACCAATCTGAAAATTTTAATTATAAATCTATTATTTTACAATTTTAATCAATTTCATATAATCTTCAAATTATCAAAATATACTCTAGCCTTTGTACAAGATATTATTTTAGTATACAGATATTAATCAATATTTGACTTTATGTGTATCTGGAAACAGTCGAATAAATCTAAAAATTATGCTCTATATCAACCGCACCCAGCTATGATTATGAAGCCATAGAGCTTTGAAAGCGCTAAGCTTTAAATAAATTTAATAATATATATAACTTCTTTAACGAGCGCTATAAGCGCATAATTATTGATACTCTATATTTATGTAAATGGGTTTAAAATATTATGGTAAATCGCATTTTAGCTATTGTGAGTCATTCATTATTTTTGCATCCAAATCAGTTCAAACTTGCAGGTTAAATATTAATAGATATAATAAGCATCTCTATACTTCCCCATTCTTTTTAAATTCATATAAATAAAGATACAATAAAAGACAAATGACCCACAAGAGGCATTTCGTGCTGAACCAGCACTCATCAGTTGGCCCAGGTCACTATCTAGCATACATATCTCTATTATATGAAGAGTATTTATCTAGAGTAAATTGTTACATTTTCATTTACCATCAGAATGTTTATTAGAGATTGTGGCATATCCATAAGAAAACGTGTAATTGGACTAAAATAGCTGGTTAAGTCTTAACAATTTAACAATACTATACCATACTATTTTTAGACAATAAAAGCTTACAACAAGTAAAAGAAAAGCCACTAAAAATAACAAATATTAATTAGATTATGATAAAACTATATTGCAAAATTAAAATTTGCACTTAGAATCTCAATAACTATATTCTCAGCAAACATTTGAAATAACTGTTAAGCAAAATATTGATAATATCGTTTATTTTAACAAAGCAGTTAACTGGAATTATATAAAAAAGAACTAAACTAGTTAAAAGTTGTAAAATAATATTGAATTTTTAAAACTTTTATTGGCAAAATCATTTTGATAAAACTTATTTATTAAAAGTGATGCCATATATAAGATTTATTGATCTTGATAAACATTACAGTTTAAAAATCTTTCATTTATCAGACTTATGGTTCAAGGTATTTACTTTCTTCTTTTTTTTTAAAGCCAAGTTATATTTACTCAAAGACAGCTTTTTAGAGCGAGTAAAAAATCCGTTTAAAATCTAATGAGTTTTATATATATAAAAAATTAAATGTGAAAACTATTTAGAAGACACAGTGTGTATATATCTTACAATTTAAAAAGTTTATTTTATATTTTTTGTCTTTGATAAATTTTAAAAATATCAAATCAACAATTGTGAAGCATCTACGATATTATAAAGGTCAAGAGTTTAAAAAATAACAAAATTAAGATTTCATCTTTTGCATAAAGTGTGAACTGGTTGTCTTTCTACATGCTTTATGTATTAGTTTATTTTTTGTATTTGGTACAGACTTTTTTTGGTATTTGCCTTTTTATCTATTTCGTCTTTCTCTTGAGATTTCTTTTTTTTTGTTTTGTTTTAATAAAGTATCATTTCTGTTTTTGTTTTTATCGTTATTGGTTTTGTCATTCTTTTTCTTTGCAGCTTTTTACTTTTATAACTTTTCTAATTGCAGATAAACTTCTTTGCCGTATCTATTTATCTTATTTTCTCTCCTCAGTAAAAAAATATATCGTTTTAATCGTAAACTTCTTTGTTTGTCTTTCTGCATGTTTTATGTATTTGTTTAATTTTATATTCAGTACCTACCTTTTTGCTAATTGCTTTTTTATTTATTTCTGTTTTTTCCCTTAACCAAGATTTTTTTTTTTTAAAAAAAATCTCATTTCCATTTTTTTGTTGTTGTTGTAATTGTTAGTTCCTTTTTGTTACTCTTTTTCTTTGTTGCTTTTTTTTTTTTTTTTGCTTTTTTAATTGTTTTCTGATTGTAGATAAACTCCTCTACTGTGTCTATTTATCTTTTTTTTATCTCTTCTCAGTAAAAAACATATAATTATTATCATTGTAAATATACTTCTTTATTGTATCTATTTATTTTTTTTCTTTCTCTTCTCAGTAAAAATATATAAGCAATGTGATTCTAGATAAACTTCTTTGTTTTATCTATTTATCTTCTTTCTTCCTCTTTTCAGTAAAAAAAAAATATCATTATTCTGATTGTAGATAAATTTTGGTAAAGATTTATTTTAGCGTCCACATCATGTTCACCCTCTATTTTTTAAAATTAGAACTAAATTATTATTTGAAAATCTTACTATATGCTACTATATTACAATTACATTAAAATTTATTAAAATGTAAAAGATAATAAAAAAACATTTACCTTTTTAAGCATAATTGTGTCCTATGCATACTAGGAAGCGGGAGAAAAAAGTGGCAGTGTTGTGTCTACTCCAGAAGGCAAATTCTTGTAGGTGCAATAAAAACAAAGCTCTGCTGGTACCAGATTTATTTATTTTTCAAAATATCTGACACATTCCTCATGGCAAAAATTAACCCAGTCAATTACTATTTTTTTGCTGACATCGGTCTCATTTACAATCTATTCTTGGGACAAATTATGCACCCAAAAATACACTATATTTATAATTGTTCCCAGAGGAAGATGACTTTGGGAAAAGAAAGACTCCTTTCTGATTGAGCTGCGATGGTGATATATTCTGCATTGCCATCTACACTCATCTAAGCCTTCAGAATACATCACCAATGAACACCGCACTGGACAATTCCAGAGTTTGAAGGGCATTCCACAACTGATACATATTCCAGTCTTCTTCCAGAATAGCAGCAACATTCAAAATTTGATCATCTGGAACTAAACCTGTAAAAGATCTACCTGCCATTTTTTGCAACTATAAAACTGTATACTTGTGCATGTAATTCGAACTTTTGAACCCAGAGTGTCTTTTTTTTGTAATAAGTGCTATAAATGTAGATAGTTTAAATTCTTAAGTTTCAAATAATTTAAACTAATTATTTTAATTAATGTAGTGTAATTAATTCAACATTCAAATTTTTTAAAAAGGTAAATGTTTTTTTAATTATCTTTTACATTTTAATATATTTTAATGTAATTGTAATACAGTAGCCTATACATAAGATTTTCAAATAATAATTTAGTTCTAATTTTAAAAAATAGAGGGTGAACATGATGTGGATGCTAAAGTAAACCTTTACCTAAATTTCTTTCTTGTGTCATCTATTTATCTTCTTTTTCTTTTTCTCAATAAAAATATATCATCAACCTTACTCATAAACAAATATGGACTTTCCAATTCCAAAAGAAAAAGTCAGTAACAATAATAAACTAGAGAAGAATTTTGTGATAACTATACAATCTGGAAAACCAAGCATCTTTACTAAAACTCATGCTGATCTACTATTCTATTTATTTGACATTTTATGTTGCCATCTTTTAACTTCTTCTGCAGCAAATACTTCTTTTTTAAAATACTTTAACACTGTTTAATTTTACCTCATAATTTATTCTATCATCATCCACATCTTACCAATAAAATCAAGCAATGTTGAACTTTCTATGAATGTCTGTATGATTATCATTATAAAGAGATTTATCTCTTCTGAGAAAAATCATGTTCAAGGTTAATATCAATATTATTTTATGAAATCTCATCATAATTTATTCATTTCACATGTCCACTCCAGTGAAGATGTGATTATAAATTTCAAACTTTATATCACTACATTGAACAAGATAAAGAACAGATTTATGGGTCATATGACCTTGCAATGATGTTTAAACATTTTATAAAATATCCTTAATTATTATTAATATGTTAAGCACATACTCATTACATAAGTAATATATATATATATATATATAGGCTTATGTAATGAGTATACATAAGTAATATATATATATATATTAAGGCTATCACCTTAATAATATGTGCCTGAACTTTGATAGTAGGGATCTCTACAAATCTTTAACACAAGATTTCACGAATATTAGTATGAAATAGAAACTATGGACTTAATCAGTGAAGTATTTAATAGCTTCATGCTCTCAAATCAAAATGTTTTAGATTCACCTATATATTTAAAAAGTAGGCTGAAGAGTGGCCGCTCTTGTCTTTTAAAGTGATTAATCTTGTGTTAAAGATTTGTAGAGGTCCCTACTATCAAAGTTCAAGTGCACAGTCTTAAGGTGATGGCCTTAAAATATTCTTAAATTAATTTGTTTTAAAAAAATATGTTGATAATTAAGCCACTTTTAATTTTTGGCATGATTTGGATTCATAGTCTAAGCCATTAAGAAAAGTGTTTTCATCCATTTTTTATAAATTATTATTTCTATAAAATTTTTATATAGTTATTATTTATCTTTAAAACTTTGTAATTCATTACTCAAAACATTTTATTTGGTGCCACTTTAGAAAATGAGAATTTGTAACTCAATGATTCTAAGAAACTATTACATTTCTATGGCTTTCTAGTGACATTATGGCACCATCATCTCTTTTCTTCAATTACTCTTTATATTTTGAATAAATATTTGCATATTAATTTTATTTACTTTCTGAAATTAACATAAACTCATTGGGAATTAAGTTTCAATTTTTTTTAACTATTCATGATTATTTTTTACAAAATATATTCTTTTAATATATACTTTTTCTTTTTCTTTTGTATTTGTAATAAATCAACAAAACGTTTTTAACATCCTAACTGTAAAAAAATTATTACTTTCTTTATTTGAATTAGTCTTTATTTCTTAGATACAGCTGAGTGCACTTTTAACCTGGTATACCAGAATCATAGCTCTGATTGGCTAGATGTGCTGACCTATTTATTAAAGAATAAAAATATCAGTGCTCCAAGATTTAAAGTGTTTCTACTCCCTCCCCCTAATATTAATAGATTAATTAACAATGCTGAAGATAAACTGCCATTAAAAGACACACCACAAATTCTATAATCATATATAAAATCAAATGCAGCATTGCTGCCTGTACAGCTGTATACTACAGGGAATCAAGAACAAACATAACCACAAGAATGACCCAACACAAATGTCTATACAAACATGCAAAAAAACAATCCTTAATATAAATCTGTCTTCTGGAAACACAACCAATAATTTGGCCATGGCTTTGATTCAAAAAATGTCAAACTAGAATGCATGGAACAAGACATCAGGAAGAGAAACATTATGGAGACATGGATTATTGCTAAACACAATCATGTCATTAATAAGAAAGGAAACAGTATTCAACTTTTGACCAAATGGAATATTTATATAAAATTTAATTGAAGTAATTCCTACAATTGTGCTTCAATAAATAGGGCAGTACATCTAGTCAATGGGTAATGCCATGATTCTGGTGTAGCACACTGAAATCATACTCAGCTCTGTCTAAAAAAAGGAAATATTCATATGAAAAAATAATAAAATCATCATAGTTATGAATGTTAAAAATGTTTTACTAATTTATTATATATATATACACCTGGGTCTTGTTTTATGCGATAGATAGGTTCCTCAGAAAACATGTGCAAATGAAATTGTGCAAAAATAGACATAACTTACATTGAAAAGGGGGGGGGATGCGGTCTGTGATTTTTCAAAATTCATGTAAAAGCAAAGCACCAACGTAAAATTATTTTAAAATTCACGCAAAAAAAAAAATAAGAAAATAAAATATGACTAATAAAAATTTTCAAATTTGAAAAAAATTGATACAAGACAAACTTTTTTTAACTATAATATTTAATTTTATTCAAAATAATATATTTTTATGCATAATTTACAGTACAGTAATTTACATTTTTTATACACGTTTTAATTATTAACGCTATTTGCCGATAAACAGGTTTGTTTGTAAACTGGTAAAGATTCTTCACAAGAGGAACTATAACTAGCACCAACTTCACTCTCATGTTATTGTTTTAATGGTTTTCTAGTGACAATGTAATTAGTAATTAATCTTTGAAACGATAATTTTATTAATTGTTTATGAAGCTCATGATATCCAAACATACAACCATTTAGCTCTCATTGGAATTTAAGAGCATGTTCGTGATTAGTGTTATTAGTAAGAAAATAATTTGCCAACTGATTAGAAAATTGAAGACCTTCTCGAATCATTTTGGAAGTGAAAGGAACAAGTTCCACTTCTGTTTCATTATCTTTTTCTACATTTTTTTCTGTATCTAAACTTTTATTTTTGTCTTTAATTTTTTAATTTTCAATTCTGTTTAAAAATCAAATTTCGTTTCACTGCTATTACTCACCTTTTAAAAATAAATTTGCGGACACTAAATAATTAATAATTGATTAAACATTCTTTTTTAAAAAGCAAAAACAGAATGTAATTTAAAATGCAAAATTAACATGCACAATGTTTGAACAAATTTACATTATAATCTTGTAAAATTTAATGTGTGTATACATAAAATGTGAAAATCATGATTTTAATTTCATTATTGCATAAAATCTTACTATTATAAAGCACTGAAAATATTGAAATTACTAAGATGAAAGTCGAATTCCAATAATGTGCTATTACTTTCAATATAACATAAGTGTGCGAAAGTTCGACTTCCGGTGAAACATGAATCGCGTAACTTCAAAATCATGTTAAATAAGTCCATGTAAAAAGAGACCCAGGTGTATATGATGAAATATTATAATAAATGAGGATTTCATTTTTACTAAAAGCTTTTAATTGAAGTTGAAAAATTTGTAGTTTATTTGTTAACTTGTGAGAAAATGCTATGAAGTTTTTTTCTTTCAATTTAATAACATTAAATTGTATTAAATATAGCTTTATTAAGCTTTTTTTTAAAAAAATGTTTTTTCAGATAAAAAGATAAAATGTCAACAATTTTAATCTGAAAACATACTTATTGATTTCTTATACATATATAATTATGTACACATACTAAATATGATATATACATAAAGAGTATGAATATTAACTTACTGCAGAAATATCTAGTGATAAATAGATATTATATGTGTGAAATTGATTCAAAGTAAAATTATATGTATTAAGTGAAGTTCATTACAATAAACTTTTGGTAAGCATTTTTTTAAATAAAAAGTTAACAATCAAAGTAACAATGTTAACACTTTTCACTTAAAAGAATATTCCATATTTTTATTCATTTATATATACACATATATTATTATGTATACCTACTAAATATGATATATACATAAGGGATATACATTTTAGCTTATAGTAGAAATACTAGTGATATATAAATATTGTACTGGTTGAAAATGTATGTCCATCTAACAAAACTTAATATCTGAGCAAAAGTACCCTGAATCCAATCATGTCTGAGATACACAGGTCAGGAGCAATCATGAATTTTAACCTATTTTCCTATTCCCCAAATATATTACACTACAGACAATACCTATGGTGATACAATGTAAATTCTTTATTTCCAGGCCTGGGACTACAGCGTATGAGATCTTATTTGATTATGATGATGGGTGAGATATTGAGTGAACCCAAAAATGATTTAAGAGACATATATATATTTCAATAAGATTAATATTAATTAATAAGGATTCAAACATACTGGATTAAGTTTAGTTGTAAATATTTATTATAACAAGCATGATTAAATATGATTATACAATTACCAACTACATGCATATTTATTTACAAATGTTTAAGAATAATAAATCAAGTTATTTGGAGTTACAGATATAGATGAAGTGCAGTATTACTAGATCAACTTATATTAAGAAATCATATTTTATTTATATAAGCCATTCATCTGGTGGTTGGTGGTTGCTATACAGAAGGGATCCCCGATCCTATGCCCACAGGCACCATGGCACCTGCAGACCATTTTACATGTGCCCACCACAATCTGAACACGATAAAAAATTATTTATCTGATACAAATAAATTTAATTTTTAAAATTTCTTATAAATTATTGTATTATATTGTAATCAAATTGTAGGGCATACTATACTTTTACAGCATAAAAATATAAACGTTAATTATAAGTTAAAATTTTATTTTTTAAATAAATATTTTTTTTTTACATTATGTGTATTATTAACAATATCCAACTATAAATTTACATTGGAAAAATAAATGGTGCCCACCATCTGGTTAAAAAAATAAATGGTGCCCGCGACCTGGCCGGTATTTTAGAATGTGCTCTTAAGTGCAAAAAGGTTGGGGACCCCTGCTATACAGATTGAGAATTTAAACCTTAATACAATGATACGTGGTTTTGCTACTTTTTTAATTATTACATTTTTGCCTTTGGCATAGATTTATTACATTTATTTGTAAAATATGATGAGAATACATTTCTATTTGCAAGTTTGCTAAAACAAGTGTTTTATTATTTATTTTACATATTTGAATGATATCTAATAACTAGTGAAACTTTAAGATATGGGAATGGTTTATTTAAAAAGGGGGTGAGCAGCTTTAACAAGGTTGTGTATGAAACTCCAATGAAGAATATTTAAATACACAAATAGTTCATTATATCATATCATTACGATTTATTTTATTAAACAGGCAGGAAATTAAATATAAAGTGTTGCAGTACTAACATAAATGGCAGTGGAACAGAATGCAGCATCTTTGGCTGATAGAACGTTTCATCATTATTTTAACTGATGATAATATGCCCATGCTTTTGGTGGAGTAATACCTTAGGGAGAGGTAGGTAGGAAAGTACTATGGTCCGTTGTATGGCAATCCATGCAGAGCTTCTGCTACTCTAACTGATTTGTTCCGGGGCATAGCTGTTTGCCCCTGTTTTGAACAAGAATACAAAAATGAGAGAGGAACTTCAGCAATCCCGACAATCACTGAATGACAAAACAAGAAAATATAATATATAAATTAATTCTGACATATGCTAGCAATGCGACGATAATGAAATTAATTATTTGATATTAAAAAATAACGCCTTAAATAATTTAATATATTTTGTAATGATATGTTTTAAATAATTACCTATATAATATAGAATAATAATCAATAAGCAAATAAAATTATAACTAATAAAGCGTACAATTTCTCCCACTTTTCAATAATCAGTCCCATTTAATTTAATAATATAATAAAAGGAATTGGCACACTTAAGAGCACTGCAAATAAAATTAATGGATCGTCAGTACTTTGATGATGGTTATTAAAATAGAATATAGCACAATAAAATGAAATGGACACCCAAATCCACCCAGGTTGGAAAATTGCTTTTATAAGATTTAAACAAATTAGCAATAAACTATTAAGAACACACATATTTATTAAAAAAAGAACTCAACCTCACAAACTATTTTGGAAATAAATATAAATCAAATAACTACTTATTTCCCCCTTTTTCCATAGCAGACATAAACAGGCATGAAGCTCATGAGATTGGGTTTTATTGACAAGCATTATACATTTTATAAATAAAAAAAATAAAAAATATTAACAATTATAAATTACTACCGCACTTAAGTATATACATACTAAGGAGCATGAGTTGGATGAGAAAGTTTACAGAATGATTAATTAGGGTTATAAAGATTTGACATAAGTAAGTTAGATAGTTATATTAGTACTCACTGGTCAGTGAGTTAAAATAGATAAGGCATTAAAGAAGGCATTAAAGTTATAATTAACTAATTGATTAAAATCAGGGAGAGGTAATTAAGATGACTTTTGAAACTATTACCTCATGATCCTCTGGAGCAATGGTATGAAAGGATCCTCTCTTGATGCAGCATTCTTTGATTCTGGGGCAGGCAGATTATAATTTATGTGGAAAACATTTCTTCTTGGCCTCTGCACTTCTCTAACACCTCAGGCACTCTTGAATGGTAGTAGCTAAGTTGCGGCATGGCAAGGAGACAGTCTCAGAGATTGAGGAAGGGTGACTTGGATCACTCTACTCTAACAATATTTCAAAATTCAAATTGATGTGGAATATGTTGGCAACACTGCAGACCAAAACTTTCTTTTTTTCATAACTAAATTTGGCCCCACTTATACTAATTCAGAAATATTTAAAGAATGCTTTTTGTTAACTTCCTAAGGCTATGTCCAACAGACTCTCTTAACTCCATTGTCTTTTAACATGATATACATTTATATTACATTTTGAGAAGATGCAAATGTTGATAAGGTCTTGCAATTTCTTTCTAAAACTCTCTCTTAAACAATGTAAAATTTCTATTAGTGGTTATAAATGAAAGTTTCAAGTAATTTTAATTAAAGTAAAAATCGTTATGATTAGAACAGTTAGCTTCTGCATTTTTGTACAATTCAA
Source organism: Epiperipatus broadwayi (assembly GCA_028023455.1). Classification (NCBI taxonomy): domain Eukaryota; kingdom Metazoa; phylum Onychophora; class Udeonychophora; order Euonychophora; family Peripatidae; genus Epiperipatus; species Epiperipatus broadwayi. The sequence goes on from JAQFVV010000254.1 coordinate 1,036,440, forward strand.
TAGTGAATGATTTCCAGAACCTTCTTGACAATTGCATTTTCCTTTCTGCCATTTTGGTACATTTTTATATAAAAATAAAATATATATATATATATTAAAATGAATGATATATATAAACTTACAATATTTATTTCTTATAATAAAAACAATATCCCCCCCTCCCTTTTCATGTATATATATTACACATACATATAATTGATTTCCAATTACATTAGCATAAAATTTATTATATTCATGTATGTTTATGCACTTGCTGATATATATATATATATATAACTTATATATATTATTTAAAGGTATGGGGTGGATTTGAACTGGTCCATTGATTAGTTGGATAAACCATGAAGCCCAATCTGTATCACAGATAGACTGCTTCAATATATCAACTATAAGTGTCCAGTCAATTTAAAGTACAATATAGTTTTAATTTTCATTTACTGTGCCAATATTAAAAATTTAAAAATAATAGAAATATTTTTTTTATATATTAAATGATTTTATTTATTACAGAGAAGTAATTGTTTCTTCAACCACAATTGGGGTTGACAGATTTAACTTAAAATAGAAGCATGGGGGATCCAGAAATTAATTAAGTCAATCTCAACTTAATTAATTTCTGGATCCCTCCCTCCCCATGCTTTTATTTCAAGTTAAATTTAAAAACCGTAATTGTAGTTGAAGAAACTTTTTTTTTCTTTTTAGTGTATGATCAATAAAAGCATTTAATATAAAATAAATATTTCTATTATTAATTGTAATTAAAATCTGCAGCCACTATTATTTAAAGCAATAGCTAATTAAAAGTCAGCTGCACTGGGTAATATAATAGATCACTGACACCACTATGATCATACAGTCAAAAACTGTGGAGTCATTTATGTTCCTGAGTCAAGGGAGGGTTATCCTTTTAACTATATTTTAGTGCTTATGGTATTCTATTATCTCTGCTTACGTAGATGATTCTTAATTGACTGTTAATTTGAAAAATTTATGACTGCAGATTTTAATTGCAATTACAAATGAAATCCCTATTTATTATAATATTTCATCATCTACAACATTTCTTAAAAACATTCCTGTGTAATATTTAAATACAAGTATAACTTATGTTCTTGTAGTTTAGATGTAATTGTCGAGGATTTAAACACAGACTTTTAAGCTCTCATAAGCTATCCACTCTATCTTATATAACCAATACACATGATCATACACATGTGAATAAGATAAATGATCTCCAAATTGATTTCATCATCAGATTTTCAATGATATGGGTAGCCAAGGAGTTGGAGGGTAGAATATATTGAAGCGTGTTCATTAAATTTTGAAAATGTGCTATCTTAATATAAGCTGACACTGAGGATGTATGGGAGATAATGATTTGGACCAACTAACCAATGCTGTTTCAGCACAAAATATGTATATTGGAGATTATTTATCTTTTTCACATAAGTGATCCTGTGTATTAGTTATTTAAAATGAATAGCTGAAGGGAGCTTAGAAGTCTGTGTTCAAATTCCCTATAATTATATATATATATATATATGTGTGTGTGTGTATGTGACTGTAAACATCAAAGTATAATAGTTATTTTTTATCTAACAAGCTAGAAGTAAATTTTCAGCTATTATATAAGTAATTAAAACTAGAAATGCAAGCTGAAACTATATGATCTTATAATATTAATTAAAATATGGGCTTAATTTACATTAAACTCAGGTGTATCACAGTTTAGCTTAATAGTCTAACAATTATAAGACACAGATACTCTATATGGATGAAAATTTGAATTATGATATATTTTTTGACTTTTCACAAATAACCAAATATGTTCTGTAACCAGTTTTAAACATTAAATCTAAAAAATTCATGGCAAACAGCCAACAATGTAATATACAATAACTAATTGAAACAAGAAATGTAAGGTGAAACTATATGATCTAATAACAACAATAGTATTTATGCGGCTTATACTAAACTAATAGTGGTTCACTTTTAGCAGAGTACTGTAGCTGTTATAAAAACAATAAATTACATATAGTTATTTTATATGGGTGAAAATTTGAAGTATAGCAATGTCTCTGAATTTTCACAAATCAACTATTTATCATCAAGACTAATATATACTAATTTAAAATTTTTCATGGACTTTTAGATATAAACATAGAAATGTGTTAGGAATTTTACAAACAATAAATTAGATAATATTTCAGATATGATATAATCTTGCAACAATATGATCAAACAATAAACAATTAAAACTGGGCATGCAAGCTGAAAGCATATAATATAATAAAAAAAATAGTATTTGTCTGATTTATGCTAAATAAGCAGGCCATATTTAGCTAATACTTTAGCTATTATAAGATAAATATTTTCAATCCACAGTTAACAAAGACACTACAAACATTACAGTTTATATGTTTACCTTTTCAATCATCCACTCATCATCACATAAGTTCTTTTTGACAAGTCTCCAAGAGGGAGCATTTATGCTTCTTTTTCTATTTCTTCTTTAGCCAGTACAAAATCATTATTTTTATATTAAATTAAAGGGTATTTGAACCTGGGCTTTCAATCTACCTATTGTCATCCACTCTATCCAACATAACCAATACATAAGATCACATACATGTAAAAAAGATAAGTGATCTCCAATGTACATATTTCATGCTGAACCAACACTTATCAATTGGTCCAGATCATCATCCCCCACATATATATATATAATCAGTGCTCATTTTATATTGAGGTAGCAAATCTACACATTTTAATGAATAGACTTCAAGCCTCTCCACAGCACTGATTATATATATGTGTGGGAGATGATGGTTTGGACCAACTGATGAGTGCTGGTTCAGTAGGAAATATGTATATTGAGATAATTTATCTTTTTCATGTGTATATATATGGTCATGTGTATCAGTTATATTGACTATAGTGGATGACTATATGGAGTTTAAAAATTTGGGTTCAAACCATCTTTAATTCCATCTAGGTTAAGAATATACACTATACTACTTTGTTTCAATATTATTGTTATACTGGGGAATAATAGTGAACTGGCTATCATAAATTTTCTTGAAATTTTTTATATTTTTCAAGATGACTTACTTTATCATCTAACTGAAAAGTCTGGCTAGAGGTCTTCTGTTTATTCATTCTCAAATCTTCTGCTTTCATTAATCTATGTCTTGCTTTGGTCATGACCTACAAGACTATATGTACCATATGACCAGCATAGGATACCTGGCTAGAAGAGAAATTTATAGAATGATTATTTTCAAACCCTCATTGTCTCTTCATATACAATAATAATAAAGCAGTAAATAAAGTGATCTATAAATATTTTTTTCTGTGAATATAAAATCATGTAAGTCAATAACTTCATCTCTCTTAATTTCATAACTGTCTTACTTCTCAACTACAGTTATTTTTGTCAAGAATACCTTTTTGATTATGTCTTACAATCCATTTCATAATCAATCTCTTTAATATTAGAATGTAAATATTCAATGAAATGCTCTTTGTAGATATCATACTCTTTTACCATGTCTTAGATATATTTAAATGTTCTACATAAACACAGCAATTACTGTATGCATAATATGTAATTAGTTTTAGAGGTATCTTATGATGATTCTTTTTGTCTCAAAAATTATTATTTGTATTATTGGTTTTTAACAATTATAATTAAGGTGGAACATACACTTACTTTTAAAAAAAAAAATTTCAATACAATTATATATTTTATTTTTCATTCATACATGAAATCATTAATTCATTAATCAGATCCCATGTCTTTGAGAGATAAAGCCATCAAAATTTATAACAAAATTAAACTGAGAATAAGCTTTCACTCTCTACTTGTATTTTTTAATTCTTCTCTGTATTTTCAAAAGAAATGGTAAAAAGATTTTTTATCTATACTACCATCTATCACATGATCATCCTTACTATGAATTTTTCACTGCAATGGATATTTACTTCATTTTCTAGAGATTCTTTTCCTTTTTTTACTTTCAGCCTTTTCCTTACACTACAATATATGGCCTTATAAACTTGTGCTATACATTTATTATTAACCACTTGGATTTTTTATTTTTCCATTACTTCTATATTGTCATAAAATTCACTGTCTAAATTTTCCAGTTTTTGGAAATAATTTTATTTTCCAACCATATTTCATTTATGCTTTGTTAACTATCTTTAGTCTTTACTTCCTCACTTAGTTATAACTATTCAACATTTGGAAGCTTCATATCTAAGTTTTGTTGCACTTTTACATACATTATTTCTACTACATCATCAGAACATTCTATTTCCATCTTTTTAAACTTTTCAACAATAGTAGTTATTTCCAAATAAGCCTAATCTAATGCTTTATGATTTTCTGTTTTTACCCCTTCTATTATTTCATGTAGCAATTCTACTTTGCTTTCCTCCTCAATTTTATTTTGCTATAGTTCTCCTCTTTGACTCTATTCTCAATCTGGGTTAAATCTCTCTCTAACTCTTTTATAATTTCTTCCCTGATCTGTTCATATTCCCTTTTAATTTGAAACTTCAGTTTTTGAAACACTTTATTTTGTTTTTTAAATTTTATAGCTGTTTCTTTATCTATTTCTTTATTTGATTTTCGGATTTTATGGTCATTTCAAATTTTATGGTTACCTCTTTGGCTGTCTCTTTATTTTGATTTTCAAGTTTTATAAATTTTATGATTACTTCCAGCATTATTGCCATAAACCTATCATTATTAGAGACTTCTATTTGATCTTTACTTTGTTATTCACTGAAAATACTTTCTACTCTTTCTTGAACCTGCAATTTTACTCTTAATCTCATAGGCATCTGATTAATCATAAATTTAGTTACAATATATATATTTTTAATTCTCTAACTCCATTGATGTGACCATTCACCCATTCATTTTTACTAATATTTATTATCTGCCTGATTATTTTATTGCCTGCCATTTTGCTAATTTGCCCTACTAACTTGCACATTTAATTACATTATTTGCTTATATTTTCTTTTAACATCAAAAATCAACAAATATAAAATCCAATTCAGTTATTATTTTAACTATTAGCATCTTCTCTGTTCCCATATTTCTCATCAAATTATTATTTTTCTATTAAATAGTCAGGGTCACTATCGAGGACTTATGTTAGATGCCAATTTATAACTGACTTACGTCAGGTCTAACAAGTGGTAAACAAATATTTTTGAGCCTTACAATAAGGTGTCAATTGTAATGATCCTACCATTTTGATTAAGAGATCATCAAAGTTAAGTGTAAATTATAATAATCTTTTAGATATGAAAAGTTAATTCTTAATAATGAAAAATAACTTTTGAAATTTCACACTTAAATCCAAATAACAGAAATAAAATGGTAGGAGAAAAATATAATTTAATCATAAATTATACTAATGATAATAAGACCTAGCTATATTCATAAAATATTATAGACTATGGTCACCTCACTCCTAATTAACTGAAGGAAAATTAAATCCTCTATGGATTAAGACTTTATACTAGGTTTAAAACCAGAGTGCCACCCAATACTTGGAAATCCACAGGACAATATCCTATACCATCAGTACTATTGAACCATGCCACAATTCAATTTGGTAGAGTACAAACTCTTATCTCACTAGCTATCACAAAATTAATTTATCTTTAAATGGTCAGAATTTATGAGAAGAGAGATAGGAGACTAGATGAATAAATAACAAAAAAAAAATATTTATTACACAATAAGACGTATTTAAATACATGTATAGTGTATATAATTTAAGCTAAATGTAATTAGAGAGGATTTGAACCCAGACTTTCAAGTTCTCTTTAGTCATCCTTCCATCTCATACAACTAATATATAAATGACCTTAAATATACAATAAGACATATATAAAGTATTAATACATTCTTACATTAAGTTATAAATAAGAAATCCATAAATATTACCATACTTTGGATGATCACACTTAAAATAAAAGTTTTATCAAAATCTCCAGTTTAAAATTTATTTTTTGTTATGTTTAACATTTTTCTTTCTTTATTTATTTGTACATTACAGAGTTTATTTCAGTATTTAAGATGCTGCAAATACATCCTTGAAAGTTTAGAAACATTGTTTCAATTTCTTTAGCTGCTTTATATTTTAAATTATTTAAATTATATTTCTTCATCTCTCTAAAGAATATTTCATGAGAGAGGACTTTATGTGCAGGCATAATTTTTAACATAAGTTAAATACAATCCAGAAATGGCAGTTTAAGTTTAATTTCATACAAGGCTAAAAATAAATAATTAATGCAGGCTACATTGATACAGGGTAAAGGGTATGCACATACTGGAATTAGCCACCTCATATCAATATAATCATTTTATAGCATTTATTTTTATTTATAATTTGGCTGCTAAATAAAAATAAAACTTTTTATAAGCAGCTAGTGAAGACTATTAAACAAAAAACAGATTGAAGACTTGGGGGGGGGGGGGGGCACAAGCCTTTAATAAAAATTTTAAACCATATTTTATTTAAACTGCCAGTGTTTAAAAATAAATAGTTGTATTTATCATCTTTCTCATCATTTTTTAAGTTAATTTTATTAATTACAAAAACAAAATATTTATTACAATACAAAAATCCTTTTTATGTATTTGAAATTTTAACAAAACAAAACTTGAATATTATTTTTTTAAGAGAAAAAAAGGAAAAAAAATCAAATTTTAATTATTCAGTCTTTGAATAATTGATCTCTGAACTTTGAACTTTGAATGTTAAATTTAGAGACAATACAAGGAAATATCAAATCAGTGAACCAAAATAAATCTTTTTTAAAAATTTACTTACCTATTCTTTTTAATATCATTTTTATTAAAATTGTTACTTCAAAAGTAACCAGCATTTAGCCACTCTTGTGGTCAATTATGCATCTTGCTTTGCAAATAATAAAATATATATAAGTCATGTAAGAAATACTGCAGTTGAAAGAAATAAGAAATATGATAGGGCAATTAAAAAAGATATAAAATTAAGTTGCTGTATTCATTCTTTAAGATATCAGTATAAAAATGAATTGTGACAAAAGTACTCAGTTAATAAAATTAAAATATATTAAAAATAATAATAAAAAAATGTTATAAAACTATATATTCAGGAAAATATAAACAAATGTAAAAACATGGTTAAAGGTTCTGTACAATTAGATGGGATATGGTTATTATTATGATTGGAAACTTTAAAAGTATAATTGATATATTATTTTGCAAATTTGGTTTGTAAATTTAAAAAAATATAGAGTAATAAGTTTGTATTTATTTTTTAATCTTTAAATATATATATATTGTACCACTAATGAATAGCACTCTATGTAAAACTGTTGTTCACAATCATTAAAATAAATCTTATATTTAAATAACGGAAAGATTTGAAAATAAAATATTTCATTTGAAAAAAGAAGAAATCTATAAAAGTTTGAAGAGTTTTTTTTTATTAGTTTAAAACAAAACACAGTTTGCTAAGGTCAATTCATAAAGTTTTACAAATTAAAGAACAAATAGGGAGGGTAGAAAATTTAACTTGGTAAAAACTAAACTTTAGAATAAATTAAGAAAGTGTATTTAGAAAGTTAGTTTTATTAAAAAAAAATGCAATTAGCCCGAGGGGGAATGTAACTGAGAAAATTTAAAATATTAAAGAAAAAAAGGAAATCTTAAAAATTTAAAAAAAAATAAAATAAATATATGTGTGCATAAATAAAGATTGTATTTAAATATAAAGAAAATAATAAAATGTGTGTGTGTTGAAAAATTAAAATATGAAAGTGAAATATTCAAACAAATAAAAGTGTATAATTAATTTTTAGAACTCAAGGATTGCATATACTGGTAAGCTATATAAAAACAGGATTAGCAATGGCTACTAATTAAAATCCATAAACAACAGGATTAATTAAAGGCATCTTATCAAAAGAATTTAATCAAAGCAGTGGATGAAATTTAAAAACTAATTAAAAGGGATAACAACAAGGTCATCATATAAATAGGGCCAAAATATTTTGTCAGTCATTCATATATCTAGAGTCAATCACATTTTAGACTTATTTCTCAATGAATACAGTGCAGTGTTAAGCAGTTTTTGGAGCATGTGATGAGCTTCAACCTCCCTCTGCAAGAACATCAGCAGTCTGCCCATCTAATAATTTGAAGCTGCCAGGGATGTCTAACTGCCTAAATAAAAGTAGCCTGGACCGCAACAGAAGCCTAAAATCCAACTGGTTGGTAAAACACACATGCAGCTGTAAATAATTTGAAGCCACCATGTTTGAAAATCCTATAGGTAATAACATTCTCTTATTCCAATTCTTGATATTAATTAATGTAGCCATTGCAATCTTTAAAGCCTCCCAGAGTCAGTTTAATAAATGAACTCTATAGCCAGCATAAAATGAACTATTTATGTGCAGGTTGATATAATAAACCGAGTGTTCTAGAACTTTGAAAATCATACAAACTAACAGCTCATATTATAGAATGTGTGAGCATTATATATTTTGTACTTATCTTAATGCTTTATGTTTATATTACATTACTATTGTATGCTTCATTATAGTATGTATATGCCTGAAATATTATAAATCATTATTTATATTCAATTAAAAATTTATAAGAATAGTTTACAAATTATATTAAATATTTCTTTTAAAATAAATTATGTCAGTCAAATTCTTTTAATTATACTACTAAAAAACAATTTAGCAACTATTTATTGTATTATTCTTTTGATTGAGCTAGTTGGGATTTCTTAGGCACTGAATTAGTTTGCCATCATTCAGAGTATGTTAGTTGCTTATTGTAATTAACTGATACCTGAAGTTACTTCAAAAAAGTGCTCTGAATGACAGGTGTTGAATCCAGCAGTCGAGAAGATCTATGGCCTGCAAATGTGGTTGCAGTTATATATCTTATATAACATTGGCCTAGTCATAGGTACCCTCTGGGTATTATGTTTCTCTGTCTAAGGGACCGGTGTGGTGCAAGACTTAAATTGCAGTCGGAGTAGATCGAATTTATAATAAATAATTTTCTAATATCATATTTTTATATATAAAAGTAAGTCTTACAATTTTGCTTTTCACAATTTCTATTATATTAACGAGTTAAAAATTCATGCTATATTTTGTTTTCTATTTGATCTACTACACTCGGTTCAATATATAATTTTTAATGTTTTATAATTTGTTTGATATCTATTAAATGGAGTTGCTATTGAATAGTTTGTCATAAGTGGTTATAAAAAAAAAGACATGTTGACAATATTTTTATAAGGAGTGAAAATTTGTTTGTTTTAAATATCTTTTATTTATTCTTAAGTTCTTTATTATCACTTTCGTTTAAGATTGATTATTTGTTTTATAATGAAATCAATATGGACAATTTTAAACTTGAAATTTGAGTATCTGAAATTAAATGAATAAATACAATTCTTTGCAAAGGAAATCTTGTCTATTTCCAAGAATTCAGAGTGTCTATCATTGATTTAATATACACATAATATCTAGAGTATTAAGCTAAAAGTCATTCTACTTTTTGTTTAATATAGCTCAGACAAATACTATTGTTGTTCTAACTATTGTTATTACTAGATCATGTAGTTTCATCTTTCGTTTCTAGCTTTAATTAGTTATCACCTAGTTATATCAGAACTGAAATTTTAGCTTGTTCATTACATGTAAAACCTCTCTTAATAATTCCTTACATCTATAAATCTGTGAAAACCTTAATATTTATATATATTTCCTGCAAGGAAAAGTATTATATTATTTCATTACTTCTTTTTTTAACATTTAATTTTCAATATAAGTTTTAAAACTTTTTAAAGTTTTTTTTACATTAACATTTGGTTTCTGTTGAGTAATTTTAAGCAATAAAGTAGTATCATTCAAATGACTAAAAATCTTTTTTTAAAGTACAACTTTTTAATTTCTCCAATCACAAACTGGGATATTTTTAATTGTACTCTTTAAGTAACCCTAGTCACAACCTATACAAATTATTATTATTCAGTTGAAAAAATGTGCTTTTTCACTTTCCTGGTTTTTTCTACAACAATTAACTGCTCTTCTTTTCATTTTATTAATCAATACTACTGTTTTCGTTGGTAGATTTTAGCCAATTACTGATAAATTTAGGCTCATCTGCATTGTCCTTGTGAAACATTTTATCATTACTGTAATACAAATGGGAACAGAGGTAAATGCAATTCCCAACAAGCTATGTGTAAACTAATTGTCAAATGTCAATAAATTATGAAAACATTACTGATCTGTTTCTTTAGCTCTATTCATATTTAAGCATTAATTTACAGGCATAGTTATAAATCAGAGAATAAAATCTGATATTAATCTAATTTATGTACAACGTAAAAGATCCGAAATGACTATTTAACCACCTTATTTTTACAATCCCTATATACCAAATGAAACGTCAGTTTAATAAATATAACTTACAAAATTTAATTCACAGATTCCAATAAAATTAAATTTATACTAATTGAATTGCACCTAAATTTTATGTTATTTTTTTAAGTTACAAAATATTCTTATCAAGTAGAAAAAAAATTTTTTTTCCACATGAATTTGAATTACCATTCACTCAATTAAGTGGAATGGCGATTCGGCGCAATGCTTTATTATATAAACACATCTTTAACTAATAGGATAACATTTACAAGTCTATATATTAACTGAATAGTTTATTGTTAGGGAGTTCAAAAGAAGTTTGCATCGAAAGTACCAGAGCTAAACCGTAATCCATGAACCATGAGCTACAAAGGCGGCCCTCTCCCTAGGTACTAGCCACCTAGTGCGTCTATATGTATTATTATAAAAGGATTCCACCTTTATTGTTAAAAGAAGATTGCCTTGACAACAGTTTGAAATTGTTAATTGTTATTGATATTGGGATTGCCTAAGTATTGACTGGTTATAATGAGTATTATTATCAATAGCACGCACACATGTATAAACATTTTGCATTTATAAAATATGTTTAAATTTATTATTTTTTAACCAATTAAAATAACTTTAAATTTATTTTTTTTCACTAAACGCAATATTTTTATTTTTTATTTTGGTGTAAATTTCATGTGATTTTTAAATTATAAGATATTCCATGGACTGGAAACTAAAAATCTTTCACTTGAATTGCATCATTTTTAAATCTTTTTAAAAGTGAGTTTTCTTTTATCTTCATTAAACAAATTCTAGAAAATTATCAGTGACATTAAATATACATATAAAACTGCGTGTTTATTTAAAGTAATTAAATACAACTTTCTGCTATTAAAAGTTATCATTTGAGACGTAAAAATAGCATTACAAAAAAACAAAAACAAAGAAAAATCTTCACAAGCTTAAAATTAATTAAACAAACTGGTGTTTTTCTTTTTTATGCAAATCTGGCAAACTTCCTTATCCCATCATCTCAACCCAAAAGGGATGTTTTTTTTCCAATTGTCTAGTCAAATTATTTTGTTCATTTGCTATTCCAATGCTCCGTTAACTTTTTTAATCCTTTGGGGGGGGGTATATCTACATATTTATTAGTAGGTAAAATAAAATAAAACAAACTATTGTCGTTTTTAACCATTACTAATCTTCTACAAAAAGTATTTCCAAGTTTAATTCACTTTCTTGGATATCTAGCCTCTCTTCTCCACATTTTACCAACAAACTTTCTTTATTTCATCCACCTACCTCACATGTTGTTGTTTTTTTCACGTTTTTTGTCTTCAAATGTTTTTAGCTTGGCCAGAGAGAGAAATTTGCTTAAAAATTAAATCTACACTATTCACTAGTGGTACAATATATATAACATATTTTTAGTAATGTTATTCTGCTGTCTTCAAGTGTTTTTAGCTTGGCCAGAGAGAGAGAAATTTTCTTAAAAATTGAATCTATTACCTTTAGACCAGCAATAGCACACATATTAGTGTAAATATATGAAGAAAAGAGGAGCTCAAAATGTTGTGATATATTTTAACATGTGTTATTCCTAGCAATTGCATGAATTTGAAACGCTTATATAAAATTTGAATTTTTCTAAAGACCTTTAACAATTAATTATAGAATAGTCCAAAATATAATTAGAAATGAAATGTCATAAATCACAAAATTCAGACAAACACCAGGGTACAGTGCTAATGTAGATTTCCATTATTGTCCCCAAAAATTTGTCAATATGGCCTATGTACAGAAATCTTTAGCTTCATCTATGATACAATTTCATATTAAACTATATCATAACCAGTTAATTAACTATTAAAACAAATTCAGTGTTTATGTAATCATTAGTTTGTTTTTTAAGTAAAACTTTATTGAATATATATACAGATTTTTATATTTTAAATTCAGGATAAATAAGAAGAAAATTTTGATTGACTTTTTACACATTGTGCACTGTAGAATGCCAGATTTAGAAGCTAGAAGTTCAAAGAGAAACTCTCAGTTGATTAATACATACACAAAAAAAATTCAGTTCAGTAAAGTGAATACAAATCTTGTGCTAAACCTGTCATCTAGGTGCAAGAACACCCCATGATTTTTCAAGCAACTAGCTATATAATTATTTTATAGTAGTAATACAAAAAATATACTAATATAATGAGTATTTTTTATACCAAAATTTTACTTTTCAGCTAAATAAAAGCATGATGGATTAGTATCAGTTGCTGTACTCCCTTTTGTATTAAAAGTTTATTAATATGACTATCTTTTAATTTGAATAACAGGATTCATAATAGTTCAAATTTTTCCAAGTGTTCGTATATCGTATATCGCTGATATCGGAAATGTATTGAAAAATTGATAGGTGTGTAATTTGTTTTGTCTGAATATTCTTAGAATGTAAATTCTTCCACTTATATAATCACAAGGTGTAATACAACCCTGGAAGATTTGGTGAGTAATAAAATAGCATATTTTAAATGTCATGATCTATGGAGCAGATCTAACACTTTGATAATCAAACTTATGAACTCCAAGCATTAAGGCCATTTGGTTTTTATTTATTGTTTGATAAAATTATTTAATTGACCCAAGAAAGATGAATTTATTTGTTTTTATGAATTGATGTGGGAATTCTTTTATTTTATGCAGTGTTATGTTTTATCCCTTTTTTTTTTAAATATATGATTTATAAGCGATGTGTTGAAAGTTTGTTAAAGAGAACCTTGTTGCTGCAAGAAGGAAGAATAAATAATATTTTTTGAATGCAGATTTGTGGTTGTATAGCGAAAAAAAGACAAAGTGATTGATTTCATCTTAGCACACACTGCAAATTGTGAACACTGATGTCAACGATGAAACAGTCGTGCTAAACTTTGTTAGTAAGAATTAAAGTATCATTATTTTATTTTCAAAGAAAAAAAGAAGCAATGCAATACTTTTGTTCCATTTTAAGATGGCATTGATGCAATGGGCATACATTTGCCTGTTATATCTATGAACTGAGTTCGAATTCAGGGTAAGTAAACTAGAATTTTTTTGATAAATAGAGCAAAACTCTCCATACAGTATTGCCACCTGTGCTAAACAGAGTAATCAATGGATGCCAGAAGGCTTGTGCATAAAATCCCTATCTAATGCCTACTCATCCAATATCCCCAGACTAAGCCTTCTGGCATCCATTGATTACTCTGTTTAGCACAGGTGGCAATACTGTATGGAGAGTTTTGCTCTGTTTATCAACAATTAATGTGCTAGTATAGGAAATGTGATCATGTGATGCTTAGTGGTTTAACACCAATCCTGCCTAATAGGATAGTGGTGGCTATGGTTGTAAAAGAGCCAAAGACACCAAAATGTATGGGTGCTGAACTGAGTTCAGACCCATATGACTATATAAGCTATTGAGCTTAGATTGAAAATATTTTTTGTGTTTTCAATTTCATTCTCATAGTTTTGTAGTTAAGTAGAGATCAAAGGTGGTTGCTAGAGGGTTGCATTAGATCCTAAGATCTAGATGCAGTGCTCTCAGATCCAAAGCTCCTCACTGACGAAGGCCACAAGCCAGAAACTAGTCTGGGGATATTGGATGAGTAGGCATTAGATAGGGATTTTATGCACAAGCCTTCTGGCATCCATTGATTACTCTGTTTAGCACAGGTGGCAATACTGTATGGAGAGTTTCGCTCTGTTTATCAACAATTAATGTGCTAGTATAGGAAATGTGATCATGTGATGCTTAGAATTTTTTTCAGACTCTAATTAGGCTTAACAGTTTTTTTTTTGTTTGTTTTAAGTAACTAATCTATAAAAAATTCTATTAACCATCTAATGTTGGTTGGTAAATGGATATCTAGCTGTTGTTAGCTAGCTTTAAAACAAGGATTAAAAAACAGCTCATCTTCATTTATTAGTTGGCAAGGTAATTAATATTTCCCTTTCACTATCAATAGGCCTTTGACCACCAATCGGATATTTAGGCTTTTTTATTTACTCTATTTTAAATGCATTTTTCATTAATTGGGTTTATTCAAAATTAACTTATTTTAAGTAAAACATATATGTTGTATGAATAGACTTATTTTTAAAATAAACGTTATGGAATTCTTCATTATTGTCTTTGAGCAAAAGTTGAATCAACCGTGCGGGATCTCTGACTCAATAAATATTCTGTTTGTTGATTTGTTTTTTTTAATTAAACTGCATTGGTTGTGATTAAAAACTATTTGTTGTTTCTTTAACCTCTAGTAATCTTAATATTGTTTATTACAATGTTTATTTTATCAAAATACCTATAATCTAATAGATCGTTGTTTCCCATTCCGCAATATTTTCAAAACATTATCGTTTATCATTTTAATGACGCTACTGGAAAATCAAAGATAATTATTTAAATGGCTCTTCTGTTGATTTAAAACTTATTGTTTTCTTTTTTAATTATATCATCAATAAATTCAAATTAGATTAAAAAAGAAATAAAAATATAATAACAAAATGTTATTACAACGTCTTTTATATATAAAAATTATTTTAGATATTATCAATACAGATTTTTTACATTTATAAAAATATAAATTATTATAAATGAAAATTAAATATATTTTTTAAAAACACACATTTGAATCTTAATTAAAAACGTAATAATAATAATTTAATTTATTATTATTATTAATTTTTAATTATAAGAACGTATATGCAAATTACGTATATATAGCAAGAAAATAAAACGTTTTATCGGTTCTGGCATTAGTATGTTTGTTATCCTATCGCAATGCAATTGTAAATTAGCAAGATCGATTATTAATGGACAGTTAAATTCATAAAATATTAGACATATGTTTGTCTTATTTACCACAGTATATAAGCATCGTGCGTTATTATAAACTATTAAAAAAGATAACATGTTCAAAAGAAAATTGAAATAATTTGGCTGTAAATGAAAATAGAGGGCAGCACTATTTACTGAAATGAGTTGCTTGTGATAATTTTAACACATTCTATATCATTATTCCAGTGAAGTATAAAAATATTGAATAAGTCAATGTAATAAAAGTTTAGACACTTAACTTTATTATTAATAACAGTATATGTTGGTAAGAAAGTATTGAAAAACTAATTAAATGCTTATTTCCAAAACTAAAAAAGCAAAATGAAAATTCAGATCGACTGAACATAGTCATGATTAAGGATCATTCAGTCAATTTTATTAACGAAAAAAAACCCTCTAAATCAGATAAAAGAATAGAGAATTTCTAGAAAATAAAGAAAGTATAGAAGGATTAGAAAAATATATTAATCCATCCCAACACTAATGAAATGGTTTGAATGACAATCCTAATAGTTATGCCAATAATAAAATTGTTACTGGCAGGATTTCCTAACGCAAACAAGATTGTTTATAATAAAAGATAAAATAAGAAAATTACGATTAGACTCAGCTTTTACTTGTTTATTTATCGATTTATAAAAGTACTTTATATAGCTTCTTCTGCCAGCGCCTCAACTCACTTGTAATTTTGTTCTATTTCTTACTGTAAACCATCTTGTAATAAACATCAGTATTGCCATACTGCCAGGATCAGATAACAAGACAACACATTTATTCAAGTCTGTTACGAGTAGATGATTGATTATTCTGAACAGTCTTAGGCTTTATAAAAATGGTCTGGACCCTCGTGTTCCAGTTCTAAGAAAGATATCCATACCCAAACTAAAGAATGGGGTGGCCTGTCACCGTAAACTCATTTAAAAGGTGCAGCAAAATGTAAACGCATGTAGGTTTACTGTATAAAAACATATTAGCAATGCACACACAAAAGACCAATATGTATGCATATAATTAATTAACTGCACCTAAAACAGATAGCTTCTATCTGTCAAACTAACACAGTCTAGTTCTTAGACTAGCCTTATAATTATGCTAATAAAAAGGACTTAAATTATATTATAATATAGCTAAAATCCTGAATCTGCATATATATATATATATAATCACGATTAAGGAGGGAATGTATATTTGATGGGAATTAATAAACATTAGCAAATATACTTTCATATCATCTCTAGCCTGTATATCCCTTCTAACTAATAAATATCAAAGTCATAATATATATAAAAACTGACTTAGCAAACCTTGCAAAATATAATGCAATTTATAATATATATATATCATGACAATAATGAGCGTGTAGCGATCGTTTATTATCTAATAATATTATTTCAAAACAGTGATTTAATATGCCAAGTAGCGTTTTTTTTTAAATATTTAATGTGGAGATTTTAATTATCTCCATTGTAAGTGTGTTAATTATTATTCGCTGTTTCAAAAGATGGGCATATTATCACATATATATTAAATTTAAACAGAATAAATATAAACAAAATACTTAAAACAATAAAGTTAGGCATGACCACAGTTTTTAGAAATTTAAGATAACTGTTTGAAGGTATTTACAGATTACAAAAAAGTAAAGTCTTTTAATTTATAAAAGAATTCAGGTAAGTTTACAAGGTTAAACTATAAATGATTTTATAGTTACTTTAAAAAATAATTTACAGATTTTAAGAAAGTAGATTGACAACAAATGATTTTCCAATGTATAGATAAATTTAGGCAAGTTTAACACAGTTTTTTTTTTTACAACTAATTTAATTAAAGAATTTCGAGAAATTATATAGAACATTCTTTATAGTAAATAAGCTAGCTTAGATTATAGGTTTATAGATTAATTTATAGAGCTGCAGTCTTTGAAAGAACATTACCAGTCTTCTTGGTAGCGGCTTGTAATGCAGGTACATCAAACAGTGGTGTAGTGTAGTGAGTGGCATTTCCCCTCAGGATATGTTTATGGTCTCTTCATCTCTTCTTCTTGCAGCAGACTGCTGGAAGGTTTCCCCTCCCTGTGGTGATGGTCATGCCCGTAGGCATGCAGGGATAGATAGAAATTGCCATCTCAGAACAAAGAAATAACTATCTCATAGCAAGAATAATCCCTGCACCAAAAAATCTGCCTTATTTATACATTTTTCAGATTAAGACCAGATAGCCATATGTTTAACTTAAAATTCCTCCCTCCCTCACAATTTTATAGCTCATATGTTTAATTTCCCTGTCAATTTTTACTAGAGTCTGTTTCTTCTATTTTGATCTTTTTAATTGCTTAAACCTTTAATGTTTTTATTCTGGAAAAGTGATTCATTACAAATGTAATGAGTATGAAAAAAATGATATTGATTTAGGCACCATTTAGATAACCTTGTCAAGTGAAGGTTTGGTTCCTTGTTTTGTTTCTTATTCATTCGATCAAAATTGAGAATTGCTCTAGCCTTTAATGACAGAACTAACCATCTGTAGGACATGTTCTTCAAAATGTCAATTCCTTTTAAATAAAACCAAATTATAATTTAGTGAATATTTAAAATGTACATTCTTTTGAAATAAACACATTTTATAACAAATATTATTTAATAAAAGAAATATAAATGCTGTAATATATGTACATAAATTGATATCACAGTCATTTACCCATGCATATATGTGTGATAATACCTACATAACCCATGTTGATGCATATATACATGTACTAAAGGGGGTTTAAATCTGGCATAAATGTGGCTGTGGGAAAAAACAGGTGAAACAATTATGAGGGAAGGAATATACTGTTTCAAACTTTACCATGTTGAAATTTTGGAATCACTAAATTGATTAATATTATGAAAAAAATGTGTTGAAAAATTGGAATTGGCTGGGGATTAGCAGAAACTGGATTAGAGTTCTTAATTCATATCACTTCATTACGTATATATACATACATTGCTAAATAATTTTATTTATGTCAATAATTCTAGAGATGATGGAACAAATTGATACCATTAGGTTGGGAGATTTATTTTACATCTTTAATGTTATTATTTGTTATAAATCAGTTGAAGACACATGACCAATAAGCCCAAACTGTGTTTACTCAATATCTAAAGTGATTTCAACTCTTTCATAACAGTTTACAACAGTTTTAGAGGGATTATATTATAGATTGGTATGAGAAGTAGCAAAAATAATCAATTCTTTTTCTTTTTATCAATGCTTCTGACATCTCAATTCCACTAAATATGATCATTCACTGATACAGAAATTTAGATCATCCTCCTCATTATGAATGCATGTTATAAGCAACCATTACTCATCAGATGATCTAACTAGAAGTATCAAACATTTGAATCTCCACACTTATATTGACAGCTTAATTTTTTTCATCAGACTATTATAGTACGAGATAAGAACCTGATTGTAGATATATATTTTCAAATTGGGCTTTTTTTATTATTAATATCTCTTAATGTACTGGATTTGATATAAGAACAGTATTGATAAAAAAACAAACATGTGAAATAGTTTGCCTAGATTTTAAAAATGACGTGGTTATTTTTGAAAATAATGCTTCCGAAGTGCACACATAGTAAAAAAAGAATGCTAATGACTTTATTCCATTGTTAATAATTTATTTCTTTTCTGAGTCAATGTAATACCTGGTAATTAATGAATATACTCACAGAAAAGGTACTTTAATATCTTTATTACTGCCTAACATGCTTTCAATATATTTACTATATTATATCCATGATGCATAATGACTATGACATATTAAATGTATTAAAAGCATGCTAGGCAACAATAAAGCTGAAAATTAAAAAACTATCTTGTCTGTGAGTATATTCATTAATTACCAGATATTATAATGGCATTATTGTTCATGAGTTTATAAGAAATTTGAGCACCCAAATTGTGGGTACCAGAATCACATCTGGAATCTCTGGATCCCAAGTTTGATGCTTTAATAACTATGCCATGCAGGGCAAAAACACATATGGCCTTTTAGCTCAGAAGTTCATAAAAGGTTTGAGCACCAGAACTGTTAGTGCCAAAACCAATCCTTGGACCTACCAATCCCTAGTCAGATGCTCTACCAACTGTGTTAAAATATACATAGTAAAAAGTGTGTATGCATTTATTGCTCAAGAGTTCATAAGCAGTTTGAATATCAGACCAGTGAATATCAGAATCTATCCAGGAATCTCATGATCTCAAGTCATATGTTCTATCAACTGTGACAAACTTTATATGGTACACAAACACTAAAAACATGTAATATTCTACATTTTCTCAAAAAAAAAAAAAAAAAAAAAGTTTGATAGTAATGAACTGGGAGTTAACAAATTTATATATCTTGGTGCAATATTAATACAGTTGAAAATGTAAGATGAAATTAATCAGAAAATTAAAATTACACAAGTACCTTTGAAGGAAATGTAATATTAATAGGAGCTTAGTCTATATATCTGAAAAATGTTTTTAATAAATAATTTATAACTATGAATACTTAACAGAAATACAATATGGAGACTGCACACATCAGCATTTATTAATCATCATCATCATCAACCAATCAATCCACTGCAGGATGAAGTTCTCTTTAAGTTCAATACATCTCTGATCTTTAGCTTCTCTTCTCCACATCACTCCTGCACACTTTCCTATTTCATCCATCTCACATGTGGTCTCTTTCCGAGTCTTTTACAATCTCTTGGATCCAGTTTAAGATTTCAATTGTCCATCTATTATCATCTCTTCTAGCAATATGTCCAATCCAACTCCACTTCAGTCTTTTAATTTTTTTAATGAGGTCAGTAACACCTGGTTTTTCTCTTACCCATATATTGCATTTTTGATCTCTTCTTGTTACTCCCATCATGCATCTCTCCATACTTCTTTAAATGGTCTGAAGTCTCTATTGCTCTTCTAGTAAATGTCCAAGTCTCAGATCCATAAGAAAAACTAGTAAAATACATTTATTAATAAACCTTCCTTTTCAAACACATAGGCATATTTTCTTTTAATATCAAGTTATTTCTACCAAAAGCACTCCAACCAAGTTTAATTCTATGATTAATTTCATCCATTATGTTTCCATCAATATTAATAATCTGACCAAGGTATTTGTAATTGTTAATTTCTTCTAACTCATCATAATCTATCTTTATTTTCATATTTTGAGAAAATCCATTAAACATTACTTTAGTCTTTTTAACATTTATTTTTAGTCCAACTTTCCTACTTTCATCTGATAACTCCTGCAATATTTTCTGCAGCTCTAAAGCATTATTTGCAAAAACAACTACGATCATCTGCAAAATCTAAATGACTTAAATAATCTCCATTTACTTTTACTCGTTTAGCTTCCTATTTTAATCCAAAAAATACTTCTTGCTGCATTGCTGTAAAAAGTTTTGGGATGTGGAGTCACCCTGTCTTACACCCTTCTCAATGTTGACTTTTCTAGTATCATTATGTAATCTCATTGTTGCTGTTGCATTTTTATAAATATTCTTTAAAATATGGCAATATCCTGGATCTATACCTTGATGATCCAATGCTTTAATCACTGAAGAGATGTTTATAGAATCAAATGCCTTTTCATAATCTAGAAATCCAATGTTCTCTGTAGATTAGTTGTAATTATCTTGGTAAAAATTTTGTATAAAACTGATAAAAGGCTGATAGGTCTGTAATTTCTAATATCTTCTTTATCACCTTTTTTAAATATTAATATTAATACTGCATTTTTCCAATCATCTAGCACATCTACTTTGCTACAAATTTTTTTATTTCTTCACCTGCTTCTATTAATATATCAATTATAATTCCATCATTACCTGGAGCCTTTTCTTTCTTCATACATTTAATTGCATGTCTCACTTTTTCATTTAAAATTCTGGGCAATTTGGAAAATGCAATAAATATAGAAGGTACTTGTTCTTTATTACTATATAATTCTTGATAAAAATCTTCTATCCATTTCATAATGTCATCTCTCTTTTTAGTAATAATTTTATCTTTTTTTCTTATTGCAGATATAAATTTCCTACCAATACCAAAAATGTTGTTTTACATTTTTGAGAGTTTTATTCTCTTCTACAGCTTTCCTTGTTAGTTCACAGTTATATTATTTTCAACTCTTTTCCGCACTATTTTACAAAATTTGAGCCTTTTTAATGCATCAATTTTGTATATCTTCATATTCCTTCTTTTCTTCATAAATTCTATAGTCTCAGTAGAAATTTTATTGGTCTATTGCTGCTTTATTCTGCCAGCTATCTTTGTTGCAGTTTTTAAAAGTGTATCAGTTATTTTTATATTAATTTTATTCAAATCAGTATATGGATGTATATTTGGAATTAACAAGAATGGATCAAAAATAAGCCATTGAATTAATCATTAAAATAATTAAGATGAGGAAATAAGCTGATCTTTAGTTCAGCTCCCATGTTTTTATTTCAAGTTAAACCTCACAAACCTAAATTGTTGTTAAAGAAAAAAATTTTTGTGTGTGTTTTTAGTGCATTACTTATGAAACCAATTTTTTTATAAAATATTCTTTATATAATTTTTTTTAGAAATCTATTTTGCAGAATATTGATATGTTTTTTTAATCTTCAGAAATATTACCAAATTTACTATTTCATTTTTTTTTTCTCAAAATATGATTTATTAACATAATATTAATCTTTGAATTCACATGTTATATGTAGTGATATATACGATTCAAACTATGATTTACAATGCAGAAATTGATTTACCGAGTGAACAGAAAAACTTTTGAATTGTATATGCATATATCTTGCCATTCATAGCTCCTCTTATAGTTTAGACAGATCACAGCTACAAAGAATCACATCATCTCGACCATCCAAAAGACGAGAAAGTGAAAACCCATACTAATCCCTGCGGCACCCACATCCCAGTCCCCCCTCCCACTAAAGGCTAGGAACAAGGCCTTGGGGTATTTCCAAAGTTCAGACTCTCACATCCAATGCCCTTCCTAATCCCCACAGCACCCAGATTCCCTCCAAAACCCATAATATCTTACATAAATGCAATTTAATCTCTGTTGTACATAAATGCAATTTATCCATTACTTTGAACACTTTTTAGCAAAAACCTTTTATTGTATCCATATGCATACACAAACCTATGTTTCAACTATCCTACAGTCTTCTTCAGAGTCATTTTATTTAATTTTTAAATTGGCTCTGAAGAAGACTGCAGGGCAGTTGTAAGAGGGAAACAGGAGGTGCAGCTGTTTTGGGCCTCACAATATTAGGGGCCTCAACTTGACACTCAATATGTTAAAGAAAAATATAGGAGAAGGTAAAGTAATGTCACAGCTCATAGAATGGCCTTAATTTTACAGTTAAATTCCCCAAAAAATATTTGAGAAAAACTTTTCCAAGTAGGCATACCATGAGGCAAAAACATAAGCCAGTTTAGAGATGAAGTGCAAATTTGATGACTCTGCATTGAAAGCAACTGCAGTGCAGTGACCAGCAGAACTAATAGTCTCAAACCCCTGTCAGTCAGTCATGTGTTAACAGTGTTTTATGATACTAACAGTGCTAGAGTGAATCTACCCTATCCAAGTGCTATCAGGATTAATCTGCTTGCTCATTTCTGAGACTCATAACTAACTGTTTCTGGAGACTAATTTTTTGCACTGTAAGTAAAAACTCTTGCTTCTACTTTCTCTCTCCCTGTGTTCTTACTTTACATTTTGAAGGGCCTCTAAAATATTACTTGTCCTAGGCTTCACATTTTCTCTGAAAGACCCTGGATACAATAAAATGTTTTTTGCTAAAAAGTGTTCAAAGTAGTAGATAAATTGCTTTTATATGTTTATCTTTTTATATATTTATTTATTAGTCCTTGCATCTATTTAATATAGTCTTTGAACTCACTTCAGATGATAATCGAAAATGATGTTAATTCTTGTAAATATTCTTTTTTAAAAATATTCTCTACATCATCATTTCCACTTTCATGTTTATTGCAATGCAAAATAATAAATAATAATAACAAATCTATTATTTCAGCTAACATTTCTATTTTTTGAAAAAATATTTATCTATAGATATTAAATTATAAAAAGTTTTTATTTTTAAATGGTTCTTTTTACCTACTTTTTATTTTAAATTCCAAATCTTTGTTTTTATGTCAGTTCATTAACAGTTACGAATATTTAAATGCATGCTTATTATCTATGATTTGGATCAACTGATGAATGCTGGATGAGTATAAAATACGTATATTGGAGATCATGTTCTCTGTCACATGTGGGTGGTCATGTGTACCGATTGTGCAGGATGGAGTGGATAGCTATGGGGAGTTTGAAAATTTGAGTACAAGTCTTTCTAAAAAGTTAAGAATATAAAGATATCACAGGTGAAGTGGACATTCAATGTGAACAATGGATTGTAAGTGCTATAAGGAATTACAGAATGCCAGGAGCACTGTTCATGGCTGCCACAAGGAAAGAATTAAATTTGGCAGTAGCATCAGAAAAGATAATTCTTTTTTCACATTTTGTTTCATTACTTGAAATTTAATCACATATTTTTTTAAAAAGGGAATCGGTATACATTATTGTTACTGGGTATGGGAGTAGGGGCAATCACAAAAAGTAATATCAATATTAAATGCAGCAACTCATGTAATACTAATGTGAACTTCGAAAGTAAAGATTCCTCCAATCAAGAAAAAGTGTTCACAGACAAGTCTTAAATACTAAATTCAGGTGGGGGAGGAGACAATAATAGAAGACAGAAGCAAATAATGATATTCTGGACAAAAACTGCGAGTGAAAGAAAAAGTTAAATCAAATCCTAAAAATAACACCATAAAAGATTCCTTATTGCAAACTACCTCTTTTTCATAACTCCTCCAAAATGTTACTTGGGGTGAACAAATGGAATTGACACAATGGAACAGAAAAAATCTAATACCCAACAATTATTTTAATTTTTGCCAACTCAGATTAAGTATATCAATATCTAATCAAACATTGTGAGTAATGCTGTCTCAGATCCAACTAACCCCAAAGACGCTCAAAAAAGATACAATAACAGTAAAGAAATAAAGACTTAAATGCATCACCAAATTATCCACTAGATATAATAAATAGCTATAATAACACCAAGTTTATCAACTTAAATAGCATCAGGATCAATAGTATAACTGATGTAATTAAGTCCATTTCTTTTGGCAAGATAAATGAATAGGGGTGCAGATTATTTACAAACAGCCTTTATCCGACAACATCAATAATAAGTATCATAGAAAACTGTGATTTGGCTAATAGGAAGCCATTATTATCATTTTCATCATTATCTGACCATTGAGTAGAGCTGTAAAAATGCACTATGATCAAAGTAATTAAATCTATTGCTCTTTCATAGCCAAATCATTTATAGAAATAGAATATTTTACTAAGCAGTAGCATGAAGATATTGAAAATATGATCAGACATATAAATCTAAAAAAAGTCTATTACATAACAAAGATGCAAATCTGCTTGTATATGGCTGCATTATACATGCTCCACCTGACTTCACAGGTAGGTACTACAAAAAGAATAGTAAATTTAGCTCAGCTTCTTAATATATTGAAGGAAATCATACCAAATATATCTTATAAGATTCCCACAAATCCATGGAAAGTCACTATTAATATGACATAATGTCACACACCAGATGAACTCTCTGAATGTATCTTTAGGCATTTCATCCCAACTACCATCAGCATAGTAAATATGGCAAATGAATCACCTGTGTAGTAATGAGCAGAAGCCTAGATTGTGGGTAAGTGTATCTGAAACACTTCACCCCTTTCAAAAATGAGCACTCACGTAAACATACATTTTGCTGACTTGCTATGTTTTTTGACAATATCTCTTTGAGAGGAGATCAAATCCAGGATAAACCAATTAAAAATACCAATAGTACCCAAACAAATACTTCAAACAAACCAAAAATTCTGGAAATCCAATCCCAAGAATTACTCATAGAAGTACACTCTTAGAAAGCCATGGACTGATGTGGCATTAGTGCACAAAATTAGATCTAATCTCCCAAACCATGGATTAAACTGAGATACAAGATTTACTTATTATCTCTCACCATTATGCAATATATAAAGAAAATTTTTCACTAATAAAACAAAAAAACTAACAATTAAAAAAACAAATAACCTGATATTTGATTCAAGCTTTAATCATGCCAACAAAAAGTGATGATCCACTAACCCAAATACATAATATGAATAATATAAACATTGCTACAATCAATGTATCTGCCCTAAATTCATGCAAAAGAATTACATAGCTAACTCAATTTCTAAACAATCACCATTGTGACATAGTTGCCCTAATTGAAAAAAATTTTGTCATTAACTTAACTAGTTATCATTAATTCTGCAAATAAAGATCATGTTTTCATACATAGGCAAAATATCAGACCAATACAGGTATGAAATTCTGATAAGTATAAAAATTCCATTAACAAAAGTAAGCATAGTACGAATATCTTTAATGCAATTAATCTTTCCTTTAATTAGCAGTCACAGCTATTTTACCTCATATCAATACACTCAAGCCAAAGATATAATTAAAGTACTCCTCATTGCCCAAACAAAAATTTTACACAGATTGGAAATAATTATCCTTTATGGTGACTTCAAACTGCTCTTACACAATCTAAACTTAGCTCACTCTGCTACAGCTTTCACCCCTACATCCTTCTGGGACAGTTTCAATTATTGGATGGCAAGATTTATCTCATGTCAATCTCTTTATTGCATCTTCATCTGATTTTATAGCCTCAATACATTTGCCCAGAATTTCACATTGAGATCATGCTTGGATGACTCTCCAAATATATATTTCAAAATAACACATCATTCTATAAGTTTACATTCAAATGACAGGTTCCTACAGAATTTAAATTACTATCATCTGCTGCAACCAATTAATAAGTTATCACCCAAATAACCTTATAAAACAGTGTATTGAATACCAGCATACAGCCATCTTGGAAATAAATGATGCCAAAACTCTTATCCATAAACTGCAAAATGAAGCAAACCAATTAATCACCCTTTACAACCAAAATGCAATAACACAGATTTAAAAAAATACCAAATCTCTCAAAGCTTGTAAGAACCCTTGTAAATTATGCAAGATCAACTCCATCTCAAACCTTTGGCGTTCTTGTTTTATCAAAAGATAATTCTTCTGGAATCAAAGTTGATATGGGAATTCTTGGGCATTTAAAGATAGTCTAAAAGCAGCTGATCAATATGTGCCTACTATCCACTACAAAACACAATGTCCTCAAGAAAATTCTACTGCAAAGCAACAAATATACCAAATAATCATGCCTCTTTAAACACACATCTCTCTAACTACAGATCTTATCCCAGATAATATTTATAGGTAGCTCAACTATATCACAATTTCTATTTTACAGAAATGTTTTATAATCAACTCTGCTTGAGCAATCATAACATCCTCAACCTTTCTATCAACATAATATTTTGTTTCAGAAAAAAATCAAATACAGTACACCTCTCTGTAAATAACTTGCATCTTATTACACTTGAGGATTAACCCACTAAATGTCACATGATCACCATTCTTGTATCCATTGATTACTCTTGCTTGTACTGAATGACACTACTGTATGGAGCCTTTAGCCTCTGTGTACCCCCGAGAATACTGATAAAAATACTTTGCAAGAATAAAAAACTAAAGGACCTTATTCTGACAAAACAATTAACTTCACATTATACAGTAAAAGGTCACCATGTTTCTCATACTATTTTTTTGGACAAAAAAATCAATCTTGTTTGCCAAAGAAAACAAACCTACAGATTATATTGCATGCATCGATGAAGCTTTTTAACATTGCCTACTATAAACTTCTATCTATAATAAAAGCAAACATCTGAGGCTCAATATCCCATCTTTTATTCATCAGAGTAGCATGCTTTCCTATAAGCAAAGGAAGGGATACCTTGATACCCAAATATTTTGTAACTTATATTAGAATCAAAATGTATATTGCAATATTCACTAGTCCAATACATAGAGCCCCCCTCTCTCCAATACTATTACCTATTTCAATTTCATATGTCAAAGCTCCTTTTTCCACAGTTTGTCATGTTGATCTATTACATTGCTATAACATAAAATCTTTCATTAGCATATCATTTGACAATTTAAATAAGATGACATCTATCCAGACATCCATTGACAACTCTGACAGTTGTTAACCCTCTAATCAAATTTCAGAACTTTAGTGCTTTTCAATCATGGTTGAAATTCCACCAAAATGTTTCTTAATGACTAATTCAAGCTAAATTTTGAGCATACACATATTTTGTGCAATAGTTATCCAGATGAAATGCTACACCTTTTTCAAACTTTCCCATACTTCTCATCTCTAAACCTATTTGTGTTTCATAATCATACAATTAACCTCAAGCAATTACTTTAAAAATATATAAAATATTTTCAATCTTATAATGCATTCATAATTAAGCATACATTATGAACCATGTGCTCATGGTAACATAATATTTGGAAATAAGAATACTATGTACTCAAAAGAAATAACAAGTCATGGTTCAACTCATACCTATACTCTCTCAAATTTTTACCAAAGAATACCATGACCAAAACTTGGCAATCAACAATCTGCCTCTGTGCTATCCCATAGCTTTTACTTTTATTTCCATTAACATTTCTCATCAGATTTAATTCCTGAAAACCAATATCTAAACATTTTTTCAGTTTAGTCATCATGATTATATTAGAATATAAAACTCTTCAAATTGGGATAACATGTCATTGAAATTAAACAATTTACCATACCATTATAATTGTAGAATGTTTGAAAACGTTGGTGATACTAAAAGGGATGATTTTATATAAATGTTTATTTTCATAGTCAGAAAAAAAAAGAAATTTCAGTAATAATAATAAATCAAATCTAATAATGAATATCATATTCATAACATTAGTGGTTTAAAACTATCAAATCTCATTGTAGGCAATATTCACAATCAATTGGAAATATAATAATGCCTCTTTGAATCTCTCATCACACTAATCATTCAATGTATTCTTGTCATGCTTATTCATTTTAGTTTTCATCTTTGATAATGTCATTCAGTGATAATTCAACACATTTAGAATATTCTATGAATATATAATTAACAACTAAACATCACTTGATTACCATTTCTTATGCTTGCTCATAACTGTTATTAAAACTGGAAAAACTCTCCATACAGTAGTGCTACTCAGTGTCTGTTTTAATAAGTCATGAGGAAGCATAAGAACTGGTGATCATGTTGATGTTTAGTATCTTAACACCAATCCTGCCTAGTGATGGCTATGGTTATTAAAGAACCCAAGACATCAAAATGTATGGGTACTGAACTGAGTTCATATCAATATCACTATATAAGCTAATGAGCTTGGATTGAAAATATTGTGTTTTCAATTTTAGACACATAATTTTGTAGTTAAGTAGAGATAAAAAGTGGCTGCTGTAGGGATGCATTAGACCCTAAGATCTAAGTACAGTGCTTTCAGATCCAAAGCTCCTCACTGGTGAAAGCCACAAGCTAGAAACTAGTATAGGAATATTGGATAAGTAGGCACTAGATAGGGATTTTATGCACAAGCCTTCTGGCATCCATTAAATACTCTTGCTTGCACTGAGTGGCACTACTGTATTGAGAGTTTTGCCTGTTTTAATATAATTATATGTCTGAAATTTGTTCACATCAGAAACAACTGATACTAGTATAGTTTTCATAAATAATATAACAGGAATTCAATCTCTGTCTTTAGTATGAATTCTTCCTCTGTCAAAGATTATGCAAACAACTTCTACTCTTTAGCAAATTACTCTATAATTGAGTTAAGTGCTTAGTTATTAGATTAATGATAAGAGTGATAAACTGAAAAGCATATACATTTTTGAATGTATCCAAATTTAAAAAATATAACAGGTTCTTAGTTTGATTCACTTAAATAGGCTTAAATGAAATAAAAACATATTTTTATGTTACTAATCAGTCTATTTGTTGCTTGGGAGGTCATATGATATTTGAACATCAAAAATACAAATTGACCTGTGATCCTTGAATCTTTAGTTCTTTAGTCCAGTGTTCTACCACTGTGCTTAATTATAAGAATGACTTAGGACAGAAGTAGGATGAGGGACTCTAGAACTAAAAGTATTTAAATCAATTTCAAGCAACAAAAGTATAAAGGTATACATAATAAAAAAATTAATACAACTTTCTCTCTTTACATTTAATGTATGCTTTCAAAATCAGTTTCATCACTCTATATGTGTAACTATTTTATTAATTTATTTCCTCTTTGTAAATCTAATTTATTTTATAACACGCTTTTGTAAACTGTCTATTTAATTTACTAGTGCAGTATTCGTGTGTAATTTTAATCAGAAGGGAAATACACCCTATACATGTGCATTGCAACAACAACGAATATTCCATGATGAAAGTGAGATTGTATATGAAAGAGAAGAGTGAAGATAATAATATTTTTTGGTAAATTAACTCTATTGTGAATAAAGGATAACTTTGAAGAAAAAAAGAAACAATGTGACTCAAAATGTAAAATTCGTAATAATGGCTTTTTATTATGAATAAGTTTAAGATGTGAATAACATCATTAAGTGGATTTATTAAAAATAAAATGTGTAAAAATAAGATAGTTCGATTTGTATCACATTATAACGTCAGGTTTTGGCTAGCAATTCTCTTTATATGGTTGAAAACCACTCAGAAAGAAAATTATAGTTGCAGTAAAAAAAAAAAAAAAATTATAGTTAATTAAGAATTGTCCTCTGGTGTTCAGTGCTTACATTAATAAATAAAGGAAGACATTTTATAATTAAAAGGAGAGTTTGTCATAAGAGAAATTTTAATGTCTTAAGCTATTCATTATTAATAATGATGATTTCATTATTCGATAAAATGTCTTCGCCAGTTTATTATATTTTTTACGTCAATATAATTTATAATGCAGCTAATAGCTATGTTTATTCTTTTAACACAAACGACCATTACGGTAAACGTTAGAGTTTATTTATTTATTGTTTGCTTTTTGTCTGTGAGATATTTTTATCATCTGATAAATTATTGAAAATATTAAAATATAGATTAGCTTGCATCTAAAACAAATGTTTTTTGTATATTTTCTCTACATTAACTTTAAGCATAAAGTGCAAACATCTCCTCGAGGTAGGTAATGCTCACAAACAAACAATAATATTTGATCAATCTTCCTTTTAAAAAAAAAGCTGCTATCCATTAAAAGAAACCCTATCTAGCAGGTATGAATAACCATTTCTTTCACTATGATGGAATAAAGATGAGCCAGTAATAAAATACGCATAACTTCAAAAATGTGTTTTCTTAACTTTATTATTTCTATTCATGGCTGTATTTTTATTTTTCTTCCTCTCTATATGTAAATATTTTACATTTTAATATGCATCTTTTTATATATATATAAATAAATAGAATGGCTTTATTGCTCGGGAGTTCATAAGAAGTTCGAATGTCGGAAATGCCTAAAATGATCCTACTACTGCGCTGAAACATGCAGAGCAACGTTTTAAATGATACCATCCAAAGGGTTACCACATACCATCATCATCACTATTATTATTATTATTATTATTATTATTATTATTATTATTATTATTATTATTTGTTGTTGTTGTTGTTGTATTATTTTGGTTTCTGATTATTGTGTATAGTCAACCATTTCTGCTGTCCAATATATTCCTGGATGTGTCTTTGGGTATTATATTGCAGACAGAAATTGTTCATCATCATCATCATAACTATTATTATTATTTTGGTTTCTGGTCATTGTGTATGGTCAACCTTTGCTGTTGTCCAACATATTCCTGGATGTTACTTTGGGTATTATATTGCCGACAAAAATTTTTCCTCCCCTAAGAAATTTATTGTTTTTCATATTAATATATGAAGTAGTCCATACACAAAACAAAGTAAATGTAAATACTGAAATGAAAAAACCTCTCACTGCCAATCACAATCTGTCCCAATCATAAAGTGCCAGCCTGTTTATAAAAACAATGGGACACAAAAAATGCCCACTTGTGTAAACTAACTCTAAATCATAAAAAATTTGAATGATTGACCACTGTTATTATCATTGTTGAACATTAAATTGGATCCAGTTGTAAATAAAACCTTTTTGGTTGCACCTTTACATCAACATTCACTTGATTATAAAAACTGGAGCTAGTAGGGGTAAATGCTGTTAGTTTGATAAATACCTTGCCACTTTGTGATTGTCATTGTGTGGAAATTTGATCACTTCAATATTTATATTCAACTTGCTGAACTATATTGAGTAGTTACAAATTTATATATGACTTTGAAATTATTTTTCACAAATGGTTTTAAAATCAGTAGTAATGACTTCAACCTTGTGAGAACTGATCCTTGGTTGCATTGAAAGAGATTTTGTTTGCCTGTGGATCTGATTTGAAGTCTAGCTTTACTATCACTGATAAAACTTTTTAATTCTATAAGATATGAAGTTAATGTGCATAAAAAGTTTTATTATTTAATAAAATAATCTGACATTATTGACTGACACTAAGCAGAGATTTAGACATTTTAAAATATATATATATAACAATAAAAACAATATATATATAACGGTAATTAACTATTATATACAGTCTTTCAATTCTCAGAAGTACTTTTGGTTAATTTCTTAACCTGCCTCAACTGCCATTAAATAATGGCAGTTCAAGCAGGTTAAGGAACTAACCGAAAGTACTTCTGAGGATTGAAAGATTCTATATAATAGTTAATTACTGTTATATTTATTCTTTTTTATTGTTACTATAATAGTTTTTTAATTAACAGATATTATATTTGTATTATATATATACAAAAAAACTCTGGAATTAATTCTACAATATTCAATATACCAATATAAAAATAAATAAATAATAGGTTTAGCCAGATTACAGAATATACAACATCCGCATAGCATTTTGAATATTGTAGAGTTTACTCCAGTTTTTTTCATTTATTATATTTATTTTACCAGATTATACATATATTAAATTTGATTGAACTCATAGTTGGATTATTCATAATTATAAACCATATGGAAACAGCCCATATTTATTTATACCAACAATTTCCAATCTATTGTTAATGAAATCTTTTTAAGCAAAAGCTCCATTCTATCATTCACTCCACTCTAAGTTGTTAATATAGACAATTAAGTTAATACTTGGACTGAAGCAAATTGATATTTTTAATTTATAAATGTTTAAATAAAAAAACCATATTAAACAGGTAAATATAAGTTTTAATAATTGCCTAATACAGGAGTGGGCAAATAGCAACTCGAGGGCCAATGCGGCCTGCTAAGAGTTTTTATGTGGCCCACCAAGATAATCAGAAAAATACGCCTTGAACTGAGATTTTCTTCCCATGCATGACCGAAGATTCACCTCATATTTTCCACTAGGATGGCCATGTTAATACACATGTGCAGTGTAGATATGATGTGCAGTGTAGATATGATGTGCAGTGCTTTTCCAGTTGATCTGGTTAATTTCAATTTTGTCTTTGCATTAGCAAATATATACATTTCCGACTTTAGTGAAATCATGAACCCTCTGAAAAAATGTAAAATCAGGGATGAATGTTGTGTGTTTAATGAAGAATGGACAAACAAATATTTCTTTGAAAATACAGTGAATAAAGCAGTGTGTTTATTGTGTTATGAAAAAAAGATGCGACCCTCTGCTAACTTTTACTTCCACAAAGTGGCCCCCAATGCGGCCCTCTGCCAACCTATGTGGCACCCAAGCCAAAACAATTGCCCACCCCTGGCCTAATAGATAGTTGTATTTAAACTTTCAAACCTCACTGCTATTGTTTATTAGTCTATTTTCAAAACAGGTTGCATTTATCTGTTAATGAAGATTATTTAAATTTCTAGGAATTAAAAATTTCAATCCATTACGGTTCTAGTAAGGCTTTGTTGTGTGTGCTAAAATTTTAGACTAGAATGGAATGTGTGATCCTCCTTTTACTTAAAAATATTGCTTTGACAACTGATTAAAAATTGTTTCAGGCTGCTTTCATGAGATATATATCATGTCTGCTGCAAGTTCCAGATGTTCCAAGACTCCACCTCACCTAATACAGATGCACTGAGAGTTAGATTTTACATTGATGGAAAGTCTTATTATGAATGATTTCCAAAACATGATGAGAATTCTAATAAATTAAGATACAACTGTATGTCTATCTATAGTATGCACTGCCATCAAGATTGATTTGATTCATTATGGCTGCTTATAAAATTTTCAATATAATATTCAGGTATAGTTCCATAGTTTAAAATAACACAAATCTGAAGTTATCATCACACTGCTATGTTCATAATAAGAAATTAAATAACCTAAGCAAAAAATATAAGGTAAAATGAAACAAATGTAAGTAAGATAAAAATAAAAATACAACCCTTCCTTAGTAATTAAATCGTCCAGCATAATTAATATGATAACATCTGTTTTCTACTCCAATGCCATCTAGCGTCAACTTCAACCATTAGTGATTATCATTTACATATAAAATATTGTCATTGATTGTTTGATAAAAGCAAAAGCTAGGAATCGGTCTAAGGGTGGGGATTTAAATACTGAGAATAAGGATTTTATATGCCACTGGTTAACTTTATGCAAACTTATACTTGGTATAATTGCTGAGAGATTCTTGACTTACATTTAAGGAGTAGCTACATCACATATCTTACAATCCTTCTTAAAATTGTTAGACAAAAAAAGATATACCTCAGATTTGTTAAACTAATTTAGGCTATTCAAGGAAGGTTTTCAGAATATGTAAATTGTAATGTACTTCTGTCCGGCTTTAATAGAAAAATTTAGCTTTAATAATACAAAAAAAAACTAAATGAGTGTTTTACTCATATCACATTCCCAAATGTTAATCAGCTGATTTCTGATAAAATAAATTGGTTGTTTTGGGCATTAATAGCTTTACTGATACTGCTGATGGTTTTAATAAACATCACAAGATGTGGGACGCATCTCTCCAGAGGAGATTAAGCTAGTGAATCAAAAATAGCTACATATATTTTGTTAGGATTAATTGATTGTCTTTGAATAATGTTAAGGTTGGCTAAAGATTATTTTGATTTTTTTTTTCTTTTTACAGTTACATGAATTGTTTCCATGATCTAGTTTTAATTGCTAAATGCTTTTACAAACTTGTTATACATATTCAACTGTTAGCATTAACATACATGATAGTATATAACACAATGTTTCAAATACTATTATTCTCTTCTTAGTGTGTTCTTGGACTAATCAGTTACAGCATTAGCATAGAAATTGAATGGGTAATTTCTAAACTCATGAATGCTGAATTTAAAGTGATACTTTAACCATTTAGATTAGATCAGTGACAAGAGCTTATTTGGTTAGAGTATTATCTTAAATTCAATATTCATGAATCTAAAAGGCACTCATTCAATTCCAGGGCTAATACTGTCACCGGTAAAAAAGGCCAACAACCTTCAATTAAATATATTTTAAAGTTGAAATAAAGCTTGAATTTGCCTAAAAGCATTTAACAATTAAAACTAGGTAGTGGATTAAGTCCAGCATATAACATTCCATCAGCACAAGCTTTCAGACAAACAATATTTTTCATAATTTTATTATTGGTAAAAATTAAAATAAAACGGTGTTTTTCTTCTTATTTGTGCATTTATGGTGGCATCACTCTTTAAGAAATGATTTATTACTTAACTAAGTTGTTCAGCAGGTTAATCTTTCCCTGCAGAAATTTCTTGATATCTAGGTGCAGTGCTCTCAGATCCAAGGCTCCTTTCTGAAAAGCCACAAACTAGAAACTAGTCTGGGATATTGAATGAGGAAATACTAGATATGGATTTTATGCACAAACCTTCTTGCATCTATTAATTCCTCTGGCTTGCATTGAATGACATTACTATATAGAGAGCTTGGCATCTGTGTAATTGTTTTTTTTTCTTTAGATGTTTCATCTTATCATTTATTTAATGTTCCTTAATGATAAATTTATGGATAATCATTTATCATGAGAATTTGTTCTACACAGAGCTTTTTTTCTCTAAATTACTGGTTTTTGAATGAAATTTCATTCTCTCTGTTCCAAAATGATAGTCCAGTTTCATATTTGGTATGATAATCAATGTATATGCTAATAATTTTCTCTCTGTGTATGTTAACTTTCTATGAACATTAGTTTTTACTTTCAACATAAGACAGTCTTGTCACAAGAATCTCTAAGAATGCTAAGATGTATCTTTGTTTTACTTCTGCTATGAATTGAAGTGAAACAGATATGTTGTTGATGTGTGTACAATATTTGAAATGATACTTTTACCATATAGTCAGCTCTGCATGATTTAGTGCAATGGTAAAGTATCGGATTCTGGAGTGGAAGGTAATTGGATAGATTCCAGTACTGACACTTCCTCTTGAGCAATAAAATCATTTGATTATTTTATCATATAGTCTTATAGCAAATGAGTCATCAACATAGTTGTTTCAAGATCTTCATGCAAACATTGCTGATTGAATATGATCAGTGATGAACTCGTAGTCCTATCTTATGTTGGAAGACTTCTGAGTTATACTGAAAGTATATTGTTGTTATGCAAATTACTAAGAGTCCCATAATAATATCAATATGAAGAGTTTTCTTATTTTTCAGTTATTATTTTCATTAAATATTTATTTATAATAGACAAAACATTATTGGAGACATTTGTAAATAAATTTTAAACATCAAAGCATACTAAGATAACCAATCTATTCTCATGTTTTTCATTAACTTTCTAAAGTGCTTGAAATCTATGACAAAGACCTTGTCTTACATGCCAAAAGATTAAAAACTTTAAAAAGAAATCTTAACAAATTTTAACGCAGGTGAAATTTTTAGAACTAACAATAGGTCTAAAGGAATATAATGATTATGGATTTTACATAATATTTAGTAATGAAATTGTGTCTTATGTAAAAAAGAGATTAAATGAAAATAATAACAAATCAGTTCTTCATAACACCAACATACAACATATAATTTTTCCAAAAATAAATTAAGGTAATTATGAATCCACTATTATCATCCCTAATTATAAATATTTATATGAAAGAGTTTGAAATTACAGCCATAAATACACCTTTAATTCTACCAAAAATCTGCCCTTCACTTTGTATGTGATGTATTTATTAAATGTCCATATGGTTAAGAATTATTCCAAATACTTTGATCACACATAAACAACATATCCCCATCATTTAAATTTACAATAGAATTTAAATAAACATTTATTTTATATAGCGCATGTTTATAAATTGTAATACATTAAAGATCAGCCTTTCAAGCTACTGTGTAGATGCTTTTTACAAGTGTTAATAATAAATGAATACTTTCACTCCCAACACGAGATATAGTATTTAAGAAAGAATAAAATAAATCCACTTATTCTTTCCAGCCCAAATGCTTATATATGGGCAAATCTTAAGTACTGGAAGTGAAAACGTGAGGATAGACCACTCATTTTAAATTACTGTTTACGATGTCTGAATGAATGACATCGACGAAATTATCTTTAATGTATTACAATTTATAAACATGCGCTATATAAAATAAATGCTTATTTACATATATTTAAGTTTCATTTGAGAATGACCTTTAGTAAATTCTAGATATTTCGTCGTCATTTATTCAGACATCGTAAACAGTAATTTAAAGTGAGTGATCTATCCTCATGCTTTCACTTCCAGTACTTAAGATTTGCCATATATAAGCATTTGGGTTGGAAACAGTAAGTGGATTTATTTTATTCTTTCTTAAATACTATATCTCATGTTGGGAGTGAAAGTATTCATTTAGTGTGCGTATGCACAGTAGCTTGAAAGGCTGATCTTTAATGTAATAGAATTTAAGATATTGGCATTTTTAGATGTTCTTATGATAAGATTTTATCATGGTAGAATCAAAACTGCAATTTATAGAAAATGCACACTCACAGGAATATATATATTACATTATATAAATATGAAGAGATAATATCCATATATAGATATGAGAATATCCATTAATTAGAGAAACACTTTAACTTTTGATGTTACTAAGAAACTATTAATTACTATAATAGACAATTCTTGAGGCAAAGCAAGTTTTTCTCACAACAGCTCTTTTGTTGAGGGGGGGGGGCTAAAGCAAAAGGAATTCTCTTTTACGTTAAACCCAATTTCTTATATGGATTTAAACCCAGAAAGCTATTTATTATACGTGTGAAATGTGAAAGAATAACATCTTTCTTCACATTCTGCAAATAATATTTTTAACTTCTCCAGAAAGTTGTATATGTTGAATTAAATATTTATATAGATTTTATTGTGCTTTAAAGACCTCCAACAAAATAACTATTGTGAGGAAAACTTGCTTTGTCTCGGGAATTGTCAATCAGTACTAAATGATGGTGTCTTAGTAACATCAAAAGTTAAAGTGTTTCTCTAATTAATGGATATTCTCATATCTATATAATAAAATCCATATAAATATTTAATTCAAATTATGTTATATGTATACACTGTAGATAATATGTGATAAAATATAATCTACCAGTGTATGTAGATAATTATTCACTATTATGGTAATACATCTTTGATACAAAATAATATTTGTTACTTTGATGAATCAAGAATTTGATACACCATATCTTTGTCAAAGCATGATTACAACAAATATTAGTGAATATATTAGCATATTTGCATGTGTATAAACATATTGCAAACTAGTCACTGATTATCACAGATATTAACATATTTGCATGCATAAATTAACCTTGTGGCTGATTTATTGCCATATGATAGAAACACAAAATAGATATTATACTAACATTTGTTATAAATATTAATCATCAGCTAACATTAAGAAAAACATTAAATTGCTAACAAAAATACATCAGAAAACAAACTAATAAATAATTGAATGCTCTCACACATATCAGGAATAGAAGACAAACTAAAGATAATCCGTAATCATTATACTATCAAAGCAATATTCCCAAGGCATAGCACAATATACTCTTTAAACCTTAGGTTGAAATGTTAAAAAACAATAACTGAATCTATGAAATTCCATATGAATATTGAAAGTCACACACATATATTGATCAAATTAGTCATACCATTGAAAAATGAAAAAAAAAGATAAAACAATGATCTGAGAAATAAAAAGAGAGAGTTTTAAAGTAGCTTCCCATATTGGGCAGAAAGAATAAAATTTTAAAAAAGATAATTTAAAGAAGCTTCTTACATAATAATATCAATCTTATAAATCAAAATAGTATGAGAATCTATAATGTTTGATTGCTCTTAAAAAAAATCAAATGGTAAAATCAGAAGCACTCTCATGGATAAATACTAAAAAAATTACAGACTGTTGTCTTTGATAGAATAGCCTAGTTCATCAGAGTATAAGCTTATGTTATGTTTCACAAATCAGAATATCACTGGTTAAATTCCCATGTTAGCTGTAACTAGACAGATCAGCAACTATAGGAAAGAGAGAACCCTAGTACTCAAAATATTATAATCCATGCTAAATCTGCATGTTATTAGTAAGAATTGAAGCCATTATCTAATTAAATTGTTAGTTACTTTTATAACAAATTTAATTTAAAAATTCAACTAGATAATGACAAAATAGTACAACACATAATTATAAATTTAACCAATCCATGTGATCTCAGGAATTATTTTCTTCACTCCTTTCAGAAGACATCTATTGTAAATTTCAGTATCTGTATTCTTCAGTTGAGTTGCTGACTAAGTCATTCATTAATAAAAACTATGGATTTAAACCCATAAATGATTCTGGGATCTTCAGCCATCTTCACCTTTTTTTACACTATCAAAATAGCTTGAAATTAAAAAAAAGCTCAATATTTTGAACCAAATCAATTTTCTTGTATATGAATCTGTTATTAGGCCATTAAATATATTTTTAATGACCTCAATTTTGAATTAGCTATAAAATCTTTTCCCTATTGACTAATACAATTTATATCATAAAGTATCACATCTTTCTCTGCTACATTTAATATATTATTTTATGGGTCTCTTTGTTCTACTTTAGTGCCATCTATTGTAAATTTCAATAGTCAATAAACTCTAGATGGTAATGCTAATATATACTTATATATTGTAACCAAAAAGCCCTTACCCCAGATTGTAACAGTCTAAATTAATAATACAATACACAGCTATTACCATACAATCTAATCATAGCCAGGGTACACCGCGAAGCTAAACTGTATTATTCTTTTAATTAACTATAATTCTTCTTAATTACTAGATGTGAAATAGCATTCTCAAACCTTAATTTATGATTTATAATTATTCTTTTTTAAAACCATCCTATGACCTTAATTTACACTTTTTATTTGTTTAAGACCCAATGGCAGACCATAGACAGGATGGCACAATCTATTAAACCGCTAATCATTATATGATAAATACGGGCCATTAAACCAAATAGTAATAATTATAATCTGCTCCATAACATCATAAATGGAACTCAAAATGCTATATAGATTAAATGCTTTGCAATGGAAACTGTAAAATTAATAAATATATTTTGCTTTAAAGTGTAAGAAGAGTGGAATGTTGTTATTATATGTTACATAAAAAAAGCAAAAATAAAGAAGGAAAGAGGAAGTACTGAATTTTAAGTTCATTTCTTCATTAACCCAAATATTAAATTAAATCAATAGCAATGAAGCTCTTAGTGATAGATAAGGCATCTTTTATAATTTTAGAAAATAGATTCAGTTGTCCTACTGGCTAGCAAATTTATTATTAATTTAGGTAATAATGTTGTGAATATCAACAGAAATAATCTGGATATACTCCAGAATTGACAAAGCAAAGCAGTAGTGATGCAGAAGGTAAATGGAATTTTATTATATCTCATACATCACAAAATACCCAAGAATAACCATTAAAATACTCCCTAGATACTCCAGTAAACCTTGTATACATCATCATCAGGGACAAAATGTGCACTACTATTTATAGTCTATTTACTATGATGGATTTCTGACTCTATATGTAACTAATAGCAATGGTACAAATAAGTTAGGTTATCAAATTAATATTTATTTATGACTCAATAAGTATTAAAATAGTAATTGGTTAACAATATTCATAATTTTATATAAACGATAAATAACATAAAATAAAATCACATATAATTGTTTCACATGTATGTATTTCTGTGCATGGTTATGTGCATGAGTTTCAGATAATACAATCTAAAATTTTATTACAAATGTATTGATTTTTATTTTTATGGGGATGAGAGAGATTAAAATTCAGACAATGGCACCTCCAATACATAAAAACCAGAACCAATGCACTTATACCAACATTATAATAACAATGACAACAATTGGAATCGATAACTATGAAATTTGACAATAATGAGATATAAAATCAAAAGAAACTTGAACTCCAACTCAGCGGAGTTGGGATATCATGTAATTTACCTATAATAAATTGTGATCATAATTCATTTAATGCCCTTTTATGGCTGATGGCAGAACACATGCAACAAACATTAAGAGGAGTGAAACCATGTAAGTAATATAAGGTATGGAGACTCTACTCTAACATATATTTGTATAAAGAGAATCAATAATATACCTGCAGGCATATTCATCCACACAAGGAATAATGAGCAGTAAGTACCCTGTGAATTTCCTAACCATCATCAAAGTAACTAGGTAATTGCAGAATGTTCAGTGGATTAACCATCAGCACTGAAACAAACTTAAAGAATATACAAACCAACAGTAATAATTATTTTGCAAATTAATCATCAACACAGAATGATATAAAGAATATAATATGAACACTTACTTCCCAGATAAATTAGAAACAAATCACTCTCATTAATCTACTAAATTGGAAGGCACATGCTATTTTACAAGTGTAATTCAAGACCAAAAGCTGTAATAAAACTCTATTACAGGAAACAGTTGAGCTAACAGCTGACCATAGAATAAATGGTGTGAAAGAATATTACCTAATTATATGACATGTGTATAAGCACAGAACCCTAGAAAAATGTACAGGATTAAGCCATATGATAATGTTTCATTATAGATTCATTGTATGAATCATGAGACCCTTCTACAAGTGCTGTTCCCTAAATTGACTCTTGTCAGACCCTACATCCATATTAACAAGTAATTATTTTACACAAGAAATTATATATATACCATGAACTTTACATATTTACAAGATAACATAAAATAAAACATAAAATGTATGTTCATTAAATTACTACACTAGGTTCAAATACATGTTATTTAAATCCATTGGTTATTAGCCAATCAATTAATAGCACACTTCTTAAACTTAATGACAAATGTAATTCAAATAAATATT
This sequence comes from Epiperipatus broadwayi, assembly GCA_028023455.1. NCBI lineage: Eukaryota > Metazoa > Onychophora > Udeonychophora > Euonychophora > Peripatidae > Epiperipatus > Epiperipatus broadwayi. The sequence continues at coordinate 1,078,431 of JAQFVV010000254.1, forward strand.
TCTCTTTTTTTAAAAAAACAACAGCATAGAATCTTAAAAGTTGATTATATGCTTCTTCATCTCCATTTATAAGGAATACCCATAAGTTAGTTAATATGTACACAGGTTCTCTGAGAATCTGTGATATTTGAGAGTTAATATAGATATTTAAATCAAATAATCCTTGAAAGTTAATGATATTGCATAGCTTTGTTTTAGATATCATTCTGAAATTGAAATGATTTACTATCTTTGATTTATGAATGTTGAAGACAAAGAAGGATAGTTTCCTGGTCAGCTGTTATTTTTTTGAACACTATTGAAATTTCAAGAAGATAACTCACAATGTTGTTTCTAATATAAGTTCAGAGGGAAACCATAATTAATTCTTCATCGTCCAGACAATAGTACACAAAAGAGTTAAATACTGCATTCCATTCTGCACATATATAATACTCCCATATGTGTTAAAGTTCATGAAAACAAAATTTATCCAAAGTTAAATACAGTATTTCATTCCACACTTTCACAACACTACCATGGGTGTTAAAATTTTGAAGGTAAAATTTTATTTGAAACTAAACAGTCTGCAAATGATAAGAAATTTCAAATAGACTGACCTTTTAGAGATGCTATTCCTGTTGTTGCAGTTAACAATAATTCCTGTGAATTTCAGTTGTAGACCTTGTGGAAGGTTACCAGCAGCCACATTCACAGTTGGTGGACCCACACATATTTGTTAGAATTTAGCTATACATTTTGCTATTAACACTTGATAATATTGCAACTTAAATTATTTAAGAAAAGTTTTAATTTAACTTCCTTCTTTATTTTTACATTCGCCCCCTTTTTTAAAGAGAAGTTTTCATTTTTGTTATATGTTTATTAGTAAAAAAAAATATTTTTTTTTTTTTAATTTTTATTATACCCTTGCTATCATTACAGCAGTTCTCAAAAAAAAAATCTATCTGGCAGTTCTATTTTTTACCCAATTAAATTTCTTTTCATTTGCATATCTGTTTTTAAAAAATGAAAATGAACAGAAAGATAAAAAATGTGTTTATCTTATCATATTCTATAAATTAACTTAAAAGAAATTAAATAAATTCTCCAATTAAATGAAAATAACCTTTAGGAGTATTTAAGGAAAAAAACAAATAATAATTATTTGTTTTTTTTATTTATCTCACTATTCTTGATGTACCACTAAACATCACATGATCACCATTTTTTATGCTAGCACATAACTTATTAAAACAGGCAAAACTCTCCATACAGTTGTGCCACTCAGTGTGAGTAGAAACTAGATGGGGATTTTATGCACAAGCCTTCTGGCATCCATTGATTACTCTGGTTGGCACTGAGTGACACTACTGTATGGAGAGTTTTGCCTGTTTTATACTTGATGTAATATGATGTTGGTTTTCACCTTTAGGTTAAGTACAGTTTATCTGATTTAGTGTTTGGAAACAGAGCAAAACTAATATATGAAAGAAAGAAAATAAAGGGAAATACAATAAAAAAATTATTCAATAATAATTAAAAAATGAAATTATATAATCTCATTGTTCAATAAATTTGAACACAAGGGACAAACATATTAAATGCCAGCTACAATAACCAAGTCATCTGGAAGAAGATAGAGAAATTTTTACTAGTTCTTTAAGCTATTTATATTTTGTACCAAAATATAAGGTTACAATATATTTATAATCCCTGATTAGTTTCACGCTTAAGGTATTCACTAGTGAGAACTATGAATCCATAGCTGGAACTAATAATGCAGTGATACAGTTGTAGTCATTTTAAGCTTATTCAAACTAACAATTTAACTGTAAGCCAAGTAGTTTATGTCACTTGAAATAATTATTGGTCTAATGTCAGATCTGATAAATGCAAACAAAATGCTTGAATCCAAATCTTTACATTATTTTTTTTAATTTTAGACTATTATCTTTATAATACAAAGATTAAATGTGTTTAGTAGATGCGTAAGAGTTAGATTATAAGGTAGAAATTAGTCTGGTGATGTAGAGAGGTATATCAGTATCATTCAATGTTCATTGATAAATCAAACCTCTCTAGAATAGTAAAGAGGCAAATAATTATAGATGGAATATGATATGAGATATAGATAATTTTTATTAGTCATTCATTAGACTGGAAATCAACTAATAATGAATAATAATTCTGTAGTGTAATTTTCATTACAACACTCATGCTAGGTAGAGGCTGGGTTTAACCACTTTCAACACCTGTGAGGAGGTGTAATAAAAAATATACTACAGAAGCATTATTCATTAATATCATGAGATGTTAATGGAAAAAAAAACATAATTTTGCCATAAATATATAAACTCTTCTTTGTCAGTGGTGAATATTTTATTTCGTCTCAACAGTGATTTTATTTATACTTAATGTATCAATATTCATGTAACCCAAACTTCATTTTATTTGCATTACTCTCTAATCAAGAATAGTGATACACACACTTTCCCATCAATATAATATACTTATCTGGGTTGACTTTTTATTGTTTCTTAATTAATTCCTCGGGTATTTGAAATAGCCTTCAACTTTACTGCAGATTCGAATTTTAAATGAAGTATATAACAACGTAAGAGTACTAATTATTATAGCATAAAGTCATTTGGTGCTGTTGAACTAAAGCCAATGAGACTCAGATGAATTTTGGCTTAAACATGACCCTTATATATGTCTGCTCTCTACGTGAAAACCAGTCTAGACTGGGATGAATAGTCAATAGAGATCCTGCATTTAAATTATTACAAATTTACATCCGTTGGTGTAATTTGATTTTTTTTGCTTATTAAGCAATATATCCAATGATTTTCCCAGAGTACATATAACATCTGCAATAAAAGCAATAATCTATTGCATTCCACTCTAGAGCCATCTCTTGTAAAGCTGAGTAATTAATGGATATAAGATGATACCACCAATTAAATCTCCATATCGGTTATATCCAGGAGATATCTTTCCATTTTTATGCTATGCAAGCTAATGCTAATGTTTCACACACTTTACATGAGAACCCATAGCCATTTAGGTTCCATTGAAACAACAAGCTAACACTAGGTAGCGCTAGACCAGAAATAAGTGATTTTAATAATCACTGTTTAATAAATACGTATTCGCGTATTTTACTTGGACTGTATTTAAGTGTGATTTAATAATCACAGATTCGTAACTTACGAGTGTCTATGTAAGTGCGCACTCGCGTATTTACATTTCTAAGTTTTTTCTTTTTCCTGCTGTGGGGGAAAAAAAAATCTTTTGCCAACTGCGTCAAATCTTTTGGCCTGTCGACTGCACCAAATCTGATGTGTTTGGTCTGGATGACAGACCCAACCAGGATGACAGACCCAACCTACAGAAAATAATGTAAAATAATACTAAGACAAGTATTACAATTAATATATTTATTATATCTACAAATATATACATGTGAATATTTTCAATGTTGAATATTGTAGTTCAACGTAAACTCTGGGTTCTGCCTACCGCTTCTAGCTACACCTGATGGCTTGCCTCACGGGTAGGGTGTATGGCTCTTCCAGCTGTACAAGACAGCTTGCCTCGAGCTGAGTGTGGTCTTAGCAGCATCCGGTCTCTGTGGGACTTGCCTAGCTGCGTAAACTAAATAGCGTAGTGCTATCAATGGGAATACTTGCTGCTGTTTAGGTTAGCAGAGTTTTTCTGGGAGAACGCAAAGAATCTGATTCAGGTTAGACAGACGTTCTTCCCTGATTCTCACAAAAGGCTGACTATTTATACCCAGATTCCTGACCTTATTGAAAACCTTCGGATTCAGCAAGCATCATTGCATATTGGCCTGTAATAATCATTGGCTATGTTTTTATCTATACATCAGCCTATTGGCCTGTGGCAAACAATGCTTAATTAGATCAGATAAGGAGGCATCTGGAATAGTCCACTTCTGAGAGAAGGGAGGACTATAACAAAAATAGAATGGATTTCACTTTTCAACCCTGCAATCTCAAATTCAGCACTTCATCATACAATATTAAAATCCTATACTTAGAATTGCAGTATAAACTAATCAACCTATTGTTTTCTGACAGCATATTTTTGGAAAGTCTAAAATAAAAAATCATTCAATAATAATTCCTATCGATTTTTTCTAGTGATAAAATAACAGTGATTGCATTTATGAATAAAAGAATCAATAAAAATACTCCAAAGAATTAATATGTCAGGGTTTTTTTTAACGAAAACTTTTATTATTTTAGATCTATTTACAAAATAAAAACAGGATTATATAAAAATAATTCCATAATATTATTATTACTTTTGGGGGGAAAAAAAAGCAAATAAAAATAGAAAAAACTAATATATCTAGTTATCAATAGTGAGTATTACACGTATTGTTTATATCAAAATGGCCATATATTTGTCATAAGTCATGCGATTAACATGACATCATTTCCTAAAATATTTTGAGAATTATGCTTTTTTTTTACTAAGTGAATCTTAAAAATGTTTAACGATTATATAAAAAAAAGAGTTGTAATTAATAATTTGTTAAGCGCATACTCAATTACCTAAGTAATATATATTAAGGCTACAAATTATTAATTACAACTTTAAATTGTCTTAAAAGATTTCTAGTTATAAGAGCTTCACACTGACTCGCAGTAAATCGAAAGATTTCACTTATGTTAGCTTGGATAGAAATTGTGGACTTCATTAGTGAAATATTCAATAGCTTCAGGCTCTCAAATCAAAATGCTTTACATTCGCCTATATAATTAAAAAGTAGGTTGAAGGTAAGAGTGACCACTCTTATCTTTTAAAGTCGTTAATCTTGTGTAAAGATTTGTAGAGGTCCCTACTGTTGCATCTAGGCATATAATCTTAAGGTTATAGCCTTAAAAAAGTTGTAAATGAAAATGCATACTTTATTACAAAGTTATAGCAGAGTAGTAAATTCTGAAACTCATATCTATGGACTGCATTTCTGCTTCATCACTTCCAGTGAGCCAATTTCCTGTGAATTCCCTATCACTAAATGATATGATTATTTATTAATTTGCACTGTACTTAGCAGAATACGTTACTACACTGTCACTTAAATCCTAAAATGAAACTAAATCAATATATACACTTTCAAATATTTTTGTTATATACACTTGCTTTATTCAATCATTATCAATATCTATAGGACCATATATATATATAAGTATTTTTTAAAAGCCATAAAATATAAGTGTAAAAAAGGAGAAAAATATTGAAGAAATCTACCGAATATGCAAACTGATTGAATCAGAAAAGAGATAATGCTGTATTATTTCAATACAAAATTTAAATTATACATTATTCATTTATGGGATTCAAATCTGAGCACCCATTAAATAAAATAGATTAGCAATAAGAAGATATTAAAAAGTGCTTATTGTTTGGGAATGAAACATGCATAAGTATTAATCAATTATATATATTTATATACGTGTGTCTGTGTGTCAAACACATTTTTCATTATCTTTATACCACTTACTGTAAGCTTTAGTAAGTAATAATGAATACCATATGATAGTGCTTAATAAATCCCTATCCCATGCTGTCCCATCTAATATCCAAACTAATTTCAAAGTTATGGCTTTCTCCAATGAGGAACTTTGGATATTGGAACAGTGTATCTGATCCTTTAGGATTTAATGTATATTCCAGCTGTAAACTATTAAAACAACAATATGCAAATTGAAATCATGTGATAGAGTCATGAGATATATTAGACCTAATTAAAATGTCCTCCCTAAAGACATTTTTGAAACATGTAAATAAAAACATAAACTCCAAGATGTACTTCATGCTAGATCAACATTTTTTATTTGGCCCAAAAAACAATCTCTTACATGTTTTTATCATTTATACAGTATTTATCAATACCAAATTACTTGAAAAAACAAAGGCAAAAATCTCCATACAGTAGTGCCACTCAGTGCAAGCCAGAGTAATCAATGGATGCAAGAAGGTTTATGTGTAAAATCCCTATCTAGTGTCTACACATCCAATATTCCCAGATTAGTTTCTAGCTTGTAGATTTCATCATTGAGAAGCATTGGATCTGAGAGCACTGCAGCTAGATCTTGGGAACTAATGCAATTCTCCAGCAATCACCATTTATTTTTTTAAACTAACTATAAAGCTATGAGTCCAAAATGAAAACACAATAATGTTTTCAAGCAAATCTCATCAGCTTTTATACTCATATAGATCTGAACTCAGTTCAGCATCCATACTTTTTGGTGTCTTTGGTTTTTTAATAACCACAGTCACCATAATCCTATTAGGCAGGATTGGTATTAAACCAACAATTCTTTATGTTTACACAAGCTGTTTAAACAGTTCATGGCGATCATATGATGTTTGTTGGTTTAATACTAAATTACTAGTTTGATTTATAAGTAACAAATTTTCTGCACTAACAGCTTTGATACCAATCACTTTCTGATAAATATGTTAATAATCATTACTCATAATGATAATAATAAGCTTGCTATTCACAAATGAATATGGTCAATCTAACTCCAAGAAAAAATAAGAAACAAAAGAGAGAGACAAAGAAAGAAAACTGCTGTAAAAATGAGTTTTGATGACTATAAACTAATTTATGAAACACCAATATGTCCACATACAGAACATAATAGTTCATTTTTCTGCTTTATTGATATTTTATGATGTTTTCTTTTAATTTTTTCAGGAGAAAACTTTTCTTTCTGAAACACTTCAATAGCTCTCCAATGTATTTTATTCTCTCCCATATCCTCCTAACAGAAATAACTGACATTGCATTTCTTTAGAATGTCTTTGAAGTAATCTTTATAATTTAAACACACTCTAACTCTTCCATTTAAACCAAGCTCACATTCACCATATAGCATTTTCTCATGAAGTCTTTCATTATTTCCAATCCAATAATTATGTGATCACATTTAGTAAGTTGAAAAACATATTGGTTTTTTGATCTGACCATTAAATTTTAAAAATTTTATAAAGTATCCTTAACCCTTCTGCTGTTAAATATGATTAGATCTTGCTCCATTTTTAATTCCCATTAATGATTATTGTGATTTCTGGACATCATTTGCACCATCTCTTGGTCAATTTTGGTCACATTTGTTTCATTTTACACTTATTTTATAAGAAATTTGAAAATTAAAATTTTAGATCTAAAAAATCCACATATGGTGAAATATTTTGAAAAAAAAAAACAATTTTCATTGCTATGTATTGGTACATAGCCTAGCCTCTTTTCTCTGCTTGGATGGCTGTCAACTCCTTGTTCTACAGGTGTTTCTAAAATGACAAAGTCAGAAATCCAAACAAAATGTTTTATGCATTTGTAATTGATTTTGAAGCAAAATAAATATATCATAATTTTTTACATTCATAATTAAGATTTTACATTACTTTATCAAAATATAAAGTTTGATTCACAAAATTTAAATTTTACAAGAAAAATAAGCATGGGAAAATGACCCCTCTTTGAGACAAGTGAATAATGTTAATCACTACTCACTGTAATTTGCATATCAAAGACATTCATTGATAAGAACAAAATACATTTATATTTCATAAGTTTTTATGGAATTTATAATTATTTTTTACAGGATATTGACTAATAATAAATCTAGATTTTGATTTTTATTTAAAATATTTAATTTTAGACCAAGAAAATACAACAGAACTGAATAATAAGACATTGTAATTTATAAGAAATGAAAAAAAATTACCGATGTTCACATAATGATTGGTTGAAATATAATTCTTTTGTTTTATATCTGGCTATTTTTTAAATGTTTTTATTATATTTTTCTTCAGTTATTAGCATGATTTTTAATTTTTTGTTACATTTTATCAATTTGAATGTGAAATAATTCGATTTTTAGAAGCTAAATAATCAGAGATCACTATTTCTAAGAAAAAAAATTACTCAAAGACAGAAAAAATCACCAGTCAATGTCACATAATGATTGGTTACAATATAATTCTTTTGTTTTACAGCTGAATTTTTCAAATATGTTTCTTATATTTTTTTAAGTTATTACATTTAACCAATTTGAATGTAACATTATTCAATTTTTAGAAACTGAATTGAAACAATTCTGTGTATTTTAGATTAATATTTTATGAATAAAAACAGAGTAGAAATGAAATTGACGAATAATAGTTCTCATATTTTTACGTAATGGACCAATACAAAAGTTAGACAGACATTGTACAACTTATATAAGTTGAATTCATCAGCTAAAGGGTTTTTAACAGCTCTTTTATCAGTCATTCATTGCATGCCTATTTTTATAATTCTTTATCTACTATGATCATCCACATTTAATTTACTATCCTGCCAAGTGATAAATGTAAAATGTTTTTTTTTAATCCAAGCACAGCAAAACAGTCGTGATTCTTTTTTTTAGTAATTCCAAGAACAGATTTACATGTTTCCACAATACCCTCCTTAAAAGTATTGCATTCCTCAATAATATGATAGTCCTGAAGGATCAGATTAACTATTTTAATGTTTAATAGATGTCGAAATTGAGTACTTTTCTAAAGAATGATCAACAATTTTCTTGTGTATATGATTGTAATATTATTTATATTTTAGCATACCTATTATATTAATCATGGATCATATTAATATATGATAAGTCCAATAGTATGTGCTTTTAAGAGTTCATGTAATATGAACGTTTTTTATATTATTATTCATATCTATAATGTAATATATTAAATGTCATTGTTTTGAACGTGAATACATCCATAATTCATTTATAGTTGTATTTTGTCTAAACAAACTATTTGTGACAATCAATTTATGTATTGTGAAAAAATTTGATAGTAACAAACCATTTAAATTTATAGTATCAATATCATTATTTGCAATGACTTTTGGGCAAAGCCTACTATTTGTACCAATGTGTACATTAAAATCTTCAGGAATGGAAAAAAACAACCTTTTAAAGATATTGCTATAGTCTTGTGATCCAACAAGGAATAGGATGTTGTAGCATAGGCAGTAATAAAATAAGCTTTAGTATTATTGTGCAAGGTATATTTTAATTCCATTACCCTTTCATTAATATAATGTGGAATTCCAACAAAAGAAAGTGCTAGAAGAGATCTTGCAGCAACTTTAACATTGTGTATTCTTCTTTCCATGACTAATTTACATTTCTAAAAACACTTGTATCCATCTGCCTGTGATTTGCCTTTCCAAAATCACATATCCACCTACCTGTTCTATTAAATTTCCTTTCCTCTGAAAAATGAATTTAACTAAGGGTAATAGTATCAAACTAAAATCTTGGTGCTCGTTAATCACCAGTGCAGTCCTAGATTCTGTCTTATTCATGTCTTGAAGAGTCTGTTTCAAGAGAAGTTCACACAATCCATGTACCTTTATTTAAAAACAAAATCGTATTTATAAAACATATCTTTACTACTACCAAAGCCTCCTGTTATTACAACTACTACTGATATTATTATTATTGTTGTTGCTATTTCTATCACTATGATGAGTAATTCACCAAGAATGACATCCTAGCCAGATTGGTTGAGACAAAGCATTTTTAGACCACAATTTTTAGTCATTTCATTTTCATTATAGAGATGGTAATCTCTAAATATGGTTGCCTCAGTCTTTTATCAGTTTTATACAAAATTTTTACTAAGATAATTACAACTCATCTACAGAAAACACTGGATTTCCACCAACCAAGAGAACAAAAAGGAAAAACATTTGTCATACTTTCAATCAATTAAAGATAAAATTCTAAAGAGAACTATGATAAATTATTGAGAGATCACCAGGTGTCCCTTCTCATTAAATTCAGTTGTCTGCGCTAATTGATTCGGTATTCTTATTTTTATAATTCTGTATAAAATCTTTTATTGTTATAATTTTGTGGATATTTAATTCTGTCTGAATATGTTGGATTTGTTTACTTCATTTATATGTTTAATAAAGTGATTTTAATATTTGTACTTATTTTGAATTTGCATATTTATTTCATAAATATAAAAAATTAAAAAAAACTCTGCTCATATTTTTTTGCTTTAATTTTTGTTAGTGCAGATTACGATATTAAATGTTGCAAATGATAATGCCATATTCCATAGGATTTTATCTTTTTCAATCATTAATTACAAATGATTAAAATGGAAAGTTTGATATCTAGTGAAATATTTAATATCAAGTACTGTACAAATGTATTAATGTGAGTAAGTAAAGTAAATGACTAGGGTATAAATGTTTTTAAAATTTTTTGTTAAAGGGATATGTGGCCAAAGAAAGTTTGGAAACTCTTGAACTAATGCATTGATTGGTAGACAGCAGTTGCAAAGGTAATTATACCTCAATTTGTTTGTCCTAAGCAATCAGCAAAAAATTGTCTTATTTTCATAGTTTATTTACATATTTATAATTATTTTTATACAATATACATATACAAATTATTTGAAAACCAAAAATATACATTATTAAAATTTGATTCTATTTGAAATGTTTTATTTAAAAAAATATAAATTAATAATTTCAATCATAAGAGTAAACAGAAACCTAAGATAAAATTCACATGATCACCATTTCTTATGCTTGGTCTTAACTGTTATTAAACAGGCAAAACTCTCTATATGTATTGCCACTCAGTCTAAAAATATTGGATAAGTAGGCACTAGATGAGGATTTTATGCACAAGCTTTCTGGCATCCATTGATTACTTTGGCTTGCACTGAGTGGCAATGTGTATAGAGAGTTTTGCCTGTTCTAAAATAAAATTGTTAATCCTTTCAAATTTTGACACTTTCTGCTGCTCTGTCTGGTGAGAGTTTTTGAAATGCTCAATCTTTTTGTTTAGATAAAATCTTTATTTGATTCTAAAACTCAATAAATTGAACATATTTTTTTTTTAATTTAATTTTATAAATGAATAATATTCTGAAGAAATCACATTTGAAAGTTTTAAATATTTGGAAAATGATCTGTAATACAGCATTGTACCATAAAGATCATCACATGTTTATATAAGCACTTATTCTCAAAATGAACAATTTCTTTTTATTTTAAGTTTTTTTTTAAAAAAATTGGAATTAACAAAGATAGATTTATGATAACTCTATCAAATTGTATTTTAAAATTTATATTTTCTTACAATAATTAAAATATCTGAAAAGATTTTAACATCAAGTCAATTCTGACAGACAATTATGTAGTAGAAATTGTGGGGTTTTTCTTTATATTGCAGTCAAGTTTATTAACTTCTATTCCTAAAAATAAAACATAAATAAATAAATTGAAAGCATGCCTGTGTATTTCTTGTTTTCAATAATAAGCAATCAATTAGTGTGTAAAAATAATCAAAATATTTTATAAACAAGTAGAAAATCATATTTCATTATACTTCAAAATCTTCACACAAAAAACCAGAACCATAGTCCTTTAGATACTGATCTCTTCAGATCTTTTTTCAACTAAAACATTCATAAAGGCTATGGGAAATTCTACATTAAAACCCAGATGTCATTATATCATATGATAAAGTTAATATTATAATCTAAAGTTATAGAACCACTGCACTTTTCTAAAAAAAAAAATCCTAGTGAATTTTAATGAATATGAGAGTAATCAAGTTAATGTCATTATTAACATAATTTTTCAGTAATATCTGTAATATTTTAAAAATTAGAAATGCAATTTTAAATTTTAGAACAGAATTTGATAGCTTTATGATGGCTTCATATTTATTTATTTTTTTTTTTTATGTTTTAAAAAGAATGTTCATGCAAAAAATATTTAATTCTTTCTTTTTTGCTGATTGAACTGACTTTCCTTTATATCATCCAATCAGAAAAAAGTTCATATTTCTCATTATGGATTATCTTTAGTATTATTATTTCTATATTTAATCATATGAAATTTGAACACAGATTATTCACTCTATGTCATACAACTGATACACATGACCATACATGTGAAAAATATAAATTATCTCTAATATATGAATTTTATGCTGAACCAGAACTCATCAGTTGGTCTAGATCTTCTCCCACACACATGATTTATAATAAGATAACAAATCTTCAAACTTTAATGGACATGCTTCAATCTATTCCACCTTCCAACCCTTCAACCATTCATATCTTGGAAAATCTGATGGAATAGCCAAATCCCCTTTTGATGCTAATATTATTGTCATACATGTTGACTTTAAGTCATTTTCACTCTCATATATAAGATCTTGTCCATTTAAATACACAAAAGAGAGATGGGCAGAATACAGGCTGAATCTGTAATATTTGAATACAAATAAATGTATTTACTTGGAGATTAGATGTAATTAGAGGGGATTTGCACACAGACTTGCAAACTCCATTTAGCTATTCACTCTATCTCATACCACTGATAGACATAACCACACATATAAAAAGATATTTAATCTCCAGTATACATATTGGGGTGTTACATCATCAGATTTTCAATGGTATAGGTGGCTGAAGGGCTGGAGGTGAAGTAGAATAAAGCATGTCCATTAAAGTTTGAAGATTTGCTATCTTAATACAAACTGAGCTCTTATTATATATGGGAGATGATGATCTGAACCAACTGATGTGTGTTGGTTCAGCATAAAATACATATATTGGAGACCATTTATCTTTTTCACCATGTGTGTCAGATGTATGAGATAGAATGGATAGCTTAAGTAAATATGGATGTCTGTGTTCAAATCCCCTAAAATTACAATTAAGCTCCAATTATATAAATTATACTTGTATTCAAATATTTCTATATTTGCAAAGTTCAAATATGATTTTTTTGGAATGTGTTTATATTTCTAACAAATCAAGTCCAATTTATTAAATTCGATTGCAGAATAAATATTTAATATTAAGGTCAAATGTGAATGATTCCAAAATTACCCACCAGAGAGAAAAATTGAAATATTTTTACCAGTACAAAGTTAAGAGTTAATGGTATAATTCAAATTTATAGGTTTCAACCACATAAATTATTTTGTTATTTATCAAGTAATTAATTAGTTGGAAGCTTAAAAAGATTACCATGCACTAGAACATCCTTGGAGCTATGATTTATCTCAAATTGTCATGAATTTCATGCATTAAAATTTGGCAAAATAGAAAAGAGCTTAGATCAGACAATGGGTATTTAGCTATTCATATAAAAAGGAAAAAGAGCGGATCTTATATGCTTATTATGGAAACAATTAAAAGATAATTTTAGTACTTAGTTAAAAATTTGTTTTAAAGAAATAAAAAATTTGTTAAATTGTTAAAAAACAATAAACAGAAGTTTATTAAGTGAGATGTTGTTCTATTACCATTGTTGAATAAGTCCTATGCTAGAATCGTATGCTCCATCAATTTTGGAAAAGTCATGCTCCACAGTCATTTATCATCCATCACTCCCAATAAAAGATATCCTAGTAGCAAGTACAATGTATGAGTTGAAAATAACCTATCTACTGATATAATCAGAGAATTTTGGCAAATTCACAGACATATACTTATTTGATATATTAATTTATTCTACAAGAATCATTCCAATTGGGATGTATTTTCAGGGTTCTAAAAGATGGAAAATCACTGTGTCTTCCCAAGATTTCCAAAGAATCATTTAAATAAACTTGTAAATAACATTCTCCTTTTGTCATATGAATGATAATCTATTTTGTCAGATAGAAGATAGTTTATATGCTTATTAATATCACTAGTATTTATGTAATTATATGGTTTGTTATTGAGCAGAATGGAAGACTTTTTGTATTAGAAGATTAAATGATTTTACAATGGTTATATCTGAAAGAAAAATCAGCATATAAATTTATTGAAAAAAAAACAATGGGTAAGATTTCCTCAAGATATCTCAAAATTCTTAAAAATGTACTCATATATGCATCAATAGAAATTAATAAATTATCCCTTGAAGATTTCTACAGAATGGATTCAAACAGAATTGTGTTGTTGTTTTTTTTGGTGACAATATTAAAAATCTGGCCTTTATCCTCAGTAAAATTTTATTGAGTAAATACTGGATTGCATTATAGAAATCCATGAATCTAAAAAAAGGAGTTTCAAAAATTTTAGTAGATTGAACACAAACATGGTATCAATGTGGCAAAATAATATGTCTCAATAACACATGTTATTTCTGAATCTTCATCATTGAAATATTTTTAATGGTTTTATTTTGTCATTCATGCTTTTGAAATAGTTCTTACTAGATATAAGATTTGTATTAATTGTTCTTAGGTGATATCAAAAAGGCTAATCATGATAAACACTCCAAACATTCAGTATCAAAGAAATCAGAGAACGACTTCAACTTTTTTCCCTCTTTGCTGGTTCTAAAAGATATCCATATATTTTTTAAAATATTTTCAGAATCTATATCTAATTCATCAGATATAAGTTTTGTTGCATTATACCATTTATTATTTCAGCAGTTTGTTTTAATCACATTTTTGTTAACAATTTGGATACAAAACTATGTTTTCCATATTTCATATGTGCATTATCTGAACAATACAACATTAATGTTTTTATGTCTAACTCAAGCCTATTAATTGATGGCTTGATCAAATTATGATTAGCATTAGCAATTTCATTAGCTTGTTTGCTGAAGTCCAGAAGCCTATTTTTAACTTCACAGTTATGATCAAATTTTTTTATATTTGTGATTACAGTTGCAATATAAAAAGGTTACTTGATTTTTGGCTGGATCATTCAATATGTCAATGAATTCTTGCATCAATTCTTGGTGTTAAAATATTAAAGTCGTATATGTGAGAGATCAGAATGATTTAAAATAATCATGGGTAAGATTGGCACCAACAAGAGCTTTGAGTATTCCATCATCAGATTTTCAATGATAGAAATGGCTGAAAAGTTGGAGGATGGAGGAGATTAAAGCTTGTCCATTTAAGTTGGAAAATTTGCTATCTTAATAGAAACTGGGTTCTGATTATGTATATATATGCGTTAGCAAGTTTTAACTTGTGTTTTTGTTTTTCATATATATGTGTGTGTGTGTGGTAAATGATAATCTGGACCAACTGATGAGCACTGGTTCAGCATGGATACATGTATTGGAGATCATTTATCTTTTTCATGTGAATGTGCATATGTGCATCAGTTATACAAGATAGAGTAAATAGATATAGGGACTTTGAAAGTCTGAGTTCAAATCCCTTTTAATTACATTAAGATCAGCATAGACAATATACTGGTATTTAAACATTAAAATATTTTTATAATAATCTCTACCTTTGTTTGTTCACAGGATAACTTGATAACCATGTTATATGCTTGGAAAATATGCTTTGATAACCTATATGCACAGTCCACAGCTCAAACCAATACTAGTTCATGTGCAACATTTTTGAGTTCTGCTATCACTGAAAAATATACATTTGAACATTTTTACATCTCTTTCTTTTTATTTGCGTCTTTTAAGGCAAAAATGTTGTCTGTGGTCAATAGTACTCAGGGAATGTTTAAATCATATTTACAAAGTATGAGAAACTTTATCAACAATGAAGAGTACAAACTTGAATCATAAGTACTGCCCTTTCCTTTTTCTTAAGTAGACATTCAAGAGTTTGTGCAGTTTGGTACAGCAGTAGCACATCTGACTTGGGATCAGGAAATCCCAAGATCGATTCTGGTGCTCACAGTGCTGGCATTTAAACTTCTTATAAACTCCCAGGCAACAAATCCGTTAGCCTTTTTACCCCTGCATGGTTTGGAGCAGTGCTAGAACACCCACTCTTGGGATTGGGATGTCCCAGGCTCGAATCTGGCATTCATACTCCTAATGCTTGGACTTTTTTGCATTTATCGAACATTCAGTTGTTATATCTGCACTTACGACTGTGCTAATGTTACATCTGCAAGACATATTGTGCGGCTATCCAATAACGTTCGCTAATGTTCTCCAATGAATGGTCTATTCCTGCAACTAATGATCTACTCTGCAACTAATGTTCTGCTCTGCAACGAATGCACTGCTCTGCAACGAATGCCCTGCACTGCAATGAATACTTCTACTCTACAACTAATGTTCTACTCTGCAATGAATGCTTTACTCTGCAATGAATGCCCTGCTCTGCAACGAATCCTTCTACTCTGCAACTAATGCTCTGCTCTGCAACTAATCCTCTGCTCTGCAATGAATGCTCTGAATACCTCCGCTGCGGTCTCCTTCAGCTATACCCGTGAACTACATTTCCACTGGGTGCTGGTCATTAACCGCCAGCACTGACGTGAGATATCTCTACTGGTGTTAAACAGACGTCTATTCCAATACTGCTTACTCAGTACTGTGTGACTGCTTTCTGCTACTCTCTATATTACACTGCATAGATGTTACACCATCTTTTATTGCTTGCTGATAACTGTAGCAATTAATCCTTGTCCAATCAGGTAACGTCTTTTATCCAGAAATATTTGCAATCAGCAAATATCTCTTGGAATTATCGTCCGCCATTACATTAGTTAACTTCCTCCACTATCAGCACATGATCTACAACCACTAGAACAAATTATAGTTTTTCTGGAGTGCACAAACATGTCTGCCATTTTTACAAAATGCTACACCTCCCTCCACTCCAGAAAAACCCTTGTTGCAATTCCTTGATGTTTTCTTTTTCTATTCCTACTATTTCACTCAGAAATATATGATTTAACTGCTGCTGAAACTTTTTTGCCAGTTACGTTCAATGGTGACTGTGCAAACGTGGTGGAACTCAGCTTCCGATATTATTGTTATACTAACTGGGCTTTCTATTTTCCAGATTTCTCCAACTGTAGCTAAACTTGATGTAATTAAAAACTTATTCGCTACTCACAGGTTCAAAATACGACTGCGCTAATGTTATATCTGCACTTACGACTGTGCCAATGTTATATCTGCAAGTCATACTGTGCGGCTATCCAATAACGTTCGCTAATGTTCTCCAATGAATGGTCTATTCCTGTAACTAATGCTCTACTCTGCAACTAATGCTCTGCAACGAATGCACTGCTCTGCAATGAATGCTTCTACTCTGCAACCAATGCTCTACTCTGCAATGAATGCTTTACTCTGCAACAAATGCCCTGCTCTACAATGAATGTTCTACTCTGCAACTAATGCTATGCTCTGCAACTAATCCTCTGCTCTGCAATGAATGCTTTGAATATCTTTGCTGCAGTCTCCTTCAGCTATACCCGTGAACTACATTTCCACTGGTAGCTGGTCATTAACCGCCAGCACTGACGTGAGATATCTCTACTGGTGTTAAACAGACGTCTACTCCAATACTGCTTACTCAGTACTGTGTGACTGCTCTCTGCTACTCTTTATATTACACTGCATAGATGTTACACCATCTTTTATTGCTTGCTGATAACTGTAGCAATTAATCCTTGTCCAATCAGGTAACATCTTTTATCCAGAAATATTTGCAATCAGCAAATATCTCTTGGAATTATCGTCCGCCATTATGTTAGTTAACTTCCTCCACTATCAGCGCATGATCTACAACCACTCAAACAAATTATAGTTTTTTTGGAGTGCACAAACATGTCTGCTATTTTTACAAAATGCTACACAGTAAATGGAAGTTTTTGCTTTATCAGGGTTTTTATTTTATATGTAGAAAACAATTTGAAGAAAAGAAAATCCAAAAAGATTATTTTACAAATAAGACAATTGATATAAATATGAAAAGTTGGCCATTCGATGTGAAAATTTTAATGAGATTATTTAAAAAAACATTTTTAACTGTTAAGTGCTATTCAGGATATCTATTATTTATTTTTATATATTAGTATTTTGAATATTGTATAGTTTATTCCAGAGTTTTTTGCATATACATTTATTAATTTATTGACATCATCTATAACAGCAATGTGCAACCTGTGGGTTTCAATCCCTCAAGTGATCACAGAAAATTTTTTGAAAAGTTCTCATGTTGGATAATAAATTTTTAATTGAAAAAACATAAACCTAAACACTATTAAAAAATACTTGAAAACTGCTCAACTCAGAATTATGTGCCTGATCACTTTTGTGTTTCAACACTTCTTTTATGTTACAATCTGCTTTGTATAAACAGCATATATAGTGGCACTTCACTAATATTGCTCTTATTTCTTTTGCTCACTCTCAGAGTTGTGTTCTTTATGCTAGTATCCTTCTAATGTTGATACGTGTGTGACATTTTTGGATGTAAACATTTTCTAAAATAGGCTAAAAAATTGTAATTGCTACAATATATCATATTTATTATTTTGTCACAAAGTTTACAAGTAAATCTGTTTAAAATCCTGTTTCTAATTTTTATGTACAAGATAGAAATTAAAATTTTTAATGGATAAATGAGTAATAAAAAACAATAAATTCTATAGAAGCATTGGCCGAATTTTTTGTTAATATGCCGTTTTTTTCAAAGATCTTATATCAAATTGTATGAACTGAAATATAATATAAAAATATATATTTGTATGTGGTAAAACAACTTTTATTATTACTGTCCTTATAATATGATGGTAACAGCATATAATGGACTGTGTATATTTCAGTCTGAGTATGGGGTCGCAAGTATAAAAAGGTTGTGCACCACTGGTCTACAGAATGGAATTAATAGAGATTTTTTTAATGCATAAAATTTTATATTAAAAACAATAAAAGAAAAACACAGCAAAACTTTAAATAAAATCTGTACATCGAAAACTCCTATGGATTAATGCCCTTCATATTTATCAGAAAAATTAATAAGTTGATTTTTGTGAGATTTTTTTAAAAAAAATTCATTATATTAAGATTAATTCACCTGACCACCAATTCAACTATCAATATCATTTGGTCTTTTAATAATAACGAGATGCTTTTAAAGCCAGTTGAATCCTGGATAGTGTCAGAAAGACATTGAATAGCAAAGAAAAACATTTCTTTGGATTGGAATGTATGGGTAGTTTAAGTTTACTTCTAGAAAATTTCTTTTAAATGTAGATCCCAGCCGAGAATCTATCATTTACTCAAACTATTTATGAACTCCAGAGCAAATAAAATACTGTATTTGATTATTATCATTATAAAAATAAATTATATTAAGGAATTAGCAAGCAAAGGAACACTAAAAATGATCAAGTATTTTATTTAGTTGTACTATCCTTTTGCCTAGTTATATCATCCTGCCTATAATTCTGGGAATTTAGAGCATTTATTACAACAATAAAATATGTATAACTTGATGGTTGATAAATCAGCTGAATATTCCAACACGGCGCACTATGTATATCCAAAATAGTTTATGGTACTAATTAAATAATATAAAATGACCTCATTAGTAAAAGATTTAATGTGATAAATCTAATTACTACTAAAGATTGCAAGTAATGTTATTCTCTAGTTTATATAGAAGACAGTGGTATACATTATAATATTTCAAATCACCAATCATGGGTTAAGATATTTCAGCAGCGCTCTCTGTGAACAAATATAAATTCTGATCTTCAAACAGCTGAATCCAAACAATTCTAATAGCATTGTCAATTGTTTAGAACAGGTCAATGATTTAACACTCATATTCGTTTTACTAATTCGATGTCTTTCTTGAGATAATTATAAGTTATAAATAGATGTCAAAATGTTTCAATTAACCACTTTGTTTGAATTTATGTCTATTACAGAAAGAAAGGAAGTTGCTATCAGACTAAAGCAAATTTACTGTAAATGGCAGACAATTATAAGAATTAACGTTTCTGTGAACAAAATGGAAGAAAACATTAAAATAAATTGTCGTTCCAATACTACTAAGTGACTTGATCAACAAATAGAAAAAATAATTCATTTTAGAGTAATTAATAAAACAGTTTAGATGTCTACAATTTTTACAAATTGTATAATATCCCTGATAAATAATATAGTATACGTATTTTATAATAGTAGACATGATTTATTAAATTTATAATGGAACTCTGGTGTAAGGAAGGAATATCGAACTATTAACTCTCTCAGTGAACAAATATTGTTTGTGAAATGCATACATAATAAGTGAGTGAAATGGCTGTCATTTGGTGGAGTTGACATGATGGATTCAATGCTAAAACAAACAAAAAAAATGAAAATATTGTTAATTGGCTGTCATGATTATAGTAAGATAATGTTAGTTATTTCGTATGACTTCTTGCTATTGTTTTCCTGCATGTATTTAATAAAAATTATTATGACATATGACTGACTTATGAAGTTTATTCTAAAACAGGCAAAACTCTCCATACAGTAGTGCCACTCAGTGCAAGCCAGAGTAATCAATGGATGTGAAGTTTATTCTACTGATAGAATGACAAACTCTAGCTCAATTAATGATATCTGTTGTTCAAATATCACATAACCCCCTGAGCAACAATATTCCTGATTTCTTTTATTCAGTTTATTACATTTTAAATTAATTTATCATAAATTATAATAAAATTAAATTGCATACAAATAAACAATCATATGTTTACTTGTTCACAAGGTCATGTGATATTACAACATCAAAGGTGACAGATTGAACTGTAATCTAGGAAGCTTCAGCTTTCAGGTTCACTTTCTGTCACTAAACCAAAATACATAAGTCTATACAGTTAATATATACATATATTTGGATACTTAATAGAAGTGCAATACAGAGACTTCAGACTACGCAATGAAATATGGAGAGATGTATGTTAGGAGTAATGAAAACAAAATATATGGTTGAGAGAACAAACAGGTTTTACTGACATCATTGAAAGAATTAAAAGTCTGAAGTAAACTTGGGCTGGACATATTGCTAGAAGAGATGATACTAGATGGACAGTTAAAATCTTAAACTAGATTCCAAGAGATTGTAAAAGACCTAGAAAGAGGATAGTAATCAGAGAAGATGGATTGAGCTTGGAGAGATCTTGCAGTGGATTCTTAATGGTTGAAAATGATGATACATGTAATGTATCAATTATTTCACTGCATTTTTAATAAATTGATCATATTATTATAAAAATTATTTTACTGTCTTTTTTTTTAATTATCTGAATATATATATATTTATTAATTACATAATAATTTTAACAGCCATTCTATCATATATATATATATATGTACACACATACATATATATATATATATATATTACACTTTGATTTACAAATGCAAACATTCTATATTCATACTATTGACACCAATCATAGTGTTGTTTATGTTTATTTAAAAAGTAGATATATTAATCTTTAACTGAAGATGAAAGTTATATTTAAAATAGAGATTATCTTCAATTGGTACCTTTGTGCCATTGGAAAATTCCCTTATATTAATTGTGATAATGGGATTGTATGTTTTTGCAACTACATTTCCATTCTTTAACTATACACACAGTATTTTCGATTCCATTTTTTTTTTCTTTTATTTCTTTTAGATTGGTATCTTTAGAATTAAAGAAGCTTTGATGGGAATTGATTTAGTAGGCTATCAATCCTTAGTTGTGATCTTGTCTCAAGCCAATACTAATGATTCAATATGAGGTAGATAGCAGTTTTAGCTGGCAAAGATTGCACATTTCATCATCATCAACAACCATTATCAATCCACTGCACAATGAAGGCCTCTCCAAGTTCAATCCATCCTTTCCTATCTTTAGCTTCTTTTTGCCACATCACCCCTGCATACTTTCTTATTTCCTCCATCCATCTCACATGTGGTCTCGTTCTGGGTCTTTTACAATCTCTTGGAATCCAGTTTTAAATTTTAATTGTCCATCTATTATCATCTATTTTAACAATATGTCCAGCCCAACTCCACTTCAGTCTTTTAATTTTTTCAATGAAATCAGTAACACCTGTTTGTTCTCTTACCCATACATTGCATTTTTGATCCCCTTGTTACTCCCAACATGCATCTCTCCATACTTCTTTGAGTGGTCTGAAGACTCTGTATTGCTCTTCTATTAAGTGTCCAAGTCTCAGATCCATAAGTAAGAACTGGCAAAATACATTTATTAAAAACCTTCCTTTTCAAACACATAGACATATTTCCTTTTAGTATCAAATTATTTCTACCAAAAGCACTCCAACCAAGTTTAATTCTATGATTAATTTCATCCATTATATTTCCATCTGTATTAATAATCTGACCATTTGTAACTGTTAACTTCTTCTAACTCATCATAATCAATCTTTATTTTCATATTCTGAGAAAATCTATTAAACATTACTTTAGTTTTTTTAACATTTATCTTTAGTCCTATTTTCACCTGATAACTTCTGCAACATTTCCTGTAGCTCTAAAGCATTATTTTCAAAAACAACTACATCATCTGTAAAATCTAAATGACTTAAATAATCTCCATTTACCTTCACTCCTTTAGCTTCTCATTTTAATCCACAAAATATTTCTTGCAGCACTGCTTGTAAAAAGTTTTGAAGATATGGGGTCACCCTGTCTTACACCCTTTTCAATGTTGATTTTCCAGCTATCATTATGTAATCTAATTGTTACTGTTGCATTTTTATAAATTTTCTTTAAAATATGACAATATCCTGGATCTACACCTTGATGATCCAATGCTTTAATCACTGAAGAAATGTTTATAGAATCAAATGCCTTTTCATAGTCTACAAATCCTAAGCATAATGGCTACTCATATTCATTTGTCCTTTCTATAATTTCTCTCAATGCCTGGATATGATCTACTGTACTAAAACCACTTTTAAATTCTATTCAAGTGATCTGCTAGTTTTAATAGTTTCATAGCATTTTCCCTAAAGACTTTTTCATATATAAGACATATTGGTAAATGTTTGTTTGATAATGACAGGGTAAATCCTAGCTTTAAATAGTCCAAACTGTCTGCATTTATTTTTTGGTTCAGTTGTATTATTATCATAAGTAATAAAAACTTTTATGAACAAACAATTTTGACAACCCCTGTGATTAAAAAAAACAATAAAGTATGTACTTACTTGAAACAGAACATTTTTATTCAAACTCAAATAAAATGTCCTCTGATTTTCTTTTTTGTAAGACTGCTCAATAAATAATTATATTCAAAGTTCAAATCACAAATAAGTACATGTCACATCAAATAAACCAATTTATAGTGCCTGATGGTAGCATGACTGATATACTGCTAATGTCGAATATTGTCTCATCCTACTGCAAGCAAATGCAGACATGCAACAGTTTTTTATGTCCACAACTTTGTTTCATTCGATAAGACAATGCACAAACATGTTTGTGCTACATGTATTTTCATGCATCCTTATATGTGACTCGACACATTTTATTATTTTGTTCACAAGTTTGATATGCAATGTGTTTTTATCAATAAAATGTGGTTTTGAATTATTTTACTTTTTAATTAGGTACCTATTGGAATCATAAATATTTTGAAGTAACAAACAAATAGCAATAGTAAGGGAGTCTAGTTTTGCTCTTGTTAACCCCAAATTTTTTTTATTGAAAGTATCAATCCGGAGAAAATTCAAATTGATCCCAGAGAGTCGATATCAACCACTTTGTGAACTCTTGCACTAGTTGATTTGATTTGGATCTTTTGAGATTTATTTTGACTGAAGACTTCTGCCTTCTTCAGAATTTGTTTTTGAACTAATAAATCAATAGAGTTTTTACTGTCAAAATAATACAAAATCAGCAAAACAGCCCTACAGGTGGCCATTAGAAAGCAAAATAAAGTTGAAGATCCATTAGCAGACTATCCAAAAATCTCTAAAGAAAATACTTAGCAATTATTAACAGTGTTATTAAAATTTATAAAATAATAATTAAGAATGGGATCTAATGTAGAAATGCTGGATATCTCCCAGCTAATCAAAATGTTATATATTTTTACTTTATTTCTTAGTGTATTCTTATGTAAGTCAATTTTGTAAATAACTTACTTTATAAGTTTTATTTTTTAAAAAAAAAACATAAATAAGAAAAATCTAGAAAAATATATTTTTTTGTTTTTAAATAATAATTCACTTAATCCAATTTTTTAAGTCGTTTGTTAATAATAATGACAAAATGTTTATATATATGGAAATAATAAAGAGAAAATAAATATTCTGTGTGTTTACAAGTATATAAAGTTATGAACAATAAAAAGAAATAAATGAAACCACGCCTATTGTGCTTCCAAATATAATTTTTGTTTATTCATTTCCCACTAGAGGGTGCTCCTTTTTTAATTAAATTTTATTTATTTTATAAGTTAAATTTTTTAAAAAACAAAACAGAATTATATTTAAATTAGTTTATTTATATAATTAAATTCTTACATTAAAAAAAGTTCGTTTATTAAATTTAGAATTTTAACTTATGGATTTGATTAGATTATTACTTAATCTTATTCTTGACTTTTTTTTTACTGCACGTAATTGAATTCTAATTATTATTTATTTACTTTCCGTAAGTTTTCTATAAATAGCTTAACTATTAACAAAATCTCTGTAGGGATCCATAGAGTAACCAGTGGTTTGATTAAGCCTTTCAATTCTGCTACTATAGATATAGATATGATTGCCATTAATTATGTCATAATTTCTTCATCCACATTTACATAGGTCGGTGAATGTTAAGTTCCATTTACGTAGTAGTTGAATGCAAAATCATATAATGTTCTGACTCTGTTGACGAGATTCTGTTTGCATCTGGTTACATCAAATCCAGCTGGCTTTATTATTGACCTTAGAAAATGAAATTTGTTTGAGATCTCACAAGAATTCCATATTTTGGATCATCTCTATATGTTAGTACATTTGTGGTCACACATTCAAAAAGAGAGTATTGATTGGAAACATTGGATAATGAACTGTATCTTGGGCTATTGGCAAATCTGATCTATTTAGCAGATTTTTGTACATTTCTGCAAGGCAATTTCTGATACACATTGGGAAAATATGTGGAGAGAAAACAGGAAATCACTACAAAGAATAAATTGAGTGTTCAAAAAATTATTTCTCATAGTAATATTTAATTGAATATCCAGGAGTTTAATTTGCAACTTTTTTCTCCAAATAAAAGCACAATATTTACCAGTATTAAAGTATTTGCATCACAACCTCCAATAATGTGAAATTCAGATTTCCAAAGATTATTTCCAGAAGTTAATTTTGATTAAATCTTAAATGAATAAGTATAATAACTATGGAAACAATCCAAGATTACTCCTAAGTAGTACATAAAGCTTTAAAAATTGGAACTACCGTTAATTACCCAATAACAGTTCATGATTCCTTGTCTAAAAGTTCCCAAAATTATTAAAAAATCCATCAATTTAATTAACAAAATGCACACCTACTTAATTAAATTTTTTAATTTGCATTCTTTCTAAAATAAAATTCAGCGAACTTCATTTAGGCTGATTATATTATTTTGGCTTGTTGAAAGAAATCCTTTCTTTCCTGAAATAGAAAAGTTTCTCAATAAGAATATGAAAAGTTTGAAAATCTTTCTAAAGACTAGAATCTTGATCCTGATATAGCAAAGCAGTTACACTCAATTTTGATCTACTCATAATCAGATTTTTGTGAGAATAGATTAGTTAACTTGAGTTTTTTTTTAAACAAATATATATATATATTGTGAAGAAACAGAGTTCATCATAACATTCTTAAACAATTGTGGCATTTTTCTTTGTTATACATTTAGATATATATATAGTCCCATTCCATATATAGAAAAGACTTCTTTATTATTTATTCCACTAAACATCACATGATCATCATTTCTTATGCTTGCTCATAACAGTTATTAAAATAGTCAAAACTCTCCATACAGTAGTGCCACTCAAGCCAGAGTAATCAATGGATGCCAGAAGGCTTGTGCATAAAATCCCTATCTAGTGCCGCCTACTCATCTAATATCCCCAGACTAGTTTCTAGTTTGTTGCTTTCATAAGTGAGGAACCTTGAATCTAAGAGCACTGCACCTAGATCTTAGGATCCTAAGATCTAAGTACAGTGCTCTCAGATCTAAGACCCTCACTGTTGAAATCCACAAACACTAGTCTGGGGATATTGGATGAGTAGGCACTACATAGGGATTTTATGCACAAGTCTTCTGGCATCCATTGATTACTCTGGCTTGCACTGAATGACACTACTGTATGGAGAATTTTGCCTGTTTTAATAGTATTTATTCATTTGATAGTACATACATTGGCCAAAACGTTTCTATCATTGGTTAAAAAAAAAGATTTATTCTATGTATTTATTTTTATTAAATGTTGTTGAGCATGATTTCAGTTTAGAAAACCAAATTCCTGGATTCATAATGAGTGTTATGAATCTGGTTTTCCATACTGAAAACACACTCAAACACATTTAATAAAAATAAATACATAGAATAAACCTTTATTTTAAAGAGCAATTGTAAATGAAACAATATTCTTCACAACACTAATCAATTACCAAATTAGTGAAAGTTTTCATGTTTTTTTTTTTTTTTTACCACTTTAGATATGAATAACAAGCTATCTTTTTACCAACTAATAATTAAATGGATTGCTAGGTTAGCTATAATTCGGCCACCCTTAAAATCCTTAATTCACCATCATAAAATCTTAATTCTTTATTTACAATGCTCTTCTAGCATTAATTCCATTTAAAATTGAATTTCAGATAATAGGTATGGTAGATGGATAACTTCATGTTCAGTTGTATATATATTGAAAAATACTAAATTCATATAATAGAATATTTAATCAAATAGAAAAGAGTAAAAATTATTATATAATTCTTTTTATTAAAAAATTACAAAAGAATAACAAAATATATTAATAATAAAAAAGGTATTATTATTGTTATATAAGATATATTTAAATGTTAAAAATTATTAACCACAACGTTTTGGAATATTAGATAATAAATTATATTAATGAGAAGGCTTAATGGCTATTATTACCATTCATTGGATTACAACTCTGTATAACATTAATCGCTAAACCATGCAAACCCCTTCATTATAATGAAGACTTATTATTTTTTAATTCTGTGCTACAATATGTATCTTAAGTCTCATTTAACTAGCCTTAATTGTATCAATATCCTTACACTATCTAAAAAGTATATCCAAATACCTGTTTATCAAATGAAATCTACCTTAAGTTACAACAATGACAGGTAAATGCAAGGTACCTTAATAATAATGGTGCTGGCTTAGGACTTTCTGGACCACATTAAGGATTATGCATTTTTGAAATTTTAAGACTACAATATTTGAAATCTTATCTTCTAAAGCAAATCTTTAAAGAAAATTCATGCATTTGATACTGGCTATATTCAATTCTACATTGTGAGTAACCAATTATTTTATCTATTTTATTTAAATATATATTAAATACATAAATGTCAAGAAAACAATCAACAAGGATATCTAAAAAAAAAAAAGGAAAAGCTGAACATTCAGAAGGACAGTTATGGTAAGCAGAAAGAGATTGCCAGTGTTTACATTCAAGGAACCTGGTGTTGATAGTAGGTCACAAACAAATCAATAGCTAAACATCATTTCAAATTTTGTGGGGGGAAATATATCCAAAAATTGTAATCACCATTGAGACATGAAAAAAGTAGTGGAGGGAAAAAAGAAAATAATAAGACTAGATGGCTGAACATCTTTATCACAACAATAAATGTGTTATTGTGTAACCTAATTACTGAGATAATGATCATTGTGGAAAATGCAACTTATATGATCACAGAAGTCTATTTCAATGGCACATGGTGTTTTATATGGTTAAAAAGATTCAGAAGGATGGGTAAGAGTACAAATTATATTACTTATTTATCATAAATGAGAGAACAAAATTGAAAAATAGTGGGAATGAAGAAAATTGTTTTGCAACAGTGAATAGAGAGAATAAGGCAGTTATTACTGCTTTTTGAAAAGAGAAATATTTTTTTCTGTATAAATAAATTCTCTTTTCCCAATTATTTATGGCACACATACTTTTAAAGGGTTGAATTAATAAAACAGTATTTGTTTCATTTAATAATATTTATAAAACATATATATACTTCTGTTTAATTCTGAAGATTGTAAAGTTTTCTTTTAACTAAAAACCTATCTGTTAATTCCTATTTGATGATTAAAGAAACAGTAGTTAAATTCTTAGATATCTCTTATCTACTTCTTATTTTAGTTAATATTAAAAGATAAGACTATGTATTAACCCTCATAAAATGGTGTGATAACCACACTAGTTTTTATCTGAGTTTGAGACCAAGAAAACATTGTGACGTTTTTATTATCCAGATGCTTGTTAATTCTGAATTAAAATCAGTTCGAATCACTTGATAGTGGAAAGTAATGTAAATGTGTGTGTGAATGCTTAATCCATTCTATTTTTATAATCTGGCTGATGAAAATAAATTACGACACTGACATTTTGGAGGCTGTAACATAATGATCCAAAGCAGAGAATGCTATGACTTTATGGGTACTCATCTAGCCTGTCTTTGATGATGATCTTATGTTTAAATACTACAACTATAGGTCATGCAACTGAAGGAAGAATACACAAATTGAAAGAATTCTTTAATATTAAATAAAACATTTCAGATCTTTAAGAAGTTAGAAGATGAAGAAGAGAACTGATTTGAAATGTGGTCATGTATTTTACTATGAAGTCACATATATTGAAAATACAGGTACAGTGAGATTCATTATAAATAAAAATATAAAAATGCAACAGTGAGAAGATTAGTGATACTATCTGATATAATGGAAAAATTAGTTATTCAACTTCATGGAAGATCACAAATGCAGATAATTTATATTGATGCCTGAACGAGTTTTTATTGAGATGAGAAAATATACTTTTGTAAAAATATACAGAAAACTTGTGATTAGACTAGATTACATTTTAAATGCAAGATTTTAATACTAACTTATGCTCATTTTCATTTTTTCCATGGCTTGTTTACTTTAGAAATAGCAGCGTAGCTCTATTGCTTTCGATTACTGATCTACTGTTATTGTAACTGACATTAATTTACAGATTTTTTAAAATGCAGTTTCTGCAGGCCTGCTTTTATTAATTTACTAATTTAAGAAAAAATTCAAACAGGTCAATATGTTATGGACAATCAGCAAAAATAAAAGTCTTTACTGCTAATCGTAAGAAACCATGCATTTAAAGGCTTCATTTGGTGCAAAATTTTTTGAAATATAAAAAGGTTTTTGCTTATTTATTAAATATTTCTAATTATTTTGATGCACTAATTGACTGCCTGTCAGAATTGATACAGATTCTTTTCAAATATTGTAATAATTATAAAATAAATATTAGATTTTAAAGCAGAATTTCATAGATTTCTAATAAACTTCCACTCATTTGTTCTTATTTTTAAAAAAAGAAGTAAAATAAAAAAGAATTCATTCATTTTCTGAAAGTTGTTTAGATTCACATTGTAATATAATATTTTATATCCTTCATTCTTATTTACAACTCAATTTTTCAATAATTTCACTGTTCAAATATGATTTTTTAGAATATATTTTGTTTATAAAATTAAATTAAAAAGAAAGTCCAATTTATTTAGTTTCAGTATAAAATATATTATACAAAGATGAAAAGTTGAACATTTACAAAAACTTCCACAAGATGTAATAATAGAAAATGTTTTGATTCAAGAGGATTAATGCTATTTTTTTAATTTCTCACCTAATATATTAATCTTCTTTGCTTCATTTATCTATCTCACTTGTGGTTTTATTCTAGGTCATTACAATTTCTTGGAATTCATTTTAAAACTTAAAATATCCATGTACTATCATCTCTTCTAACAATATATTTTTCCAACATCATTCTAATCTCTTAATCATTTTAATGATACCTGTGATACCTATTTATTCTATCATCTATGTACTTTATTTTTGATCTCTGCTTGTTGCTTCTAACATAATATCTCCATACTTCAATAAAAGGTCTGAAGTCTGTATTGGTCTTCAAAAATGTATTAGGTTTAAGATTAAATTGGGAATTGTCATAAAATATTAACAAGCTTAGAAGATGGCTGCAATCATATTCTATTCAAAATTTCTATAGAAATGGTCATTACATAAATAGTCATTTTAAAATAAATTTTCAAATTAAGAAAAAAAAGAATAATTAAAATATTTAAAAGTATCTTGTTTTAGAAAAATTGGATATTTGAAATTTCATAAGATAATAAAAAAAAATAAAGATAGTTGAATATAATTATGAATGTAAAGCTATAAAAGAGAATAATTTCAAAAATATAAGGCATAATTATGGCATTGGAGTAAAGGATGTTTAACAATAAAAAATAAAATGGCAGATATTATAAAAAAGGGATGAGAATGAATTATATTAATAACTTGTATGAAAAAATATATAGTAATAAAGAAAAAACAGACTTCTATAGCTGGAACAACATCTTTAAAAGTTCCAAGTATTTTAGATGAAGAAGTGAATGCAAAATCAGATCTGTGAAGAATAGAAAGAACCAGGAAATCATGGATTCATTAGAGATATTTTTTTAAAAGTAGTTGTAAAAATAAAGAGATCATTATGTAGTGCTTGTACAATGGTGATGATATTTACATTTTAAAAAGGGGTAAAACAATATATCATAATTTATACATCTATCAGTTTATTATTTTTCTGTTTGAAATCCTTACTAAAATTATTATAACTCATCTACAAAAAACATCAAACATTGTTTCACTTTCTTTCAAAACATTTGGTGAATTTACTTGCAAATGTTTAAAAAGGACAAAAGAACATGTTGAAAACTAATATAATAATCAATCTAAATAAAATTGAAACAACAGCCAATTATATTTACAATTATTTAATTACCAACCCAGCTTTAATCTCTTCTAGAGACCTTTTGAAGACATAAAGTTTTATACATCACTTAACCTACCAATTGCACTTACTCCACCTATTGGACATTTTTCTACATTCAGCAATACAATTAACATTATACATATAAACATATAAATAAATGACATAAAATAAAAATACATATATTTTTTATTTATTTATACAGATATATAAATATATAGGTATTTATATAGATCTAAAAAAATTTTTTTAATGTATTTTTATTCTATGTCATTTATTTATATGTTTATATGTATAATGTTAATTGTATTGCTGAAGGTATAATAATGTCCAATAGGTGGAATAAATGTAATTGATAAGTCATGTAATATATAAAACAATATCTCGAAAAAGTCTCAATAAGAGATGAAAGCTGGGTTGATGATTAAATAATTGTGAATATAATTGATTGTTTGTTTCAATTTTATTTAGACTGATTATTAGATTAAGTATATACCATAACAACATTATGGACAAATAATTTTTTATGTTGGATATTTGACCATTGTATAAATTTGGAACTAGTTTAACAGAATGGAATATATTCATATCATAACAAATTATAAGTGGCATTATTTCAAACAACATTAAATTATTACATTTTATATATTTAATTTATAATTGTAAATTATTTTTAAAAATTAAGTATATTTACTTTTTACTTATATTAATTTTTACCTTATGCATGAACTTTGAACTTTCTTTAAATAATGTACACAAACAACTTATATCATTAAATTAAATCTGAAACTCCTATTAATAAAATGCAGTCTTATTCAAATCAGAGATAAATATAATGCTGCCATGGTGATATGATTCAAGTGAACTAATTACTTCAGGTAGTCCATGAATTAATTATATTTTATATTTACTTGGGCATTCGGTCTTAAAGATCTAAACCAATTCATGTTTAAATTATAAATGTCATTATTTCACAAATACATAACAGTTTCAATATTAACCTTATAATATATGTTTTTGGTACTATAGTAGCCACTGTTTTTTTATATTTTTTAACCAAAATAAATATATTTTCCATTATACTTTCAAACAATGTTATTAAAAACATAAACTCAAAAAAATAAAAGTAACCTGAAAAAAACAAATTTTCAAAAAAAAAAGAAAACAATAATAAACATAAATAAATAAACAATATAAAAGTCATCATTTTAACCTTCAGGTAAAAAATATATTTTAAAAAATAAAATCATTGTCTATTAAGGCAATTTAATACAAAATATGAATTCATATTATAAAAATATTATTTAAAATGTAAAAATCAAATTTTAATTATATAAAAAAAGAAAGTTATTAGTAATAGGAGGATTGGTTACTATTTAATGACATTCAATTTTCAGTTAACTAATTATTCAAATAAAAACTAAATTTAAACATCAAATACTTATTAAGAAATAAATATTTAATAATTTTACAAACAAAATAATGGTTGTCTTTTGATAGCTGGTCATAGTCACTTGATAGTGTTGTTTATGTGTTAAAACAAAATGTAACATTATCAGGCTGTGATTTTTTAATACAGTGACTTTTTTTGATCCCTTTAATTTTTTACTCTGTTTTTAATATTACATTTTTATGGGTTTTTTCTATTCCAACTTTAAGATTTCATTTTTAGGGTTTTTATTTAGCTATGTGGCAATGTTTTTTTTTTTTTTTTGGCTTTAACTTTTATTTTTAAAATCAATTATTATTACCTTTTTAAAAAAAATAAAAACAAACAAAAAATAACTTTCATATCTATCTTTTGTCTCAGTGAAGACAAAGTATTTCTCAATCCACTCCCCCTTCCCCAAAGAAATTAAAATAAGATCAAAAATTTTGATTTTTTCAACTTTCATTTTCTTTTTTTTTTTTAGTTTAAAAATACAGGTTTTTTGGCCTATAAGGTGACATTTTTGTGGCTTTATTTGTATACTGCTGATATCCTAAAAAAATTAATTTTTAAAACTAATTTTTATGACCTTTTTTAAAAAAGAAAAACAAACCAAAAATAACTTTCATCTCTATCTTTTGTCTCAATGAAAGCAAACTATTTCTCAACCCACCCCCCCAAAAAAAATTAAAATAACATCAAAACTTTTGACTTTTTCAATTTTCGGTTTCTTTTTTTTGTTTGTTTAAAAATATGGCCACTTTTTTTTTGGCCTATAAGGCAATATTTATTTTGGCTTTATTTGTATACTGCTGGTATACTAAAACTTTTAATTTTTAAAAGCAATTTTTATGACCTTTTTTAAAAAATAAAAACAAAACTAAAATAACTTTCGTCTCAGTGAAGACAAAGCATTTCTCAACACACTTCCCACAAAAACATTAAAATAACATCAAAACTTTTGATTTTTTTCAACTTTTCTTGTCTTTGTTTTAAAGATGGTGACTATATGGCTATTTTTTATTTTTGCCTTTATTTCTATTATGCGATGTCTATTTTGCCATTTTTTTAAAAAAATTTCTCTATTAATTACATTTTTGCATCCTTTCAACAGACCACCATAAAAACATAGCAATAACATCAAAACTTCAGTCATTTACACCTTTCATTTTCTTTTTTCAGATTGAAAACATGGCCATTTCTTTTTTGGCTATATGGTGATTTGTATTACATGATTTCTATTTTGCCCTTACTATTACAGAAAATTTTTTGATCCTTTTATTTTTTTCTACTACCTCTTTAATATTTTATTTTTAACAATGGGGAGTACCTTTAGGAGCCTGACTGACATTGGTAAGTGGCACAATGTCTGTGCCATTTTATTTGTCTCATATAATTTATCATGAAAGTGTGAGTTTTCAAGTGAGTTCAGCTGAAGCATGTTGGGCCCTACCCTTTCCCAATGTTTTTTAAATCCCAAGTTGTGTAGCAAGGGTGAGGACAGTGTGACAATTTTTAGTGATTCAGAATGTGTGATTTAAGTAGAAATGAAATTACTCTACTATGGAGATATCAAAACTTATGGCCACTTGAAATCCAAACACTTATAACATGATATGATAGCCAATACTTAATTGTGCAAATTCGCTTAAACTATCGTGAAACACACTAGTGTGCAATGCCATATAGCAGCATAAATGGATAATACAACAACAGTTTTGTATTACCTGTAATTATAACCTGCAATGGGTAATACAACAAGTGTTGTATTTACTCATAATTATGGCCATGGAAACAGCATTTTTATGTGTTTTTACACATAAATAACACCATCTAGTGACCGTGACTGGCTATCAAAGACAACCAAAATAATAAACAAGTAAAGGAATTGTATTTAAACTTATTTTAAGTTTTCTATAGACTCAAAAAAAAAGATACTATATAAGGACATTAGGGTAATTTTTTTCTCAATAAAAATTTTGTAATCTCTTGAATTATTATCTTCCTTTAACAGTGATAAATTCTGCCATCTAAATAATCCAATTAAAATTAAGATCTTGGAAGTTTTTAATTATTAAAATCATTCAAAACTTATTTTCATTTAAACTTTTGCTTTCATCATATGAGAAGCAGGCCAGTCATGTGTTCAAACCCTGCAACCCCAAAATAGTGTGCTCCAAAGCCAACAATGGTAAAAGAAAGATCAAGGAGGCATATTTTATTATAAATGAGATGCAACATGTGTTTTCTATTTCAAGAAAATGGACAAATTAATTTACATATGCATTTGCATACATTATTATTTAGTAATATGGGTTTATAAACTTATTTTGGCCATGAATATGAGGTAAAACCTCGAAAGTACTAGGCCTAGATTAATTTAATTGTTTTTTTTACTACTGACTGCTTCTTTTTCAGTATGTTAAAGCACTTATATATACTATGAATACAATAAACAAATTTTAGTGTTAGTGGCACAACATGGATCATCATCATTATCATCAACCACTATCAATCCACTGCAGGATGAAGGTCTCTCCAAGTTCAATCCATTTTCTCTAATCTTTAGCTTCTCTTCTCCACATCATCCCTGCACACTTTTTTATTTCATCCATCCATCTCACATGCGATCTCTTTCTGGGTCTTTTATAATCTCTTGGAATCCTGTTTAAGGTTTCAATTGTCCATCTATTATCATCTCTTTAGCAATATGTACAGCCCAACTCCATTTTAGTCTTTTAAATTTTTTCAATGAGGTCAGTAACACTTGTTTGTTCTCTTACCCATATATTGTGTTTTTGATCTTTTTTTGTTAGTCCCAACATGCATCTCTCTGTACTTCTTTGAGTGGTCTGAAGTTTCTGTATTGCTCTTCTATTAAGTGTCCAAGTTTCAGATCCATAAGTAAGAACTGGTAAAACACATTTATTAAAAACTGCCTGCTCTCTTACCCATATATTCTGCTTTTGATCTCTTGTTATTCCTAACATGTATCTTTCCATACTTTTTTGAGTCATCTGAAGTCTCTATATTGCTTTTCTATTAAGTGTTCAAGTCTCAGATCCATAAGTAAGAACTGGTATTATTATTATTATTATTATTATTATCATCATCATCATCATCATCATTATTATTATCATCATCATCATCATCATCATCATCATTATTATTATTATTATGATGATGATAATGATGATGATGATGCTATTATTGACAGTTTAAGTGTATTTGAAAAGTTCAAATAAAGTTTGAATTTTTCTAAAAACATTTAACAATTAATTCTCGATGGTGCAAATAGTCCAACATATATTTACAGGTAATGTGCCATTATCATAATGATACTAGGAAAGTCAACATTGAGAAGAGTGTAAGATCCCCCCTCGGGAAGCTAAAAGAGTAGACAAACAATAGGTATTTATATACATGTATTTAGAAATAAATTTGAATTTTATATGTGTGACAATTGGACAATGTAATATTACTAATATGATTTTTAAAGTTTTGTGTATCAGTTATAGTAATTCTTTAAGTTATAAATATATGCACTGACATACTCTCCTAAGAAAAGCTATAATGGTATGAAAATTATCAAAGCTTAGTACTTTTGAGGGCATTAAATGTCCTCATAAATTATGAAAAGGCATTTGATTCTATAAACATTTCTTCAGTGATTAAAGCATTGGATCATCAAGGTATAGATCCATGATAATGTCATATTTTAAAGAATAATTATAAAAATGCAACAGCAACAATTAGATTACTTAATGATACTAGGAAAGTCAACATTGAGAAGAGTGTAAGATAGGGTGACTCCATATCTCCAAAAGCTTTTACAGCAGTGCTGAAAGAAGTATTTTGTGAATTAAAATGGGAAGCTAAAAGAGTGAAAGTAAATGGAGATTATTTAACTCATTTAGATTTTGCAGATGATGTAGTTGTTTTTGAAAATAATGCTTTAGAGCTTCAGGAAATTTTTGCAGGAGTTATCAGATGAAAGTAGGAAAGTAGAATTAAAAAGATTAAAGTAATGTTTAACGGATTTTCTCAAAATATGAAAATAAAGATTGATTATGATGAGTTAGAAGAAGTTAACACTTACAAATACCTTAGTCAGATTATTAATACAGAGGGAAACATAATGGATGAAATTAATCATAGAATTAAACTTGGTTGGAGTGCTTTGGGTAGAAATAACTTGATAGTGAGGGGAAATATGCCTATGGGTTTGAAAAGGAAGGTTTTTAATATGTGTGTTTTACTAGTTCTTACTTATGGATCTGAAACTTGGACACTTAATAGAAGAGCATTACAGAGACTTCAGACCACTCAAAGAAGTACAGAGAGGTGTATGTTGGGAGTAACAAAAAGAGATCAACACAATATATCCCCCCCCCCCCCCTTTTTTCTTTTTTTTTTTTTTTTTTTTTTTATTTTTTTTATTTTTTTTAATAATTTTTTTTTTTATTAAAAAAAGTTAAAATTTATTTTTAATTTTTTTATTAAAAAAAAAAATTTTAAAAAGAATTTTTAATTTATTTTATTTTTAAAAAAAAAAAAAACAACAATGTAACACTTGTTTGGATAAGAGAACAAACAGGTGTTACTGACCTCATTGAAAAAATTTAAAAGACTAAAGTGGAGTTGGGCTGTACATATTGCTAGAAGATATGATAATAGATGGACAATTGAAATCTCAAACTGGATTCCAAGAGATTATAAAAGACCCAGAAAGAGACCGCATGTGAGATGGATGGATGAAATAAGAAAGTCTGCAGGGATGATGTGGAGAAGAGAAGCTAAAGATTAGAGAAAATAGATTGAACTTGGAGAGACCTTCATCCTGCAGTGGATTGATAATGGTTGATGATGATGATCCATGTTGTGCCACTAACACTACAATTTGTTTATTGTATTCATAGTATATGTAAGTGCTTTAACACACTGAGAAAGAAGCTGTCAGTAGTAACAAAAACAATTAAATCAAAGAATAAGAGAAAAATATTGATATTTAAAAAATTAGTAGTAACAACTATAATTACCCTTATCATATTATTAGTACATATAGAAATTAATGGATGAAATTAATCATAGAATTAATCTTATATGGAGTGTTGTTGTTTTTTTTTGTAAAAATGACCTAATAATATTAAAAGGAAATATTTATATGTATTTGTAAAAGAACGATTTTAATTATTATGTTTTACTAATGTTAATGTATGATATGAGACTTAAATTCTTAATAAAAAAAGTAATATGTAGGATTCAGTCTTATGACAAAATAAGAATGATATTCATTGGGAGTAGTAAGGAAAATTCAAAAATAAAACAAGCAAGTATCATAACATCATTACCTGCTTGGTTTAATTTCAGCGATAGAGCAACAGATTAAAAGCTGAAGTCCTTTAGGTTATGGTTTATCTCTGTCACTTTTGATACTGTGATATTTTATTACCTCCGGAGTGACAAACATTTAATTACTCTTTTTACTGATATCATTGAAAAAATTAAGATTCTGAAATGAAATTAAACTAAATAGATTGCTAGAAGAGATTATAATAGATGGACAGTTTAAATTTCAAAAGACCTAAATGGCGACCATGTGCAAGTTAGATGTATAAAAAATTATCTTAAATTATGTATAAAAAAAACTGTTGATTGACTTGGGAGACTTTCACCCAGCAATAAATTTACTAATGTTTAAAAATAATGAAGATGATGATGATGAATTTTTAATTTTAATGTGTACTGCTAAATAATGTAATGATATTCAAAATTGGAGCTTAAACAACACCTAATTGGCTTTCCCCAGCCTTGAAAAAAATCTGAGCTTTCATAAGAGATGTTAAAGGACATTTAAATATGAAATTTATATATAATATTTTTTTCTGTCTGAAAGCAGATTAATCAGTTAAACAGCATATAAAGGACATTTGATCATCAATCATGTCTGAGAACTAAAGTTTTCTTGATTGGAGATCATTATGTCACTTCTATAATTAAATTAGCTGCTTTTAGAGCTGTTATTTTATGTAATTCATTGTATGGTAATGAAAGGTGGACATCCTATTGAAAAAATATAAACACATTTAAGAAGTTTCATTTAAGTTTGCTCTACAAAATTTAAAAAATAGAATAGCAAAATTATAAGATCAATCATTATGCTTATCAACTTGCTGAATGGGTTATTATAGAGTCCACAATTGCAAAATCATATCTTCATTGTAATGAACAATGCAAAACTTTCTAAAAAGGTGTTTTATGATGAATTTGAGTATGGTTTTCATAGGAGATGACCCTGCTTAAAAAGGATTGTCTCAAAGATATTTTTAAAAAGTGCAATGGCTATTATTTTCATCAGGAAGATATAGTAGAAAGTACACATGGGATTGAAGTCTTTCAGGGAAAAAAAGTTTTCTGCAGAATATCAAGTATAAAGAGTAATGGACGAGGGTGTTCTACATACGTGGATACATTTGTAGTTTACAAATTGGGTTTCTATTGTCATTAGCTTTAGCCTAGTATTGTATATTTTATCTCTTGGAATAAAAGTGGCCATGTTGGCGTTTCTCAAATGTCATTCTCCAACCCACACCCTATCCCCAGTTGACCATTCAATTATTAATAATTTATCATCTATGACACTAATATGCATTACTAATTGCAATACATATACTGTTTATATTTTTCTGGTGGTCGTAATAGCCTAATGATAATATATTGGTTTATTTAAAATAAATACAATTTCCTTTTTTGCCTTCTTTTAACCTATCGCTGTCAGAAATTTGACTTCCATCAGACACATAGTAATCAATACAGATGTACGTGACTATTATTTCTGTCTTGAGCACATATAATAATACAGTGATCAATAAAGATATTTCTTCAAAATTATAGATTATAATAGCTTCAATTGTTCTTTTGTTTGGCAAGCAAATGTCTGCCGGCATTTCTAGTCAGCTAAGGGTTAACCTTAAATAAATAGTTTTAGTTTAAAAATTTAACTTGTTTTTGGTAAAAAAAAAAAAAAAATTCTAACTTTGCCTTAGCAAAATAAAGTACTTTAATCAAATTTTTATAACCTCTGTAAAATCTCTGAATGAAAGACAAGCTCATTGAAAAATAAATTGCCCTGTATTGACCCCTGGATAACCAACACCCCACAACTTGACCTCCATTGTTAAACAAAGTCAAAGATTTCCACCTTCATGAATTTGCCAGTTTATTTTATATCATTTTAAAATTATATGACTAAAATAATAAAATGAATGATATATTTTAACTTTTGTTTATGATCTTAAAAGTAAAACGTCTTTTTATAAATATTTACGTTTAAAAACAAGCGAGAAATAATTTCGACAATTAATAAAGAATTTAACTTTGCCTTTAATGACATCGATAAGCCGTCGAAAATTTCTTACTCTACTAACGATTGTTTCCACCGCAATTTAAAATCTACATTAAATATTACTGAAAACTCAAACATTCATAAAATGTTTAAATGTACTGTACTAAATCGATAAATAATGAGGATAGAATAATGTTAATG
The DNA here is from genome assembly GCA_028023455.1 of Epiperipatus broadwayi. Taxonomy (NCBI): domain Eukaryota; kingdom Metazoa; phylum Onychophora; class Udeonychophora; order Euonychophora; family Peripatidae; genus Epiperipatus; species Epiperipatus broadwayi. The sequence goes on from JAQFVV010000254.1 coordinate 1,118,269, forward strand.
TTTCCCAAGTGAATTTTTAAGCCCTCTGAATCGGCTAGAAACGAAAAGCAAAATATAGGAAGACAAAAAGCACTGAGAAAAAATAGCTCTAAGTATACTGTTTACTTATTTATAACTGATCAAACTTAAAGTGGTAGTGTTGAAATTCTTTCAAGAACAGATATATGCTCCCACTTAGTTGTCTCAACTGTATAATCTCCACCCATGGTTTATGTCTTATTTGAAGATATATAATTTTAATAATTATGTTTAGATAATGTCTTTTAAGACGTAACAAACACAGTCCAGTCGTTAGTCACTTTTGTGCGTCTAAAAGAATCTGTTAAGAACAGCAATGCATCCAATTGATCAGTACATATATATATATATTTAGTACATTTATATTTAAATGTCTTCATCTCTAAAACTGGATTAAACTTCATATTGCAATGAACCCATGTTTATGAACTTTATTTAAGTAATTTATTAACCTATCCTCGATGGAAAGTGGCAAAACTTTACTGGAAGCCTACATGTATCTTTCAAGCCACATAACAAATAGTCTGATTAAATACTAATTGTAATTGTAGTGGATGATATATTGAATTTTTTTATGCATCTATTGAAAATGCAATTTTCACAATAACTTAATAATACATCATGAAAGAATGAATATTAAATGCTCCATAAACTTAATATATCACTCCCCCCCTCTTTAAAAAACAATAAAACTAATAATAATTATTTAGAAAAATACCTTCAAAACATCACATGATCACCATTTCACATATTTTCACATGCTGTTAATAAGAATATATGTGATGTGATGCACTGTGACTTCTTATACACAGTCATGAATCTCTCAGCAACTATGTACAGAGAAATCTATTAACCACTTTACCTTCCCTTTCCATTCCACACCCTAAGTTTTTCCATATCCTACTCCATCCCATTTCCACAACATAATCTTTGTCAACTCCATGCCTTCATATCTAAATCCCCCCTATCTGTTTCCAAATCCAGCATAAAAACCAATAACCCACCAGTAGTGCCACCAAGTGCAAGCCTTTCTAATCAATGGATGTTGGATGAATAGGCACTAGATAGAGATTTTATGTACAAATCTTCCTGCATTCATTGTTTACAAAGGCTTGCACTTGGTAGAACTATTGTATAAAGAGTTTGAAATTCTTATTATAGAAATACCTGATTAATAATTGTTTTTTTTTTAAAATGAAGATTGGAGATGTTCAGACTCCCAGCAAAATCCATTGCTTAGATAGAATAACTTCCATTAGAGTGTCTTTTTTTTCCTATTGAAATAAATATTATTTTTGATACAATCTGTTTTCAATTATTTCTTTTAATAATAATATTGATAAAGGAAAAAAACAAATTAAGATAGTAAGTATTTGGATTTGATTGATTTATACACATATGGATACAACATATATATATAAATTTACATTTAAAGTAAATATAAATATAGTGCTATGAACTACATCATATCTATGTGACATCAATTTTATGCTACCCAAAGTAAAATGTAAATAAACAAAAATGTTAATAAAAGAAACAAATAAAATATTAAAATTCTCAAATTTTACAATTATCAACCACCATTTTTCCATCTCTGAGTGCCATAAACAATTATATATTTTTTTAAAAAGTAAATTTTGTAAATAAATTTTACAATATGACCAGTAATCATTTTTTCATCTCAGAGTGTGTACACAATTATATAAATAGAATTTTTTCACTTTATGTTAAAAGCACATACATTGTGTTCTTCCTTATATGCAGTATTTTACATATTAAAATATTTTCTGAGCATAATAATAAATGTTCTATAAAATTTTATACTAAATTACATGATCCCAATTTCTCAATAGCAAGAATTCTATTGTTTCTGTAAAACCACAAGTTGGAGGGTTGCATTAGATCCTAAGATATAGGTGCAGTGCTCTCAGATCCAAGGCTCCTCACTGATAATAGCCACAAGCCAGAAACTAGTCTGGGGATATTGGATGAGTAGGCATTAGATAGGGATTTTATGTGCAAGCCTTCTGGCATCCATTGATTACTCTGATTGGCACAGGGTGGCACTACTGTATGGAGAGAGTTTTGCACGAAATCACAGCGTTGGAAGCAAACGGAGCTAAGTTGAATTTGGATATTTTTAAAATTTGTTTTAGTTCTGTTTTTCTTTACGTGCGTGATTGATCTTTTGAGAGCAGTCAAATAAAAAAAAATTATTGTGAATGAGAGTAAAATTGTGTTCGAGAGAGTGAGTTATTTGAAAGATTAAAATTTTTTGTGTTTAACTGTCTGAAAGATTTTTGTTCGCCATTTTGGGTTAGAAGTTTTTTTTTTAAAAAAAAGTTGTTCCTGTTGAATGTGTGGTAGCATAAGGATATTTATAAAAAAGTTGTATCTAAGTTTAATTTGTTTTAGTTAAGTTTGTTACTGAAGGTTTTTTGAATTTAAAATAGGTATTTGGTTTGAGAAAAAAGGTAACGTTTGTTTGGGAGGCCTAACATTAGAAGACACATGGGTATAGTTTTGATCAGGTTTGGGAAAAGTAAAAAAGTTTTATTTTTTTGTATAAGTGTGTTTGAAGACTATGTGAGGTATTATAAAGAGGTATTTATAAAAAATTGTATGTAAGTTTAATTCGTTTAAGTTAAGTTTGTTACTGAGAGTTTTTTAAATTTTAAAATTGGCATTTATTTTGAGATAAAAGGCATAACGTTAGTAAACACGTGGTTGTAGTTTGATCAAGCTTGGGAAAAAGTAAAAAAGTTTTTTTATTTTTCAGTATAAGGGTGTTTGAAGAATCAAATATAGAATAGGTGATTTGAAAAATAAAAATATGGATTTTATTTGTGTGGCACAATGTATATACGATCGACAGAAAGGAGTTAGACGAGCAGTAGTAGAGTGTACAGTGTGTGCTGAGGTGTATCATTTGAAATGTTTGAATAAGAATAGAAAGATTGTAACAGGTTTTTGGATATGTAGTCAGTGTGTAAATGTGATTAAAGAGGTGAGAAAGTGATTTTTAAGTGTAGGTAGTCTAGAGAGAAAGTCAAAGGAGAGGGAGCAAAATGTAGTTAAGAAACATAGGACAGAGTATGGTTTTAGTGGAGTGTCAGAAAATATGGGTGAAGGAAGTAGTAAGGCAATGGAGATGGTTAGACAGAGAATAAGTAAGATAGAAGAAAAAATGAAGGATGTAGAAGTAAAGTTAAAATTGTTAAAGATGAAGTGTGAGAAGATAAAGGAATTATTGAATAGAAATGATAAGGAAGAAATGGATAAGGAAATTGAGAAGGTGGTAGAAAAAGTTAAAGATGGAGTAGAGAAAGTAGATTATGAGGCAGTATTGATAGGAGATTCACTAATAAGAGAATGTGGGAATATAATTGCAAGAGAAAATAGAAGCAGGTATGTTAGAGTATGTTTGCCTGGAGCAAAAATTAGGGATGTGACAGATAAAGTAAGAAAGCAAGGTAGTAGAGATGTATATGTAATGGTAGGGACTAATAATTTGTTATATTTCATCAGAGTTTTTCTGGTTATTTATATTTCACGTAGTATAGACAAACACATACATTCTACATTAACTAAATATATAATGAAAACATATGATCTGGTTAACAATTTTCCAAGAATCATCAGATATTCATTAACTAAAACTCTCTATTAAAAAAATATTTATTAGTATTGAAATGGTAAATCTGATTCAGATTTGCCATTTCACTGTCTGACCCACCTAATCACTTATTTTACTAACATTTGTTTTCTATGTATTATTCTGAAAAACATTTTTTTAACTATCCTGATTAAATCGCTAAAATTTGTTTTGGATAGTGTTAATCATATATGATTATACTAACACACTCTAAGTTATTTCATTGATATGATTAAAAAGAAAAAAAAGTTCAAATAATAAATTTTGAAATTTTTTTATTATGTTTAAAATATCAAAATTTTTTATTTAAGAATCCAAGATGGCCTTTTGGAAAGATTTGTACCTCGATAAGAAGTTGAAATTAAAAGTTAAATTAAAGTATTGATAAATTACCAAAATCCATTTACTTTGGAATCTCTATTAATTAATTAGTAGAGATTCTACATCGTTATCTAAAAAAAAACTAACATAAAATTATACTGAAATCTATTGATTCTTATCAAGGTACAAACTTTCTAAAATTAGAACAAAAGCATGATTCCTATTGTTTTCTAAAGGCAAATCACCTCAGGCAGCAGAGAAATCGAATACCATTAGGAAGGTATAAATAGTGGTCCTTTTAGAGACACAAAAAAGAACAGACAAAAAAGAAAGAAAGAATTTGAGAAGTCTCCATGATTTTTGAAATGTCGAGCGAGTAGTAGAAAGGATAGATCACCGCCGTCCCTTCCTGAAACCTGAAATCTTCCATTATGTTGCTGCCAGAACCTGCCTGCAAAGAAGCCATCTACCACCAAGGTTCAGCCACAGAACTCATCCTGGGGAACTCCAAGGTAAAATTCTGAAGAGCTTAAATACTTTCATCAAGATGTTAGAAACTATATAATTTCGTAAAGCTTTAAAACAAATGTCAAAAGCTATTGTTTATTGAAAATCTTTTAACTGATTCTTTAACCCTTTTTCTTTTAAATTATAATGTTTTTCATAACTCAAGCTCACCATAATTTTAATATTTTGATTATTTGACTATGAAACTATTTATTTATTTTTATGTTAATTTTAGCATGAGATTTCATGCTTTGATTTTTTTTTTATTATTTCGACAAACTTCACTCGTGGGGGCTCAAAGAGAGTAATTTGCTAAGAGAGCAAATTATGCTTACTAGGGGAAGGGAGTTTTAGCAAAGAACGAATTAATTTTAAAATAAATAAAGTTGATCTATTTTTATTTTCGCCAGTGAAGTTATGTCGAATATATATATATATATATCTCAAAAATAAACTGACCGTAATTTTTTAAATAAATTTATTATAGATTTCCCAGGATGGGATTCTAGTATTCTATAATTCTGTAATTTGAAACAAAAGTAATATGCTATAGATTTTCGACCTAGTAACAGCGCCGCTGGAGAGTGTCAGTTAATTATCATGCCTTTTTTTTTAAGTTAGGAAAGTGGAAAGGGGGGATTTATTCGAGAAGTAAATTTCCTTTTTCTATATGTTTGGTTTTTGTAGGTTAAATCTTTATGTAAAGTAGTTGTTTACGCAGGTTGGTCTCTATGCAGTATTAGATCATATATTTAATTATAATTCATTCATATTTAATGATTATAATATCTTGGGTTAATAAAGAATGCTTGGAGTAGCATGGACAGACCTAAAACGATCATTCATTTTGTGTTTGGAGTTGGCTCCCAGTTACGCATACGTCTGGGGGCTGGAAAGTGTGTTTGAGGTAGAGTTGGTTAGTCGGTATGCTATCCATGGAGGTGGATATGATGGCTATCTGTAATTCCTATCTCCTATCGGTATATGGCCACGAAAGGCAGATGTACCAATTTCCTTTTTTATTCTTCGTTGAAATAGGCATGCGATTGTCTGTAATCCGGCTTGTATGTCCTTACCTACATTTCTTTTCTCATTTGCATTCATATACTTATTAACCCAACATTGTTTTGCTTTTCTTTTGCCTATCTAATACGTAAGCCATAAGGAAACGATTCTATTCAAGGATCTTCGACCTGAGTAATCAACTCTTTTTTTTTTCCATAATTAGTTAAAATCGTTTAATTTTAGCTAGTTCACATTATAGTTCTTATAAAGTATGATTTTAGTTGAAAGTCCAACTAAAGCAACTTGTTGTTTTGATGATTAATTGATCTATTTTTTATATAACAGCTTACAGTTTTAATCACTGTAAAATTAGTTATAAGCTTTTCCAGCAAGGTCCACTAATATCATAAAACATTAGTTATTTGAAATCTAAATTATTATTTATAAAGAGAAATAAAATCAATTTTTTTTGTTAGTAAAGTAAGGTGTCGAATCACTCTTATTGTAATTGTTTATTTAATGTCTGTTTCAATAAAAATGTTTTTTTTTTTAAAAAAATCTATTGTAAAGAAGAAATGAAATATTTATTCTTTATATACATCAGTCAGGTAAATGTTTAGACCAGCTGCTGTATTATAAGTTTGTACTAAATGGGCATGGATAATTTTAGAATCTATGATCATTTAATTTTAAAATCTTTTTTTTTTCAATAAATATAAACAAAATAAATTTGTACAAACCCAATAATATCAAAGATAACCGCTAATGTAAATTCGTCATAAACTTATCTAATTATAAAGTTAATTTAAAAATTGTGTTTTTGTAAAGATCTTGAGTTAAATAGAAATGTAAAATACTTAATGATTTTAAAATATATTGTAATCGCCCACGCGACCGAGGCAACATCACTACCTACTCTAATCCTTGCTTGACGATTCCTTTTTTTGTTGGCACCCGCTGTGTTCTTCCGTCCGGGGATTACATGATGTTCTGCGACGATAATTTCTAACACCCATACATGTACGCTTTATTTATTTTATACATAGATTCGAATCGAATCCCAGTAATAGGCGCCAGGAGAACTTTTGGAAGAGTCCGCCACGTATGTGTATAAGCCCACTCAATTATATCACAAAACATGCCCGTGCCTCGCTCCAGTCGGAAACATGAAACGAACACAGCCACAATTACCCTTCACACTACCTCCGTTATTATAATCATAGAAAGGCCCGCCCTACATCCCACAGAACAAATTAATCCAACTTAACTTTAGTCTAAAAAGCATCACGACATAAGCATAAAATCAATAAAATCCCACCCCCAAAATATCAACTGCATTCAGCATAAAATCAATAAAATCCCACCCCCAAAATATCAACTGCATTCATTTCCATATAAACAAACTTACGCTAAAGCATTCATTCCGATATATATAAATTTATGTTGAAATTCCAAGCAATTAAATAACAAAAAAATTAGCTACATAAATATTTATTTAATCTGTTTAATAATGATTAACGCAGGTATGTGATCGGCAAGCCGAGACAATTAACGGTAAACTTCAAATTACTTTGCACATATTATTTCAGACTGTTGATCAGTCGGCAAATTTATTAGGTAAAAAAATTCTCGAACTGTTCATAAATGATTAATATTAATTATACTGTTTTAGATTAATGTCTTTCTAATAGTTCTGGATATTAAAGTTATTTCTTTAAGTGCACAATTGAATATAACAAATTTTACGATAGCTACCTGTGAAATGTAGAACGACTGTAATGGGATCCTGAGCGAAGCTTATTCTTTAATGAGGTATTCCGGCGATTTGCGCGGTCTCCAAGCGAGCGTGGTCCTAATATGAGGTTCTCCGGTGGTATGAGCATCTTGATGGTAATCAGCTGGTCTGGACGCGGAGGTCCGGCGGTCAAGCCGCGAATTCTATATTCAGCAACGCATGGCAGTTAGATTCATAACGTCTAATAAAAATCAAGTCTCTTAATAATTTCTCTAAAGAAGAGCACAACTGTCTTCTGAAAATGCTGTTCGGCCTTTTTGATCTTTGCCTTCACGCCCTCACACCTTGAATTTTTCTCCTCCAATCAATCCCATGCACCTGTGAGTCCCTTTATTTGATAAGTCCATCGCGTGTCAGCTCAACTCCGAGATTTCTGGGATTGTTGACATTAGTTTGGAATTTAACCGTTTTTCTTAGGTATTGTTTCTCTGGGGACAGAAATCTGAGTCGTACAATAGCGGTGTACACTTTCTCACACCTCTGTTTCTAATTTTGGCTTGTTTTATCTCGGCGTACCAGCACATATCCTGCCTATTGTTTCAATTTCTAATTTTACATTTACTAATTACGTTTGTACAAATTAATCTGAGATTGCTTGGAATTTCAGAACATATTGCTAATTAATTTAAATTATTTGATAAAAGTTAAACTTGCGTTCAATCATTCTTCTTTAATTAATCAAAAATGAATAAAAAAAAACTACAACGAC